>CAOKZL010001861.1:0-439217 GCA_948472985.1 Iguana delicatissima | reverse complement strand
CTCTTACAAGTTCCAGAACAGTTCTGAAGAACTGTGGAAAACTCCTATATTTACTAGAAAGAACCTGTATATTATACCTGGAAAGACTCTGCAGTCCAGTCAGGAGAGCTGGTTCAACCACCTGTAGCCAACAGCTAGAGCCTGCTGTACTACTACTTCAGCTGGGGTGAGTGGCTTCATATGGCCTGACTACAGATTCATCACAGCACTTGACCACACTGAGACTGGCAGGAAAATAGTCTGATTCTGTCCAGACTTGCCCTTGCACAGAAAACTGATCCTGGTACAAGTTAAAGACTACTAGTACTGTATGGGGGTCAAGCTTGGGTAGGTGGGGGGTTATTCCCATACAGGACTTGTGAATGAGCAAAGGATGGGAAAGCTAGATCCTTGAGCTGTGTAATACTTTGGGATCAAGAAACATCTGTGAAGCATAATTGTGCCTTATTGGTCAATCATGGAAGTAGAGGGCTATGATGTGCTCCCTATTGGTGGGGAGTGGAAGGTGTTACGAATACTCCAGATGGATCTTTTGGAGTACAGACCAAAACCTGGAGTGGATATGACATGGCAGCCACCATCCACTACTGATACCATCCGTAATACTGGAGAATGTCCAGTGATGTGGACTAAGAAAGTAGAATTTTGCTGCAAATTCCACATATGTGAACTAAGTAAACTTGCAAAGGAAAGTGCCCAGGAATTAGTTGCGTTTGCACTGTGGTATGTCCATCATGTCCATTAGACTGGACAGTGGCCCATTAATTAAACTGTCCACAGACATATTGTCTCTGTCTTTCTACTTTATTTTCCGCTTTAATCAAGTGAGAGACGGCAGCCCAAAGATAAATGTGTTTATAGACTGGAGTTGGGCTGGTGTTTCAAATTCCTTTTAGCTGTGAACAATGACATGACTTCACACATTGGCCATGCTGTAGAAAGGGGAAAATAAATATTGCCAGAAAGCTGCACTGAACAATATGAGCTCAGCAACAGTTGCAGTGTATATAGAAGGTTTGCATTATCTACACTGGGAATACTTATTCATGAGACATCTATATCCCATTTGTTCAGAAAACTCTCACAGAACAGCTTATGTCAGGTTCCCTGACAATACATGAGCTGGACACATTGCAATTTGCTTGATCTCAGTATCATAAACTTCTCCAAACTATCCTTTGGGGCCCTATGTAAGCTGCAAAGCCTACTGGAAGTGAGAGATGTGCTTAGAAACTCAGGCTGGCATTTGCCAAGGTGTGCTGATGAAAGAGATTGGAAAAGTGTGGGTTTTTCCCCCACCCCAGCTCCAAGAATGGGGCACTCTGAGACTTACAGCCCAATAAAATAACTTTCCCTAGTTCTTTCATAGTCTAAAGTAAATTTTCCTAGAGGGTTTGTTTTGGGTACTTTCATAGATCACACTCACTGGCGACTCACTCAGTTAAATAAGAAGTTATTCTGTTCAATAATTAAGAGTTGGCTGGGTAGATTATGAGATGTCATAATAATCAAGCAATACTAGAAATTAAATCCAATTAAGGCATGGTGAAAATCAGATGTCTACTGTTTATTTCCAGAGAGATAATGGACATATGTATTATCTGGAAAATACAGCTGCAGAAATCTTTGCAATAATCTGGTTTTTGATTTTTCCTTCTACAGTTTCCTTCTATAGTAGTTTATATCTAAAATATTAATTAGGAGAAGACAGCTAGTGCTCTGACAGTTGATACGTTTGAATAACCTGATATAAACATCATTCTTGTGCTTTCTTAACTGTAGTTGACAACCCAGGTTTCAGCTTGGACACCAACCATTTTATGTTTTAATTGTATTAATTTTATTGTAAGCCACCAGGAGTCCCATTTGCCGCCCAACCCACGAAATGAGGAGACCACACACAGGGCTTGGGTTGAACTAGGGCAATTTATTAATATGCCTAGTTAACATACAATGGTAATTAACTTGAACTTGAACTTGAACTTGGTCTTGAACTTCTATCCTAAAAGGGGGGGTCAACAGCATGGGTGGACTAGGGCAAGATTCACCCCCCGCCCATCTTCCCTAGCCCGTAGGGTGAGATGGGCCCCCAAAGCCAATCGCAGAAGGTGGATCAAGATTTTGGAGCCCTTGTCTGGAAGGTGAGCCCGAGCCGAGTCGCCCGGGCTCAAGCCAGTGAGGGCTAGCCCCGGGCCCTCCTCAAGGATAACTTTTCCTACACCAAAGGGTGCCATAGGTACACACTGAACCCAAAAACCCCCCCCCCCCTTATCAGCCATGGTAAGGGAAAGATCTGCTTAGTCCTTACCCCCCCCCCAACCCCCACGGGGGATAAACCCAGCTCCTGCTGCAACTGCCAAAAGATTTCATTGCCCTCAGGTCCCAGTGAACCCCACTGTGATCTGTACAGCTCAGGTTTATCAAAGACAATGTCACAGTGATGAATGTATCAACCCAAGCCCTGTCACCAACATTGGAGGTTTCCTTGTTCATCGCCTATGAGCAACTGCAGTTTATTCACTTCTTTATTTATTCATTCATGTTTAATTTAATTTTAGTTTAATTTTTTACTTATTTTAATTGATTTGTAATTTCAAATTTGCAGATAAGTAATGCAGACGCCGGGCCAAAGTATTTAAAAAAAGCCACATATCGCGAATGGCTATATGATCAAGGCCTGCCCTTTTTAACAGCCCCAGGTCAGTACCACCCAGGTGAATAACCAGCACATCGGCAGAGGCCAACAGCTCTCCCCAAACAGCGTAGGCAACAAGCCATGCCAAAAAAGGCCCTCTCTTGCCAATCCATTGGAGCGAGGCTCGGCCACTGTATCTCAATGTGTGCCAACATGGCAATCATGAGCCTGCCACTATAAAAGATTAAGCCTTTGACCAAGGTCATTACTACCCAGGTGAATGACCAACACATCGGGGGAGGCCAACGGCTCTCCCCAAACAGCGTAGGTAACAAGCCTTGCCAACAAAGGCCTCTTTTGCCAATCCATTGGGTGAGGCTGGGCCACTGGATCTCAATGCATGCCAACATGGCCATCCCAAACCTGCCACTCGCCCAGAAGATTAAACTTTGACCAAGGTCATTACCACCCAGGTGAATGACCAACCCTCCGGGGCCCCCGGCTCCCCCCAAACAGTGTAGGCAACCGGCCATACTAGTGAAGGCCTCTTTTGCCACTCCATGGGAGCAAGGCTTCACCAAATCCCACCTGCATGCCAATTTGGCCATCAGAGCCTGCCGCTCTGCCCAAAAGATGAAACTGTGACCACAGCTCCGCACTCGTCTCCTCACATTCAGGACAGAATGATCTGAAATGAAACCAAACACATTGTAACTGGTGAGTCGGCCTGACAGTGTAACTGATGAGCCGGCCTGACAAAGCACCGGCACGCTGTGGTCTTCCATTTCCATCTACCATCAAAGCTGCAATGGAAGCTTTCACGAAATGAATGTGTATCAAATTTAAACGTTGAAGCCCTCAGCCCCCCGAAAGGTAAAGCGGCATCAAAAAATTTTGGGCCCCACATCCCCCCTCCCCCCTTTGGGCCCCGATAGACTCCAATCTTTTATGTGAAGGCGTTAATACCACTCCCCCCAGGTCAAGCCCCAGGCCTGTCCCCCTTGCTCTGAACCACCAACTTATCCTCAGTGCGCCAAAATTGCAGTGAAAGCTACTAGGTGAGGAACAGACCTCACATAGAGGAGCACTAGACTCTCCATGTTAGCTAAACCCCCCCCGACCAATCACACTACGAGTAACCAAACAAGACTGTTTGTATTGTCCGGGGAAAAGGCAGATTAGAAAGTTAGCATTTTCAAACTGATGTACCCTTTCCCCAAACACAGAGAAAATATAAATGACTAATATATAACCACCAGCGCCCAAGCATTTATTTTCTATGGAAATCCTGTCAAAAAGATATGAGATGTTGTAACCTTAATGTTCCCAATCTGTCTTGTCCAGAACTGTAACTGGAGCCCAGGCAAGCCAATGGGGGGGGAAGACTGGGAGAAAGGCACCCACACAACTTGCATTAATCAGATTCATAAAGGTCAAACCTGCCGATGTGGAAGGAAGACTGTAATAAAACTATCAATAAAAATACCTTGGCAAGTTAAGTCACCAAAGCCGAAGTACTAGTAACAAATTGTTCTGCAGCTTACTATTCATGAGAAGCAAAAACAAAAAACTGGAATTAGCAAACAGTCGACTAATTCCTCTCATTTTTTAGCAGCATTTCATATATCCGCCTTGACCATTATGCAAGGCCTTGTTCTTCATCATACTTCACAACGCAAGAACCAATTATCCATTTCCACCGCTTCATGAAGGAAATGTAAGGTGGATACAGCTGATTTCAAGTAGACAGCTGAGAACTAGACAGGAATTGGGGCCCAAATAGGGAAAATATAAAAAATAAAGGGTATAATTAACCCCCAGAACCCGCTCTTTCGCTCTGAATAAGTTCTTAAGTGTTATAAATTACTTGCAATGAAAGGACAGCTAATATACTTACTGAAGTCTGTCAGTAGAGAGTTAACAAGGAAAACGTTATGAACAATGGAAAAGCTAAGAAGGAGAAAATGCATGGCATACGGTTTCAAAATATAAATTAACTTACTGTCCTGTTATTAAAATATTGCTACCAGAAGGGATCTAATACAAAAAATGGTGCTTGAAGGGTTAGTACAGCCTCTCACAGAACTGGAACCGTAATGCTCTGTGAAGGGTTGACGAAAGAAAAAATTAAAGAAATCTCGATTCTCTTGCTGTATTTATGAACCACCCATTCTCATATCTGCAGGTTGCTCCTGCATGTCCTCAAAGCCCCCTCCCATGGGACCCGGGGCGAACCCGCCATGGGCTTGTTATGTTACGGCAAGGATTTTTGGATTTCAGGATTTTAGGATTTTTGGGGGGGATTTGCCCCTGCCCCCATAAGGGCTAAGAGAGATGGTCGGCCATGGTCATCCTATGGGCCTCCATGGCTTAATGGCAATTCAAGCCCTGGTCTCCACACCCACAGCCCAATGCTGCAACCTCGTGAGCACGGGACTGGGACAATGGAAAACCAGGGCTTCCACCACCAAGGTTCACTCACCCCAGGGTCGCTGCAACCAAAACAACCCGAAGGCACACAACCACCACAGTCTATGGATGTAGGGTGTTTTGGAAATGCCAGCAACTTTAAGGACTAGAGTCCAGCTCCCTGGACTTCAACACCATGGAGAATATATCACTCCTCCAAGCCAACTTAAAATGACTAGAGGGCCTTTTCAGCCTTGAATTCTTCTTTTAATTTTCCCCTCCCACTGCAGTTTTAAAAACAATCCCAAACCCGTCACATCATCTTCACGAGACATCAGAGTGGGGAAGAAATGGCTCCTAACCCACGGGGAGCCGTGTTTTGTGTTCCCCTTCCTTCCCCCAATAGCTTATTTGGGAACAGTTAACCCTAAAACTAAAAAGATGAGTTAGGAACAAACAACGATGAATTTGATTGCTCAAATAGCCTCACAATCCATAAAAACTTCTCCATTCAAACAAGTATTAGTTTAAAAAGGAGAGAGAGGTGCTCACAACCCTTAAATGTGCACCTTTTATTTGGGGGTAATAGGGAATTCAGTTCATAACATCGGGGGGATAAGTTGGGGAGTAAATTACCTCAATCTACAGTGGAACTTGGAGATTTTTATTGAACTACAACTCTATCTCCCCCACCCCTATCAGCATTCCAGTAACTGTAGACCAGAAAGTCATAAGCTAAAAGAGGAAAATGCCCAGTGTTAGCAGAACTCGTTAAATGTCAATGAGTCAAGTTAATAGCCAATGCCTCCTTGGTTTTTATGAGCCGCATTGCAGCCCCAAACCTCTGTACGTAAATAATATCTCTTCACCTAGTGTTGGAAGCCTTACCGTGGCCATTCAGAGGATCAGGCATGCTCCCACTACCTCTCAGTAGGAGAATTAAGTTACCTGGCCCCATGGCAATTCAAGTTCCATAATGCTCAAAGCCATCCAGGTTTGTTTGGGGTTTTTTTTGGCAATGGAGGTAGATGGCGAGAGAGCCAGCGAGAGGTGGGGGCGGAGGGAGGAAAGATGCTCTACATGGACAGCAGGAGCACTCTCTGACCCATTGGCACCCCTCCGCCCAGCCCAGCCCAGTGTACCGGAGAAGTTGCCTCCAGCCCTACCATGAACCCCTACTGTCTGGCCACCCCAAAGTCCACTGGCTGCTAAGGATAGCAGAAAGTGAAGGAAATGACATACTTTCCCAGTCTAATATATCCACGTAATAGATGGAAGCCTAGAGCACCCGGTATTCCCCAGCGGCTTCCCACCCAAGTCCTAACCAGGCCCGACCCTGCTTAGCATCCGAAGACAGCCGAGATCGGGCGCGTTCAGGGTGGTATGGCCACAGTAACTGCTCCCCACTAGTTCCCCCGACGTCCCCTTGCACCAAGGATCCCCAGGCCGACCACATGGTCGGCCCAGAGCGGCGGAGCAGTGGAGCATCGCCCCAATTGAAGCTTGCCCGGGGCGTGGCCCAACTCGCAACCCCGAGGCTAGTCCCCATCGGCCGCCCCGGCCTCGCGCGGACCTCCCGCCCCCCGGTGAGCCAAAAGACAACCCTCCTATCTGGGCGGCCGCTGAGGCGACTGCTAACTGCTATGAACAAAGGCCTTGCGGCCGTGCCACATGGCCGGCCTACGGGGCCATCTGCGTCCGCTGTCAGCACCGTCCAAGAGAAGAAGGCCGGCGGGTGGGATGAATGGAGCTGGGTGGCCGCTGAGGCGGCTGCCAGCAGCTACCCACAAATGAAGGCCTCCCGACCGCGCCACGTCGCCAGCCTACGAGGCCAGCCACAGCGCCCGCCGACATCGCCGCCAGAGGGAAAGGCGAGCAAGAGGAAGGAACGGAGGCAGAGGAGCAGGAGGCGTGCAACAAAATCGCAACCAGCTGCTTCCCCGGCAGCCGAACAATGGCTTTCCAGGTCGACCACGTGGTCGGCCTAGATCCACAGGGTAGCGTCCTCCCTCCTGCTCGCAACGATCCAGAGAAAAGAGGCCGAGGGGGAGGCAGGGCAGCCCTAAATAGTGCCTTAAACCCCGCCTCCTCCCACCGGTGCTCTCCTCTCGAGGGAGGATGGCAAAGAGCGCCCTCCCCCATCCACCCGTTGTCACGTGGGCGGTGGGGGGCGCATTGTGCGAGAAAGGCAGACTATAAATTGAATGAATAAATAAATGAATTTTAACATTTGGCAGCAACATGAGGTTAATCCTTTTAACCAGGAACTACAATTACAAATGAGCTTCACATCTTGGTTTAAGGGGAAATAGTCTAATTCACCTTAACTCCATACTTTCCAATTGCCCTGGTTTGGAAGGGACAGTCCTAATTAATCCTGTTGTCCCCCACTTTCAGTTGCTTTTAAAATGTACCAGTTTCTCTCTCTTCTTCTTCCCCCCTTTGTGTTCATGTTCCTTCAATTGCTGCAAACTAAGTTCAAACTACAAAAATAGTTTGCACTCAGTGAGGAGAGATGACAGGTAAGGGGACAAACTCTTGTCCTGGCTCATAGGCTGAGGTTTGTGTGATCTTCCTTATTAATAACTTTTGCCATTTTGACCTGATGTTGCTTGAAGTCATGTGTCCCAGTTTTCATCTGTGAAATATGGAGGGTAACCCTTTGCTGCCTTTTCTGACTTCGTGATGGTTAAAGTAGCAGGATAATATCCTTCCAGGCAGGAGAAAACTGGATCAGCATTTACTTCTGTTTTGTTGACCACAATTAACTGAGAGCAAGTATTATTTCCACGTGTCTGTTGCAATTATGCTGATTCAGGTAGCACACAAAGAGTTGCCCTGAACTTCTTCTTAGTTCATATATCAATTATGATTATTAAAACACTGGTCAGCTACAATACTCACCTTGACCAGTTGTTTTGGAAAAATGTAGAGGGAGGTAGATAAGTTGTAACTGTTGATGCCCATCATGGCATTGCCCTTCAGTGGTGGTGGGATTGAGCACTCCTGTGAAGGAAGAGGCTATGCTGATAGTAGCAGTGCTGCTGGTAGGGCCTCTAATGTTAGACAAGCTTTTGCTGAGGAGCCAGTCTAAATGTGCCAAACAGCTACTGGGTAGCTGGGAATGATACTACAGAGGATCTCTCAGAGACAATGGCAATGTCACAATAGTTGACACTTATTAGTACTGTGCAGAAGAAGGCATGGTAAACATCTTTTGAATGTCTTTTACCATGAAAGCCCTATGATGAGACAATCTAAAATGAAACAAGAGATGTTGCCAGAAGATGACACTCCCAGGTTGGATGACAAACTTCTAGGGTAGAGCAGAGGACAACTATGAGTAGCACTGTGACTAACAATGCAACTGGACTCAAGCCAAAAGGACTTCAGTTGTTGACATACTCAGAGGTGAAAGGAAAGTCCAAAGCTGCATAACACATGTTAGAAGAACATGGAGTGTGAGAAGCATAAATCAGAGAATGCTAGACATGGTAAACAAGAAATGGAATATATAAACTTTGCAATACTTGAGATGAGTGATCTAAAGTGGGCATGAATGCAATATTTTGAGTCAGATAATTTCATAATGCTTTATTCAGGAAATTGAAATTTAAGAAGAAATGGAGTGGTGTTAGTAGTGAGGAGAGATGTAGAAAAAGCATTTAATTGATATAGTGCAAAGCCTGAATGAACAATATCAATAAAGACTTCAGGGAAAATTCATCAATATAAACTATAATCCAAGTTTATGCTCCAGCTACAGAGGCAGAAGAAGAAGAAACTGAAAGATTCTGTGCTGGAGTCCAGGAAGAAACTGACCACACACCAAAACAGGACTTTTAAAATTGAAGGCTTTTATGGCCAGGATCCATAGGTTGTTGTGGGTTTGAGGCCATGTTCTATTAGTATTTTCTCCTGACGTTGCCAGTGACCACAGAAGAGAAGATAAGCAGCCAACCAAAGGGAATGTGTTTTTACCATACATCAAAGGGGTCACTGACCATATAGGAAAATTGATGAAGAAACATAACCTCCAAACAATCTACAGACTGACCAAGAAAATTCAACAAATGCTATGTTCAGCTAAGGACAAGAGGGATCCTCTAACTTCTGCTGGAGTTTATCACATACCTTGCAGTTGTGGGCAGGTCTACATAAGGACTACAAAGTGCAACATCCAAACACGAATTAAAGAACATGAAAGACACTGCAGACTGATCCAGCCAGAAAAATCAGCAGTAACAGAACATGTTATAAACCAACCCAGACACAGAATGCTTTTTGAAAGCACAGAAATTCTGAACCGTTCTGACAACTACTATGTCAGACTACACAGAAAGGCCTTTGAAATCCATAAACACATGGGCAATTTCAACAGGAAAGAAGAAACTCAGAAAGTAAACAAAATTTGGCTACCAGTACTGAAGAACACTAAAATCAAGACTAAAAATATACCAATGAACACCACCCAGACTCTGGAGGTCCCTCTACAAGAAACAATACAATAGATTGCTAATGTACCTAACACACTGTTATGCATATCCCCTGACTAACAATACAACCCTGGGGGATATCCCATTTAACAATAGGCCATCACACAGGCCAACTATAACATATGCAAATTGCTTCCTCCCACCTGGGGACTACACAAGTATATATATTCTGTCTCACTTCCGTACCACCAGATCCTCTGAAGATGCCAGCCACAGATGCAGGCGAAATGTCAGGAGAAAATACTAATAGAACTTGGCCTCAAAGCCCAGAAAACCCAGAACAACCTACAAAACAGGACTCCTTGTTAATCATAGGCGATAGGGATGACAAAGTAGGAAACAGAGCGGAATCAAAGATTGTAGGGAAATTTGGCCTAGGATCAAGAAATAAAGCAGGAGAGCAACTGATTGAATTTTGTAAGGCCAACAGTTTGTTCATTCTAAACTCATTATTCAGGCAACCAAAGAGGTGATTGTATACATGGACATCATTTGATAGCCAATATAGAAATCAAATAGACTACATAATCAGAAGCAGAAGATGGAAATACTTGAATGTCTTTGCAAAACCAAGACTTGGAGCAGATAGTGGCACAGACATAATAGCAAAAGTAAAGCTAAAGAAGGATATTAAATCAACCACAGTACCACAATACAACCTGAAGAACATCCTTGCAGAATTTAAAGAGAAAGAAAAAATAAGATTTGCACTATTAAGCCTAATTGACTGGGAGCCAGAAGAACTCTGGACTGAAGTGAGATACTTGTTAGGGAGGAATACCAAAAGGTACTATCTGTAGCCAAAAAGAAAGAGAAGCCTGCATGGATGATAGATGAAACTCTTCCAGCAGTTAAGGACAGACAAGAAGCAAAAGTAAAAAGTGAGAGAAAGAGGATCAGAACCCTGAATGCGACTGTGTAGCAACTTGTGCATGAGAACAAAGAGAACTACTATAACAATCAATGCAGGAAAATATAAGATGACAAAAAAGAGAAAAGAGAGAGAAACAGACAGACAGACTCTACTCTAGTTTTAACTAAAATCTCTCAATAAATATGGAAAACAAAAGAATGGTCCATAGATTGGAAATGCTCAATATACATTCCAGAGAGTGCACTAACCAGTGGACCATTGCATTTATCACCCATGTAAGCAAAGTGATGCTCAAATTATACCACAAATACTTCTACCATGTATGGAACAAGAAATATCAGATGCCCAAGCTGGATTCATGAAAGGGAGAGGCACTAGGGATCATGTTGCAAACATGCTGAATAATGGAGCACATTAAAGAAGTTCAGAAGAAAAACAGCCAGTGCTTTTTAGATTATAGCAAAGCCCTTGATTGTTTAGATCATGATAAATGACGGATCATTCTTATGGAAAGTGGTGTGCCACAACATATGATTGTCCTGATGTATAACCTGTATTCAGGAGAAGAGGCTGCCATCCGGACAGAATATGGAGAAATAGAATGGTTTCCAATTGGCAAAAGGATCAGTCAAGGCTGCATTTTATCAACCTGTCTGTTTAACTTGCCTGCTGAACATATCATATATAAATCAGGAGGAATGGAGGAATCGGGGAGGAAAATTGGAGGAACATCAACAATTTAAGATAGGCAGATGACATCATACTACCAGCAGAAAATAGCAAAGAATTGGAATGGTTACTGAAGAAAGTCAAAGAATAAAGTGCAAAGGCAGGTTTAAAACTGAACATTAAGAAGACAAACATAATGACCACATATGAGTTCATAATTTTAAAGCAGACAATGAAGACATTGAAATATTTCAAGATTTTCCATACCTTGACTTTGTCATTAATCAGAATGGAGACTGCAGTCAATAAATCAGAAGAGGATTAGATCTTAGAAGGGCAGCTGTGAAAGACTAGACAATATCCTGAAGTGTAAAGATATATAATTGAATGATAAAATTATTTATGCCATTGTATTCCAGTTTCTATGTATGGTTCGAAAGCTGGACAGTGAATAAAGGTGATAGGAAGAAAATCAACTCATTTGAGATGTGGTGCTGGAGATATGCTGGATGGCTACGCTGGATGGCTAAAAGACAAATGAGTGGGTCCTAGAGCAAATCAAGCCTGAACTCTCCCTAGAAGCCAAGATGACTAAACTGAGGCTCTTGTACTGTGAATATACCATGAAAAGACATGACTAATTAGAAATGTCAATAATTCTTGATAAGGTAGAATGTAGTAGGGAAAAAAGAAAATTGTATTACAGATGGATAGATTCAATTAAGGAAGCCATGACTCTGAGTCTACAAGACCTGAACAGTGCTGCTGTTGAGAAAGTGGCTTGGAAGTCTCTCATCCATATGGGTGCCATAAATTGAGGTTGACTTGATGGCAATCAACAACAAACAGGGACATAGCTGGACACTTCTTCAGGTATCCTTTCCCTGGTCTCCACTAGCCATGGAATAGCTGTGAGGGGAGGGCTGCAGCTGCTAAACACTAACTTGTTCTGTAGCAACGGAGCTTGGAGTGGATTGAGGGGGCAGGAGGGGGCGTGGCTGCAGTGCGTGGGGGCGTGGCCACGGCATGCAGGGAAGTGGTAATGAACAGGGACACCTCAAAAACGTTGCTGCCCAGAGCAAACCACTCCCATCGCCCCCCTGTCCCTATGCGACTGTCGTCCTGGTGAAAATTTACAAGTACCCCCTCACACAGGGGGTCATCCCTTCTACATCTCCACTTCCAGACTCTATTGCTTGAGTGTAAAGCACTACGAAACAAAGCTGAAAATAGCCCAAATATTCCAGTGTTAGTCAGTTTGCTATAATAATAAATAAAAAGTTAATTTTTCTTTGTTACATATGTTCAAGTTGACTTCAACTTATGGATGTACTATCCTAGGGTTTTGCTGGCAGGATTTATTTGCCATTGTCTTTTTTGTAAGGCTGAAAGAGTGTGACTTGCACAAGGTTACCCACTGGGTTTCCATAGCCCAGCAGGGATTTGAATCCTGGGCCATTTCCATGCTACACTGTTATAGAGCTATTATTCCGCTTTAAATAAAAGTTGAAAGCAGAATAATACCACTATAACAGTGTAGTGCAGAAATGCAGTGTAGTGTCCTGGTCTCCCAAACTCCTAGCCCAACATTCAAACAACTATACTGAGAAAGAGCTTTATATCTTCACATTCATGTCTGTCTGCCCTGGGTCATCTGCAAAAAATAATGTTGGTCTGATGAGAAAAAGACACATGCTAACTCAGAAGAACATCAACTGTCATAATTTGTTAAGAGACCTCCCCAGTTAATCCTCTGTTACTCTGATTTTCCAACTGCTTTTAAAATGTCCTAGTTTCTGTGTCCTCCACACACTTTCCCTCTTTCTCCTGACTTGCTTCAGTTGATGTGAAATTAATTCAAAGTGCAAAAGCAGTTTGTACTCAATTAACTCAGCAGGGTGTACAGAAGAGGAGGGCTTGGATCTTTCCCTCTCTTTAACTTCAGGTAAAAGCAAACTGCAGCAGCTTCTCCTAGTTTGTGTGCTCTTCCTCCATAATTTATCTTGCAATTTTGATCATGCTGTGACATTGCTTGCCCATCTGTGTGCTGGTTTTCATCTGTTAAATGTTGGAAGGTATAGGAGAATCCCCTGCACCCCCTTTATATCAGTTTTGAAACTTCACACAGGGATCTATGGTCATCTTTGCAAATACTTTGTATACAATGCGGAAAATGGATACATTAAAACATCTGGCTTATTGACAAAAATATTGGGACCTAATTCTAAATGCTTCCTGACACAGACTTCGGGGAATGGGTTTGCTTACTTATTCATGCACTTATTTTTCAGCCTGGGAAATGTTTGATAAAAGTCTCTTCTCTTCATAAGGCTTAGGTACTGCCTCCCTGAGCCGAGGGTGATTCAAACAGAGTGTGAATGCTGAGCCAATATAGCTTTTTATTATTCTTCCCCCTCCCATGTTAATTTCCTGTTTCATGTCAGGATGGGAAGCTACCTGGATTCCAAAAGCCATTTCAGCAAAGCCAGCAATTTATGCTTTGCCTACACATGTGACTATAAAAAGTCATCAATCCACTTGCTATTCAAAGGGAATTGAAACAGAACGAAATGAACATTACAAAGTGGCACTTCTGGTTTAACCTGGAGGAAGTCCAAAATAAATTTCCCTTTTCTTCCCACATTTTCAGCTTCGGGTGCAGACGATTGTTTTCAGCGTTTTTCAATAGATGTTTTCATTCTGCAGAACATTAAACACTGACATTTCTAGTCTTGTTTTGAGCAGTTTGATTGGCTCCCAAGTCACTGTTGTAACGTACTATGCTATAAGATGGGGAAGGGGTGCAGTGGTGTAGGGGGTAGCACAATGAGGTCATTGCTCCCCTAATAAGAATTCTGCCCTCCAGTGAAATTTCCCTTCAGTTCCCAAATTTCTAGCATTGCAGACAGTGAGACACTAAAAATCCCTCTTAACTTTGCTGTGTTTCCAGTCCCTTGCTCACTTTTTCTACCCCTTTTCTCTGTATACCTAAATTGTATTTTAAAAAGCTCACTGGAAGTTTCACACTACAGCAATACTAGAAATTTGGAGACTGAGGGGAAATTTCATTTGGTGGGACAGAATTCTTCTCTGGGGAGAAATGCCTCATTTTGTCTCTTCCCTTGCAGCTACACCCCTCAGGTGGCAAATAATAAGTTGTTGAACAACTCAGTCTGCACGAATCTATTAGATCTGAAGTAGGGAACCAGGGACATTCCAGATCCTGTGGGGCTACAACTCTCATAATTCTTGACTCCTGGCCATGTTGGATGAGATGGGTGGGGAGAGCCAATGCTTCCTTACAGGTATTTTAGACATTGGTCCAACTAAATGTGATATTGGGGATCAAAAAACTCCACTCTATTCCTGCAGGCTTCTATGTCCAGCTACGCAGGCTCTCATGAGTTTCTATATCTGCAAAGAAATTGTTAACTTGCTTATTTATGGATGCTTATTTATGCCTCTCCTGTTAAAGCACTCCCCTATTAATACACGAGCTGCAAATAGGCATGTGCCCATCCTGTCTTTAGCCAGCAACGTGTATCACTCAGCTGCGCCAAAGTCATGTTTACATGGGATCATTGGCATCTACTGGTGTGTGCAGTGTTGGTATGTCAGTGCAGCACGCAAAACAACATTGTACCAATAGTACTTGTATAAGCAGAAATAACCTTGTTATAACATGATGTAAGCCACACAGAGCCCAGTGTAGGATTTTGTTACATGTCAAAAGCCATATTTCACTGAGACCTGTAATTGTATCTAATTGCTGCAGGGTGGTTGTGTTTTCCTTAAAAAAATACAACTAAATAATTGGACAAATGTATATTATCTAGGCAGTTTGGGTGCACACTGAAAGTGTGAACTAGTCAGAAGATGGAAAAGGAAAGAACTGACAAAACTTCCCAAAGGAATGGTAGCTGGAGTGCAGAATCTGGTGTGATCCATTTTTCACAACAATCATGAGTAACTGTGACTGATATAATCCAGTTGTTAAAGCCAGTCTTCTAGTTTGACTTTTAAAGTAGCCTTTGTAATGAACTCAGGTTAAACTGGATTTTCAGTGCTGGATTTCAAGGGTCTTGGACTCCTCTGGGGCCTCCATCTAGAAACACAAGATGTCTCAGATAGCACTCAAAGAAAAGACCCAAGAGGGTTCAGGTTTGTCCAGAAGTCTTGACTCATTAATGACAGCACCACTGATTTTTCTCTGCGTCAGTCTGCTCCTATCTGTGAATGCAAGGATGGAGAAACCTGTAACTCTCCAGATATTGTTGGACTCTAGTTCCTGTCAAGCATAGTCAGGCAGACCATGATGATAGAAGAGAAGTAGGATTTGTCAGTATCTGAGAAGCTGCAGGTTTTCCACCCCTGTGCCTTCTGAAATATCTCTTGAAAGTTTCTCTTGAGTATGGAATTCCATGACAAGACAGAAGAACAGAGTGGTTCCATACAGACATTCTTTGAAACTGTATCCAGGTGTACTTGCATGTGACTCCTAAATGAAAGAGACTGGGTTCTGGTCACACCTGATTCAAAAGATGATCGTTCAGAGGTTTCATGTCACCTTAGAACATAACACTTTTCAGTGAAAGCTTTTTTGCACATTTAGACATGATTAACCAGTTGTTGAATAATCTGGTGCTGAGAGATTGGATGGAGTACCCCCACAGGATCTGGCTTTTACGATCAAGCACATATGACTGGAAATGGAGTCATGCCCAAAAATATGCCCTTGTGTAAAGAAAAAGAAAGCTACATTTCTACCAACTGGTCAGAGAAAATACATTATTTTAATCTGCAACTTGAGCATTTTCTTCCTCAAATCATTCTGAATATTCTTGGAAGTATGTTAAAATTAACTTTGTGTGATATCTGATGAAATATCTGATCAGCTTTCCCAAAACTCAGCTGAGAAGATGTAGACCTAATGCCAATTGCTAGTGCCAACTACATTTCAAAGAGGTAGCCATGATAGTTTGCTAAGGGAAAGGGAAATGAAGGAATACAGCAGTACCTTCCAGACTGTTTTATTTCAGCATGAGCTTTCATTGATAACAGTCCACTTTTTCTGATGCGCTCTTCACAATGTAAATTGGGACCCAGGTCTGACAAAGCAATACTAAAACAGTGCTACTTAATATTAATATTAATATTTCAATCCTCATTACTGCTCATGTTCATAATAATTTGCCTCAGGTGGAGAAATTTCTCAGAAGAGTCCCCAACTCCAGGATACTAATTTTCTTTAATGCTGCTCTCATGTTTTTCTTAGGCATTACTTCAGGTACTGCTTATGTATTCTTTCAATAATTCTTTTGCATCACTTAAGCACTGCTTTAGTGTTGTTTTCAGCATTGACTATCAATAAGCATTTTTAAAATATTGCCTTCCTACCTCAGGACCCTTAATCAGTCACTTGTCAGGTCTTTTCATCTTATACCTCCACCCCAGATTTATGACCCGGAGTACAATTTGTGTCTTTCTAATCCTATCAAATTCTGACCCTCTCCTCAACTTGCTTCCAACCTCATTAGTGCTTCTGAAGAAATGGATTGATATCCATGAAAGTTCATGCTGAAGTAAACAAGTTATTCTCAAAGTTGCTGTTGGATTCCCTTATTACTCCCAACTAGAAGAAACTCACAGAATCAGTTGGAACTTAGTAAATGGACACTGAGTTCTATGAGTTTACTTTTATTACAATTAACAATTCGGTTTAGGCCACAGTACTTACTTACACAGCACTTACTGTGGAATGGTAGAACTTGGACGTAACTTTTGATCACAGATATAATTACTCAGGACCTGAAATAATCTGAACTGTTGTAAGATTATTCCCTTTGTTTCTATCACTCCCATGTGACTTCTATCACACATGTAACTCAATCTCATGTAAATTTACTCAAAGTCCTATTAGGTTCAGAAAGACATAGCATCCAGAAAATGTTTATGGGGTTAAATTTAAGCAGCTAGCCCTCTGTGTCTGATATTAGCACTCACTCTTACTGCCTTCAGTGAGCAACTACAGGCACAGTCCAGCCAAAATTAAGTACACTTATATCCTACTGATTACAGTGAAAAAATGTTAAGCACATGCTTAACTCTCCTATTGAAATCAATTGAGATTTTAAAATGCTTGAGTATGGTTGGATTATGTCTCTTTAGTTGTCATTTCAGGGAGTTTGACTTGTCAGTTCTATAAATGTTGTTATGATGAATAAAGCCCTTGGAACTGACTTTCATGTACTGTTGAACTAGTGACAAAAAAGAAAATATCACAGTACTGTAGATTAGGATCTAAAATCAATTAACTGTCAGTGTTTTCCCTGGTGCTGGTTAAATAAATATGACCTCATGCTATTGAATGGCAGTCACAAATAAAAGAGTTGAAAAATTATCAGACATATTATGAGCACATTCCAGAAGTGAAAACAGTTGCTTTAACTGTTCAGGTCACAATTCTGTACAAAATGACAAAAGCTCTCTTTTCAGGCTAATGGTCTCATTTGTATTATTACTGGATGTCTTCTTCTAAAAACACTTTCAACCAAGTTAGCACAGAAGTGTGATATTTTTCAGAATTTGCTCATGATGCATTTGTTTTTTAATGGCTCTTACTCCCAATACAGTATTGTCTTATGCTATTTCTACACTAGACTGTTATAGTGCTATTATTCCACTTTCAACATCCTATGGAATCCTGGGGTTTAGTTTTAAAATATGCACTGTGTCTCCCCAGATTTAATGTAATCTAGGAAAACTATTATGGGTACACAATCCTCACTGAAATCATCCAGGATAAAAACAGCAGTGCTAGTTGGCAGTCCCCATGTCCAGGGGATGCTGAATCCACTCTACCTTTTTAATTTGAACTTTAAAGAAACATTTCAAGGTCCTGACCTTATTTTGGGGAGAGGGTTAAACACGTTGCTTAGCTCCTTTAAAGATCAGATTAAAACTCAAAGTGGATCCACCACCTCACTGAGACAGAGGCCGCTAGCTGCCAGTGATACACTACCACAATCTGTTTGGAAGCAACCTTGTACTAGGTCTTTATTCATATGGTATATCTCTGTGCTCACTAGCTTCCTGTTTCTTCATAAAATAAAGCTGCCAGGACCTAAACGAAAGAACACCTGTGTGCAAAACCTGAACTCTGCTACAAAGCTGCTTTGTCCCTTCCCATATAGTGCTCTATCACATAACACTATTATAGCACTATTATGCCACTTTGACTGCCATGACAGCATCTTATGGAATTCTGGGATTTGCAGTATAGGGAGGAGAATTTAGAATTATCAACCAGAGACCTCTTAGACCTCACTAAACTACAAACCCCAGAATTCAACAGGATGCTTCCATTACAGTTATAATGGAATAATAGCACTATAACACTGTAGTGTGATAGGGACCATAGTCTCCTAATTGTAAGAAAGACAGAAGGAAAATATGCTGCTAACTTCATGATGCTCCTCTAAATCCACAGCTTGGAAAAGTTATTTGGGAGATTACTACTCCCAGAATCCCCCACAAACCATGGTCATTGGTCATGCTGAATGGGCGATTCTGAATGCTGTAGTCCAAACATCAGCTTTTAAGTCTCTGTTGCACTGTCCACCTATATGATTTCATTCAAGTGTGCATTCCTATCCAAAGGCCTCAGTTGTTTATGTACCTCTAGTTCAGTGGTTCTCAACCTGTGGGTCCCCAGATGTTTGTGGACTTCAGCTCCCAGAAGCCCCAGCCACTATGGTCAATGCTCAGGGCTTCTGGGAGCTGAAGTCCAAAAACATCTGGGCACCCACAGGTTGAGAACCACTGCTCTAGTTGCTTGTGATTAGAGCTTCACTGTGGCCTAGAATTTTAGCCATTAAAATTGGAGAACAGGGGAAAGAAGATTAAAGTTTTTAAGTTTAGAAACAACCCTCCCCCCTGATGAACATAATGAGGTCATTTTAAAGGATTTCTTACTATTAGTGAAATCCTAGAATGCCCTCTTCATATTGTTCTCACATAATTTTCGCTTTTCTCCAACCCTTAGTTCCTGCCAACTTTTGTGGAAAGATCCATCCCAGCAATGTCATATACCAAGGCCCACAGGGATCAGGCTATGGAAAATTTCCCTTCTTTGTAGAATTACTATCCATATATTAAATCAGAGGGATGTATGTACATTTATTCCGGAACAGATAGATAAGCTCATTTACTTTATTTAGCTGAAATGTTTCCCCTGCTCTGCAATACATCATAACACCACCTCACATGGATCAAGCTTCTGGCAGATGGCTATGAGTGCTAAATGTGGAATGATACACATCTGGTATGCATATGACTGCCTGATGCAGGTGTCTCAGCATAACTGAGCTGCCCTGCAGGGCCTTTTTTATCTGCCGATGTCAAAATGCCCTTGGACTCTGCAGTTTCATGGACTGCAAGTCCACATTACTGTACCATTCATTCTCATAAAGCTCTGATCACGCACAAAACACTGTGGGTTCATACCTCCTTTGCCAACATTGCAACTTGTTAAAATCAGTGGGACTGCACACAAATGTCAACTCACAGGTTCTGCCTCATATTATTCATGTTCAAGGAATTTTTATGTTTTAAATGCATTTCTTCTTTAAGTTTCTCTGCCTTCCAGAAATTGTGAATTTCTCTAATTCCACACCACTGACCATGCTGGCTGGACATAATGAGAGCTGGAGTTCAAAATACATGGAGGGCCAAAAGTTCCCAACTTCTATCTTAGGGCTCTTTCACACCGCACAGATATAGCTTATGATTGCACTTTAACCACCAGGACAAAATCCTAGGGAATCTTGAGATTTGTAGTTTGGTGAGGCAGTTGAGCAATCTGGTTGAGAACTTTCAATACCCCTCCCCATGCTGATATCCTAGGATTCCATATGATTTTGCCACTACAGTTGAAATGGAATCATAGCACAATAATTGTGCAGTGCAAAAGGGCCCCTAGAATGTCAGCCCAACATATACAGTGAACTAGATATAGGTTCTGGATGTTTGTTTGTTCTTTTGTTTTTCCTGGATGCTAAGCATGCCTCCAGATTTCTGTCTGGACCATCATCTAGCTTGTATTCCAAGCTTTCATTTTTAAAAAAAAGGTAAGGAGGGGAGGGGAGTCGTGTGAGTGGCAGATTGCAAGAAACAAGGGAGAGAGGCATTGGGAAGATGCAAGGTAAGGCAAAAGAAAGTGAATGATAGTGTGTAAGAAGCAGGGAAGGAATGCATTGTGAGAATACAAGAGAAAGTGAGGGAGGAAAGAGGAGTGAGTGGTGGCATGTAAGAAGTAAGGGAAAGAAACATTGCAAGGGTGAAAGGTTAAACAAGGGGGGAGTAGGAAAGAAAGAGAGAGTGAGCGTTGTGAGTGGCACAATGCAAGAAGCGCGGGATGGATGCATTGTGAGTGTGTAAGGTGAGGCAAGGGAGAAAGAGAAGTAAGAGCAGTGATGTGTAAAAAGTAATGGGGGGGTGGCTCTGGGAAAACATGAGGTGGCAGAGGGAGTAGGAATTTGTCCAGAGAGTGACCAAAAGGATAAAAGGTGTGGAAACCATGGTCTGTGAGAAGTGGCTTAGGGACCTGGGTATGTTTAGCCTGGGAAAGAGAAGATTAAGTGGTGGCATGATAACCATGTTTAAATATTGGAAAGGACATCATATGGAAGCTGGGGCAAACTTGTTTTCTGCTGCCCCAGAGATTAGAACAAGGAGCAATGGATTCAAACTACAGGAAAAGAGATTCCACCTAACATTAGGAAGTACTTCCTGAAGGTAACAGCAGTTTGACAGGGGAGTACACTGTCTCAAGAGTGTGGTGAGTTTCCTTCTTCAGAGGTTTTTAAACAGAGGCTAGATGGTCATCTGTTGGGAGTGCTTGCATGGCAGGGGGCTGGACTACATGGCCCTTGTGGTCTCTTCAAACTGTATGATTCTATAATTCTAATGGAAAATGAATGGTGAAAACCAGAGAGAGGAAGAAGAAAGAGGTCTGTAAGCCTGGTTTGCTGAGAGACAGTGGTGTCCCAAGGTCAAATATTCCATTACCAAACAGAGACCTGAACTTGGATCTCCCTATTCCAAATCCACCACTTTAAACATTACTCTGTATTGGTTTGCTCAGATCAGTTCTAACTGTAAACATTTTATCAAGGCTGAAACAAAGTGGAAGGAAAAAAAATGCAACAATTAATGTGCTGAATTTGCATAATAGAGAAGAGTTTGCCATATGCAAAGTAAATGCCTGGATTTGAAGAAGTAGAATATGGCAACCATGATTTCATAATCTCTAGTCAATTCTACTTCATGTTTGCCTTGAAACAACAGAAGGTCTCACCAAAGCTCAATTCCAAGAACTCCAGAGTCGAGTGATAGCGCTGTAGATCTGGAAGATGTCCAAGCAGCAAATAGAACAGGGATGGGCAACTATGAAAGGCTAGGGGTGCATATTAGTCTCCCAGAAGACTGTGGAGGGCTGGACCCCTCCACCACACCTACTTCTGCAAAAAACAATCATTTTGCCCCTAGTTTTCATCTAGGACAGTGGTTCTCAACCTGTGGGTCCCCAGATGTTTCTAGACTTCAGCTCCCAGAAGCCCTGAGCATAGACCATAGTGGCTGGGGCTTCTGGGAGCTGAAGTTCACAAACATCTGGGGACCCATAGGTTGAGAACCACTGATCTAGAAGATAGGGGACACTTTCCCTATATTTTGGGGTCTACCTGGTCTAGTTTATGCCTGGGAGAGATCTTTTTTAACAACAGGAAGCAAACAGAAATCACCTCTGTTCACTTCCTATTTTGAAAAAAGCTCCATACTGGGCAAAAATTAATCTCATGGGGCATGAAATGTGGTGGGAAATGTGTCCCACACCCCCAGAGGACATTTTGTGGTAAAAAATGTTTTGAATGTTTTGAAGGCAAATGTTGTCCCCATCTTCAAGAAGAGAGAAAAGAGAACCCAAATAATTATCGCCCAGTCAGCCTGACATCAATACCAGGAAAGATCCTAGAGCAGATCGTTAAACAATCAGTTTGTAAATACTTAGCAATGCCATAATCAATAAAAGTCAACATGGATTTCTCAAAAATAATTCATGCCAGACTAACCGTATCTCTTTTTACGATAGAGTTACAAGCTTGATAGATGAATGGAATGCTGTGGACGTAGCATATCTTGATTTTAGTAAGGCCTTTGACAAAGTTCCCCACCACATTCTTGCAAAGAAATTAGTAAAATGTGGGCTGGACGGTGCTACTGTTAGATGGATTTGTAATTGGTTGACTGACTGAACCCAAAGGGTGCTCCCCAATGGGTTTTTCATTCTGTAGAGAAGTGACTAATGGGCTGCCACAAGGTTCGGTCCTGGGCCCAATGCTATTCAACATCTTCATCAATAACTTGGATGAAGGAGTAGAGGGCGTGCTGATCAAATTTGCAGATGATGTGATGAACGAATGGGTTCCGGATGAAGAGGAACGGTCCTGAACCAAAGAAAAAAATGGCCGCGCGCAGTGCATTGTTGTAAGGAGGGATTTGGATTATGAGGTGAGGATTCTTTGAACTGTGAAATTGAGAACTCACGGAATGCCGATTTGGCTTGAGAAGAAGGATTTGGCACAAACAGGGCGTACTCCTGAGCTGCACCGACCCAGAAGTGTGGCTTGATTAATTGATACTTAATGTTGCCTACAATGCATACCCTCTTTGATTGCCTTTATGTTTCACCCACCTTCACGAATTCATGATATTCAACAGTGATCAATACCTTTATTAAGAAAACAGTTAAGTTCTTATGTGTAAAGGCAGAAGAAACGAGGACCCATGAAAGCCTGGCTTGGCAGACGGGCAAGCGCTGATGTTTCCCTGACCCTACCCTACCCTGCATGGCCGAGAACCACTGAGGCATTTGATACATAAGATCTGATGTATAGTACATTTCCTGACAACATGATATATGACCAATTCTTCTGCAAGCAACCTTTTATTAGTAAGGCACAAAATGATATGAACTATTCTTTTAATTGCTTGATTGCCTTTACACAATGAAAGTCCTGGAACCCTGGCAACCAACAAAACATGTCCTTTTCTCAAGAAGTGAGAGACATGACTATAAAGAGGGGAAGATTTTCACCTCATTTTCATGACCCTTGGCTGCAGCAGAGGGCCATCCATACCTTCAAGGACATCTGATCAATGTTCGGCGAAGGACCGCTTCGTGAGTATGTTGTATGAATGGGAATGGTGAAAAGAGCTCTTGGTACAAAAATGTAATTTTGTATTTCATGTCTTAATAAATGTTACATGCATAGTGGTTAAACCCAGATCTGGTTTCCTGTGTGTCTTCTGTTGGGAATCCTATGGTCTAAGGTAGCTGAATTTCTCTCTGGGTCAAACATACCAAAAATCTCGGTCCATGACAGTGACACCAAATTGGGAGGGGTTGCTAATACGTCAGAGGACAAGATCAAAATTCAAAATGATCTCGACAGTTGGGCCAGAGCTAACAAAATGAATTTCAGCAGAGAGAAATGTAAGGTCTTACACTTAGGCAGAAAAATGGAATGCACAAGCATAGGATGGAGGACATGTGGCTGGATAACAGTACTTGTGAAAGGGATCTAGGAGTCCTGGTAGATCATAAGCTGAACATGAGTCAGCAGTGTGTTGCACAAGCCAAGAAAGCCAATGGGATTCTTGGTTGCATCAATAGGAGTATGGTGCCTAGATCAAGGGAGGTAATGGTACCACTCTATTCTGCTTTGGATAGACCTCATTTGGAATCCTGTGTCCAGTTCTGGGCACCAGAATTCAAGAAGGAGGTCTACAAGCTCGAGCAAAGCCAGAGGAGGGCAACCAAAATGGTGGACGGTCTGGAAACCATGCTCTATGAGGAACAGTTTGGGGAGCTGGGTATGTTTAGTATGCAGAAGAGAAGGTTAAGAGGAGACATGATAGCCGTGTTTAAATATATGAAGGAATGTCATGTTGCGGAGGGAATGGGCTTGTTTTCCACTGTTCCAGAGACTAGGGCCCTTTCTGCAGCTGACGTCAGTCCGGCACGGTCGCGTGAGGATCACGCAAGCAGCCTCTTCCATGAGGCACTCATGTCCCCTCTGCTCTGTCCCCACAGCAGCTGCCTGTCGGCTGGCAGACATCATGAGAACTCTGCCTCTTCCTTCCACAGTACAGCCGGGTATCTTCCTAGGCTGTGCAGGGGGAGGAAGCATGAGGACCGTGGCTCCGGAGGCTCTGCATGGACGGTAAGTGCATGTGGGGCCCCAGAGTGATGCACAATTGTGCATCATTTTTGGCCAAAAGCCAAAAATGTAATATTGTGTGACCGGCGCCTGCTGGCCCCAGCAGCATTGTGCAATTGTGAGGACGTCATGTGAAACATTCCTCACAATCACGCGACCCGGAGACCTTTTCGCATGACAAAGGAGCAATAGATTCAAGCTGCAGGAAAGGAGATTCCACTTGAACCTCAGGAAGAACTTCCTGATGATCATTGCTATCCAGCTGTGGAATATGCTGCCTCAGAGTGTGGTGGAGTCTCCTTCTTTGGAGGTTTTTAAGCAGAGGCTGGATGGCCATCTGTTGGGAGTGCTTTGATGTGTGTTCCTGCACACCAAGGGGTTGGACTGGATGGCCCCTGTCGTCTCTTCCAACTCTAAGATCCAATGATTCCATGATTCTAATTTGTTTTTGATTCCTGGGGGTCCAAAGGGCAGCCAAATATGTGGAAATGCCCTTCACCCCCAAGAGTGCATTTGGGTGGCATTTTAGAGCAAAAAAAATTGATTCTGGGAGAGGGGCTGGGAGCCACAAAATAGCCTTGGATACTTTATTAAGCCTTGGAATAGAGAGAGACAGAGTAACACGCCATCACCAGTCCTGTCCCAGCCCACACCTGCAAATCAAGTGTGGCAAAGGTATTGGATTATTCAGGCCACAAATGACTACACTTGTTACAGAAATTGTTATGGCTGCAGTCTTACACCCACTTATCTGATAATAAACCTCACATAATTCAGCAAGACCTTTATCACAGTAAAAATACATCAGATTGTACAATCAGCTGCTGAAAAGGAGAACATTAATAGAATTTTGGTGTCGGAATGGAATCTGTATTTTCAGGGTGGAAAAATCAGTTCATTCAGCATTAGGGTGAAAGGGCAAGCGTGGAACTATTTTAAGAGTGTCTGTACCCTTTCCTTGTTTTTGTTGTTATCTTTTTATACTACTGCTTCTGGGCTGTGCCAATGCCATGCCAACTTTTCCCAAGGCAATGGGTAGAGCTTTTTTAGTTACAGCCAGTTTGTGTTTTCAGAAATGGAGAACATCCATTGATTGTTCATTCCAGGTTAAAGATGCATCCCCATTAATTAATAAGATCATAAAGTTCCAGGTTTTGTTCTTGTTCTTTCTGATTTTATCTTGGGAATCCATACATGTTTTATCTTAGAATATTTTCTGTAAGCTCCCCCAGTACCATCAGAAACTTTTTTATTTTAAGCCCATATAAAATTGGAAAGAACAAAATCTGGGACTTCTTAATCAGCTTGGATGTGCCTGGTCCATGGATGTGACACACCTACCAATAGATGTGGTTGGATATAGTTTAAGTATCCAACTGGATCTCAGGCTTGGAGATACCAAAATTTTGGTATGGATGCAGAAACCAGATGCAGTGGGGAAATTAGCTCAACCTTTACTGTGCTTAAACTCAGTGTTTCTTCCTAGGCATAATCCCAGGAATAGGCCATCTTGAATGTCCAAGTGATTCACAATTATTGTTATTTATTATTATTTTCTTCATTTATATCCCACCTCTTTCCCCTATACTGGGACTCAAAACACTAAAACTAACACAGGTTAAAATAGATAAAAAGTATTGGTAAACACATAGAAAAATTATTCTAAAAGGCAATTAATCTGAAGAATTAAAAGAGTTTAAAATTCCATTAAAAACAGAAGATAAAAATCAACATGACAGCACACCTCTGCAAATTCATTGCAATCAATACCTAAATCCTGTTGGAATAGAAAGTTTTCACTTGCCAGTAAAAGGAGGGAGCCATTCTAGCCTCCATAAGGAAGGAGTTTCAAAGTCTGGGAGCAGCCACCAAGAAGGTTCTGTCCCTTGTTCCCACCAAAAGTGTCTGGAAAGATAGTGTGAGAGAGAAAACAGCCTTCCCTGAAGATATTAGCACTCAGACAGGATCATATAGGGAGATATGGTCTTTTGAAAGTCCATAGTTGTCAGGTTGGCTGAGCTCTCTCTGCCATGTTTTGAAGATAGCTGAGTTTGTTTTGCTTGTGCTGTGTAGGTTGAGTTGATGGGATCCATTGATGGCTGGGTGACCTGGGAACATGGGAATATTATTGTAACAACTTGTGATAAGAGAGTAAACAGTCATGGCTGCAAAGTCAAACTGTTGGCAAGCTGAGTGGGAAAGTGGGAGAGGAACAGGAAGCCTGGGAAATATGTTGTTTGGGTGAACTATCAAATAAGATGTTAGTGCGTGCTAATTTTGAAATGTAATGGTTTATATAGCACAGCAAATTCAATATTCTTTTAGTCTTAGCAATGCCAAGCTGTGCTGTTGTTTATTCAGTGTTCCTGAATAAAGTTTTTGAAACTTCTAAGTTCAGTTCCTTGAACTTGGAGCTATCTTGTATATCACAATAGCCTTTGTACTGCAAGAATACATACAATGTGGAAGTCCAGTCAAACCTCAGGCCATTAACTAAGCTCTCATGAAGGTGGGCAGTTCAGAATAGGGAGCTTTTCAAGACTGTGTTTAGGTATACAAGGTAGTCAGACAACACAATCAGGGAGGATTGCTCTGGGATTAGAAGCATGCATTCATCCCCCAAAAGGGACAGTGCTTAGGAGCAGATCACAAGAAAGAGGATGTGTGCCCGGTGAGCCCTGGAAGGATCTTAGAGCCAGACAACAGTACAGTTGTGCATCCCCTTGAAGACTTAACACATTTTTTAAAATTTACCATGAGCAGTCATGGCTTACAATCCACATCCTCTGAGCCATTTTCACTTTATCAGTGCATCTGAAGAAGGAGGTTGTAATTCATGCAGTGGTGGATGTATGCTTCCCTGTCATTGGGGCAATGAATCTGCTCTGGGTTTTAGACTGGACTTTAAAGGATCTTGCCATGGTGCTGAACTTTATCCCCCAAATAGATTCTCAGATAGTTCCTTTAAATTCACACTAAAACTCAGAGAAGATTCACTGTTTTATGGAATATGATCACAAGTCATTACTGAAGCCACCAAAGCCCACATAAAAATAAACGTTTTATAGTTTCCACAAGGAATCATCCAGAAGATTCCTGCTTTTCCCTCTTTGCTTTATTTTTTATTTCTACTCAGATGGTGATTTGAACATCAGGGAAACTCTGTTTTGTATATGTTCAGAGTTCCTACAACAACCCCTAATAATATTACTCAAGCAGAGAAAACATAAGTCATGACCTTTAAATATACCGGGTGCTAGTAGGCTGCACAGTCCTTCTACTTCTAGTGTTGTGGCCAGAAAAGAGACGAAGACCAAGTTTCCAGGGAAAAATCAAAAAGCCTTTTTGTTGTTAACAATTTACTTGCGCAAGGAGGACAACTATTTTCAGGATTGTTGTCCAGATTAATTGAGGTAGCATCACTATATACCTTTGGTCTTCTATGTCAGCAATCAATCATTCATTTAGCCAGCCCATCACAGAAGAAAAAGATCTTTGGTTAACTTTCCATTACATCATTAACTTAGCACACACGTGTACAGAAGAGAACAAAGAGTTAGTTAGAAAATGATACAAAATGATGCATATGGCCAAAATGAGGTAGTAGGGAGTATGCCTAACTCCCTCTTAGTTCCCAGACGCCTGAGTGAGTGTTGCAAGGCCATTCTTTAAAATTGTGATAAGACAAAGACATCTGCTATTTCACTCAGAGACTCAATTCAATTCGCTTATTTTTCTATTCAAGTAGCAATTCCTTGGATTTAACCCCTTCACTAGCTGCCCTATGCCATGTATTATGACCACTAAAACATAGTGGACAATGGCTGGAAGCCTATTGGTTAATCCCAATTATAGCAGACTCAGTTGTTAAATGGAAAGTTAACACATAGGCCAAGGTGTGAAGGCATTACTGACAAAATACAGGTGTAAAAGCCATCATGGCAGAACTTCTCAGTCAGTGTTTCATGCATTGGCATTTCCCCTTTTACAAACCCAATGTCTGCTTATAGGATAGTGTGGGAAACACATTGTTGGTGTGCAAAAGCTGCTGTTAACAAAGGCTGACCTGCAGGGAGAGGAGGAATCACAGAAGGAAACTACTCTAAGAAGGGCCTGCCATGGTTTTATTGCCTTTCCCACAGCATCCATTTCCTCTCTTGCCCTCTTATAGGCTTTGGTTTTTCCCTATTTAATTAGTGCTGCTCATTTTAATGTATACTAATAAAATAAACAATACCATACAGAATAAGATGGAAAAACCCTTTTTGGCATCCCACCAGTTAATTTTGTTCAGTGTTTAGACAGCTAGAGCATATTCAAGATATTTAACCTGTTTTACTTTGAATTATATATTCTGCCGACTTTGGGGGGAAAACGTTCTCCAAACCCTGACGATTTAAGCTCCACAGTATATTTAAGGAAGCCCTACCAATGAACTTTATTAGAACTCAGAGGGGTGGAGGGAAGCAAAACCCAAGGAAGTTATTTGCCAGACACATGTTATAGATTACTCCTATTTCTTCTTTTTTATCATGCTTTCACCATTAAGAAGTCATAGTCTCAGGCTGCAAATAAACCTTATGACATCTGGCCTCCAAGACAAAGGAATTATTATACGTCTGAGACATATAACAGTATTTTTTTGTCTTTTGGTCTTAATATACTTACTTTACTTAGCTTTATACATCAAGTACCTCTAGCACACACAAATCCACTGAAGAGAAGGGATGAGCAAGGCAAATAGCTGGTGCTTTTTTTGTAGCCCAGGGGCTGGGCTGGGGTGGTGGGTAGGAGGAAGAGAAGAATATGGATCAGCTAGGATGGAAATCAAAATTACAAAGTGACTGATTTAGATTGCTAGCAGCTAATATTGGCTCTCAGCCCCTGCTTTGCTTCTCACTGTGTATTTCAAGTTTTAATGAAACAAAGTCATAACAAATACTTCAACTTAGTATGAAGGCTACCAAATTCCCAGCTTATTTATCCAGTGAGGAACTTATTCCTCAGGCATTTTGCATGAGCTACATCTCAAGGGTATAGTTCCCAGGGATGTCTTTAAGTCTTCTACTCCAGGTTTCAAGTCAAGTCTCATCAAGTTTCAAGTCCTTGCAAAATACTTTCAAGTCAAGTCTCAAGTCTGGGAGCCAACTTCATACCCCAACCTATATTCCAGGATTTCTGGACAGAGTTGAATAAAGTCAGTGTTAATGATTTAGGTAGAGTTGGCTCTCCAGATTTTGCCATCTGCAGCTTCAGAAGTGGTGAATAGGATCCTTCTTACTCCCCATTACTGAAGCTTCAAAAGCTTCAGAATGAAGGATCCTTCCTCCTCAAACCCATTGCCTAACACATTTGCTATTTCCTTCTAAGAAACATGCTCTACACTCTGGGGGAAAGTCTTGTTTTCTGCTCTTAGAAGAAGTTTTAGAAAGCTCCTCCAAAAGGCAGTGGGGACAGGCTGCTGAACAGTCCTCAGTCCTGCCTCAAGCCCCTTGCCTAACCCGTTTGCTGTTCCTTTCCGAGAAATGCACCCACACTTTGGGCTTGAGACAGATCATCATGTGACCAATAGGCAAAAAAAGAATGGAAGCTCTGTTGAAGTTGTAACATTTCTGGATGAATGCATTGTGTTACTGAACCAAGGGCAGCAAGTCAGTCACTAAAAGTATACAAGTAACGAGTCAAGTCGAGTCAGTGTATTGTTTCTTGCTGAGTTGAGTCCAAGTCAGGTAACTGAAACAACTTAAGTCTGACTTGAGACCGAGTCAATTGACTCAAGTCTATATCACTGATAGTTCCCCTCTACAAAGCACAGACAGAGCTAAGCATTACTCTGTATTTTTTATTTCACCAGGAGAGATAAAATATGGAATTATCACTGTAATCCAATCCACTATGTGCATACTATAAACCCCAATAAATTCAATGGGATTTACTTCCATGTACACAGTAGTTTCTTGTTATTCTGGAGAAAAATGTCATGTGGAATACTGTAGAGTTTTGTCCTGGCCCTAATATTCTTCAACATATTTATAAATGATTTCAATGCAGGAATAAATGGTATGCTAATCAAATTTATGGCTGACACCAAAATAGGAAGTATAGCTAATATTTCAGAAGACAGAGGCTAAGATCCAGCAGCATCAGATGCATTTGTGATGATGAAGCTCTGTTATCATAGCTATATCTCTTGATTTGACACCTCGCGCAATCCATATTAGAAGCTGGGCAGCTGCACCAACCAAAGGTGTCCTGAGGCACTAGAGATGGGAGCACCGCACGATGATGTGTCCAGCCCCTCCCGCTAATAAGGCACAGTGTGATGGGACCCCCCACTGGTTTTTGCACCTCACTTTGCTGTCCAGAGGGGACTGGATGCATCGTCATTCAGTGCCCCACTCTCTGGCACCTCAGCCTGGCTTCTAAGCTGGATTGGGGGTGGCATTGGCTGTCATGGCAGTGGTGCCACAACTATAAATATGAATTGCAATATTTATGCTGTTGTACGTCCAGTTTATGACATCATAAATACTGAACAAGATTCCAATCAGAATCAAGAGTCAAGCTGACCTAAACAGATTGGGCCAAAACTAACTAAATGAACTTCAACAGACATACATATAAAGTTTTACATTTTAAGTTGGAAAAGTCAGCTCCCTAAACATAGGATAGGTGACATGTAGCTTGACAGCAATACATGTTAAAAGGATCTGTTGATTTCAGTAGTGTGTGTGTGTATGTGTGCTTTCAGGTTGCCTGCCAACTTATGGTGACCCCATGGATTTCACAGGGTTTTCTTAGGTAAGGGATATTCAGAGGTGTTTTTGTCAGTCCTTTCTTCTGAAATATAGCCTGCAGCACCTGGTATTTGTTGGTAATCTTCCCTAAAAGTGCTAACCAGTGCTGACCTTGCTTAGCTTCCAAGGTCAGAGGGGATCTGGTGCCTTTAGGCCCTGATAATAGTAGACCACAAGCCGTATTAGTAAACGTCTAAAGATGACTCAACCATTTGACACATCAGCCAAAAAAAGTATTGCAAATTGAGGCCGCTTTAGCAAAAGTGTAATATCCAGATCAAGAGAACTAGTCTTTATCTGGCTTTGATCAGAGTACTGGACTCTGTCCAGTTCTAGATATCAGAATTTTCCAGCTGGAACATAGCCAGAGAGGGTGCCCAAAATAGAGAAGAGTGTAGAAACCAAGTTGTAAGAGGAATAGTTTACGGAACCGCATACATTTGGCCTGAAGAAAGAAGATTTTGAGGTGCCCTGACTGTCATCTGAAGGACTATTATGATGAAGATGGAATAAACCCTCCTGCTCCAGTGGGTAGGATTACACTCCAAGTTACAAGGAAGAAGATTCCAAATGAACATTAGTAAGAACTTCTTGACTAAAGGAGTTGTTCAGTCCTAGAACCTTAGAAAGTGGTGGACTTTTTTGGAGATTTTGGACAGAAATTGGATGGCCACTTTTCAGTGACACTTTGTGATTTCCTACACTGACAAAGGATTGGACTAGATGTCTCTTGATGTCTCTTCTAGTTATGTGAGTGTATAAATGTGCATAAGATTGCAACCAAAATCAAGCCTTGGTATCAATGAGTCTTGAAAGTATCTGTCTCTGTGTTCATCAGGCCTATTGCATTTATGTTCCAATCTATATTTGTAAGTTTAGGTGTAATTCACTTCAGTTTCTATCCCATCTGGTCTTGAGGCAGGTTACAAATTAAAATGCATATAAATTAAAATCCACTGTATCTGTAAAAGGTAGCTATTCTTATTCTTATTTTGAATGAGCAAGTACAAAAAGAACAATCCAAAAGACACTTACTTAAACATAATAACACCTCTCTGTATTTGAATCCAGCTAGGCAGTGTGGTGAAGCCAAAGAGGTGAATCAAGTGATCATGCTGGCCAGGGGACTGTGGGATTTGTAGTCCCAAAAGTGAAGTTTCAAAGCTCTGAAAATGTACTGAACAGATACTGGAGAAGGATAAAAGGCCTTCTGCATAGACATGGAGATGGCAGTGGAAATAAGGATGAGATCATTTCCGCAGCCATTAAGGAAGGGAAGGGTAAAGAGGCCACTTTCTGACAAATATTTTATGTCATGCCTCAAAACTGTGTGTTCCCAAGGTGTTAACAAGCAAATCTAAGGTGATCCAGCTCACACTGAACAAAGATGTTGACAGCTGTCTTGCTGGATATTAATAACACCCATTGCACTGAATCATTGACTGTTTCTGTAAGTATGAGAAAACATTTAATGCTTGTTTCAAGCATAGCGGGAACCAGGCCAAGGTTAGTTTAACTGATTCCTGCTTGAGGTGGAAAGCAGAATGCTTTGGCAATTTCCACAAGAGTTGACAGTCATAACTGTTTTCCTATGACCATTGGAGCTGCAGTTGACAGAAACAGCTTCTGAAAGGAATAAGCAGCTTTGAATTCTAGTCAAATCTCCATAATGGGCACAAAGTTATGGAGTGTGGGAGCAGTAGGAGCTGTGCCTTTTCTCTGATACAGTAAAGGACAGAGTGACATTGCTACTAATGAAGTGGAGTGCACTGCCCATGGTTGTGTTTCTTAGCATGACGCTGCAGTCTATGGTGGTGCCTGCAATAAGAACTGCTGAAGCAAGTTTTGAACATAAACCACTTATCCTTTTTTAAAGAGGCCTCATGAACAAGCATAGCCTGGCTATGTAGGCAATATGTGTACTGAAAGTAAGTAGGAATAGGTTGCTTATTAAATATATTACAGGGCACTTGTACATACACTCATGGGGACTTAACCAGAATATGGCGTTAGGCAATTGAGCTCACCGACTTTAGCCTACGTGTCTCGGGAGAACTCAGTTCTGTTGCTAAATCATATTGAGGGAATTCAAAAAGTGATGTACTGAGAGTGTTTATCCCTTTCCAATTATCACTTTCTTTTCCACTGCAATAATATACTGTGTGTGTGTGCGTGCGCATGGAAACTCTGAAGTTACCTATCAACTTATGCAACTCCCTGAACTTCACAGGGTTTTCTTAGGCAAGGAATGCTCAGGGGTGGTTTTACCAGTTCCCTCCTCTGAAATATAGCTTACAGTATGTGGTATTCATTGGCAGTCTCTCATACAAGTACTAACCAGGGCTGACTCTGCTTAGCTTCCATGATAAGACAGGATCTGGCATCTTTAGAGTATTTAAGACCCTTTGCAACAGTATACATCAGCCTGCCACATTTGTGGGTTTAATGTTCATGGATTTGATTATTTGCAAGTTTCTCTAACCCTGCCACTACACCTCAGGCACTTATTTTTCCAGGGGAACCTTTCTCCTCAGTGTCTCTGATCAGGCCATGCAGCCATTAAAAAAAACAAAACCCTCTGGTTCTCTACCAACTGCTGCCTGACCAGCTAAGGATGGGTCACAACCCAATTTCTCAGCACCACAAACTCTCTCCCAATGCCCTGCTATATCCAAAGAAAGAGATGGGCAAGAGCAAGGAAGTAGAGGGCTACCACGCTGACCTACTCCCTTTCCCTCTTCTTTCCCTGACCTGGGCCATTTCCGCACTAGACTGTTATAGCGCTATTATTCAACTTTCAACATCCTATGGAATCCTGGGGTTTGCAGTTTCAGGAGCCAGGATTCCATAGGATGTTGCAAACCCCAGGATTCCATAGGATGTTGAAAGTGGAATAATAGCGCTATAACAGTTTAGTGCGGAAATGGCCCTAGTTGGACCCTGGGTATCTGTTCTCCCACTATGCTTCAGTCTCTTTCCCACACACATCATTTTGATATTTGCAATTGTTCCACTTTTGGAGGGATCCTGTGCACCCGACCCTAGCAAATGTTGAGGGCTGACTGTACTACCCAACCTGTATTATCCCCACTGGTCTTCTCATGTTCCAGAGCAGGAATCCTGCAACTGATTTGGGGAGCAGAGCAGCTCAGCATGGGCGGGCAGGTAGATTGCTATTAATTATGTATACTTGCAGGACGGGTGGGGGGGTGGAACTATTTTTCCTATCTATTATCTTGAAACATCCTTAAATATAAGGATGTGCACTTACAAGTGCCCTCCATGTGTTCAGTGTAGCTCAGTGTAGTTCAGTGTTTATAGGATAGTTGGTGTGCTGCCTTAATTATTACTGGTAAGGTTTAACAATCAATGCCATAATATTTATTGGTACTTCATCATTTAGTATACTTTTGATTGATTGTTGGTGGTACAACATTGCCAGATCGTTTCAGGAGGTGCTCATCCTTTCTGTGCCTAGTCAAGATGGCTCAAGCCTCCATCTGCCCACAGAAATCTCTGTGATAGCGGATGAATATTTTTCTTTCACATATCATTCCAACCAAGTGTCTGTTGATTCTAAAGCAACCCTCAGTATCTTGGTAGAAATCTCAGTGGCTCTAGTGACTATTTTTAAAATATCATTCATCGTGTTGCAGTTCCAGAATGGACTTCTGATGTAATTCAGTCACACTACAGTATGATGATGAGGGATGTGGGAGGACGTGTAATCCCACTATCCTGACAGTCTAATTGGCGATACACACACACACACACACACACACACACACACACACACATTGGCAGATATGTTTAATTGGCATAAAATAGAAATCACATACAATGACTGGATAAGACCATGTGGAAGAAGAACTGACTTAAAAACAGGTCAGAGATGATCTCAGAGCATGGCTAAGTTAAACTTAATGGCTCCTGCAAGGAGAATAAAAGGTATCTTGGAGAAGAGCAAAATCCCCTTTGGTTTGCATATCCTCTTGAAAACCAAGCCATAAAAACTGGCTACCCACTTAATTTGACACTCAGTGGTTGGAAAATTCAAAGAAAGAGTTTTTGGTTGATTGATAACTCTGAGTTAGGAAAACAGGAAGATTTCAAACAAATCCATAATTATACCATCCTCACACCTATCCTTTTCCTGATCCCTGATTATAGTGCCATAAAAATCTTTTACCCCATCTGCCTGATTCGGCCCTTTGTCCTTCCCAGGAAAAGGGTCTGCCCTCGCAGGCATGCTTATATTTACATTTCCCTTTGGGGCCCTGGCTAGCTTTTTCTCTCTCTCTGGCTTTTCTCTCTCTCTCTTCTTTTCACTGGCTGGCCAGCTCTCTCTCTCTCTTTTTTGGAAGAATTTCCACCTTTTACTAGTGTCTGCTTGCTTAAAGGCTCCAGTCAGTCTTTTTCTTTGTCTGCTGATCTGTCCCCGTGTTTTCCTGAAAAAGCAGCCTTGAGGATCAGATGCAGTATATTTGCTCTACCACACTCCGAGGCAGCATATTCCACTGCTGGATAGCTCTGACCATCGGGAAGTTCTTTCTGAGGCTCAGGTGGAATCTCCTTTCTTGCAGCTTTAATCCATTGCTCTTTGTCCTAGTCTCTGGAGCAGCAGAGAACAAGCCCGCTCCCTCCTCAACATGACATCCGTTCAAATATTTAAACATGGCTATCATGTCCCCTCTTGACTTTCTCTTCTGCAGACTATAGATACCCAGCTCCCTAAGACATTCCTCATAGGGCATGGCTTCCAGACCCTTCACCAATTAGTCGCCCTCCTCCAGACACGCTCCAGCTTGTCAATATCCTTCTTGAATTGAGGTGCCCAGAACTGGACACAGTATTCCAAATGAGGCCTAACCAATGCATATGTTTATCCAGTAGACTACAGAACAGGACACTGGGTGAAGTGGATGGAATCATAACAGACCAATGCATCTCCACGTATCCACCTTATTCTGCATAACATTTGCACATGGTTGTTTTGTGCTGGAAATAGCTTTCCTGAACAGGAAACAGCCTCTCTTGTACAGAAAATAATATTTTTTTTCTCTTCAGAAAAGGCTGTTTCCTGCACTGTGTGAAAAAGCTACAGACAGACTTCCTGCATAGATTCTTGCAATGAGTAGAAAATTGCTAAAACTACTCATTGTTTCCCAAGAAAAAAATTAGTGGAATGTACATCCCTGCTGTTAAATATGTCAAAGCTTTTAGAGGAAAAAAGGTGACAAAGAAAAGAGTCATGGGGGTGTATAAAACATCTTGCACTATAGTGTAGTGGCCAGGAAAGAGACGAAGACCAGGTTTCCAGGGAAAAATCAAAAAAACCTTTATTGTTTAACAATCACTTGCGCAAGGACAACAAAAATTCGGAGATTGTCGTGCCAATTAATTAAGGCAGCATCATTATATATCTCTAGTTCTCTATGTCAGCAATTAATTATTCATTTTATCCAGCCTATCACAGAAAAGAAGATTTTTGGTTAACTTTCCATTACATCACTGAGCATACACATATATAGAGGAAAACAATGAGTTAGTTCAGAGAGTGATACAAATTATTGCCTTTGATTTAGTAATCCTCCCTAAGTTTTCTCAGCAGATAAAGGAAAAAGCGAGCGCTCAGGCGAGCCTTTTGGACGGCTCTCAAGGTTACTTTTGCAGAGAGCTCAATTAGCACTTTCACTTACTGGAGGGAGAACAAAGGGAGTACAACGAGCAATTCACACCTATCTTCTATAGCTTGCAGCCTTTGCAGAAGAGGAAGTTAACACTTTCACTGACTGTCAATCCCAGCATTCTAGCCTCTTTCTCCTTCAATAGCTTGTGCCTTTTTATGTCACATGCTACAAATCTAAAAGCAGGACTTTCTGTTTGTAAAATGGGAGGAGAAGAGTGAGGGCACATTCTAATCTTTGTTAACAGCTTCCACTCTTTTCAAATTATATTCTAATATTCATATATTTATTTAAAAACTTTTCTATACCACCATCCATCACACAAGATTCCACAAAAGTGTACAATATAAATATATATTTGACAGCTTAATACGTTACGTATTAAGTAAGTCTAATAGTCAACAGCCATGGGGGGGAAAGGCAGACTGTTGCAAAGGCAGACTGAAATCTTAACATGCTGGGCTAAATGGGTATGCCTTAGCCTGATGCTCCAAAGATTGTGAGCTTGGTCTTCAGAATGTGCTTTGTGCCTCTGAAGAGCTTTTAGAGGCTCTTGCATTATCTTCAAAAGAGGCCATTTTATATTCTTAATCTGGAACTCAGTCTCCCTCTAGGAATAATTTGGAGGAGAACAGGGAACATTTTGGCAAGTGCATACAAGCATAATGGCTTCCTCTGCCAATTTCTTAGAATGCTAAGTGCTTTGGACACTGCTGGCATTCTTCCCCATATTACATCACACAACTGAGGGCGCATTCTACATGGCAATGAGAAAATATTTGGTCTGTCTCAAAGGATGAAGCAAGGACACTCGTCACATTGCAGACACTTGGTCCTTCTTCTCAACAGGGAAAGCTATTGCTCAGACAAAAAAGTCATGCCTGCTACATGAATAAAGCTAATGCAAGGACAGGATGCATGTGAAAATGCATGCCTCCAGAGGTGCCCACAGGTACATTATAGATATATTCATGTTTAGCTACTACTTCTTTCCCAAGGTATGTTTCCCCAGTTAACTCAGGCAGGGAAATCTTCCAGTCTGAAGTATAGTGACATCTCGTTTCCAAGTCTCTCCAAGGCTTCATGTAAAGTCACATAGTTGCTCTGCCTTTCTTTCATATCTGGATTTGTGTCATTTTAGTACGTTGCCAGCATTTTATTATAGCAGTTAAGAGTTAAATGTCTTAAATCTGTGTGTGAAACTGCCTTTCAGCCTTGTTTACAAATATTTGGCTTAATCTGTTCCAAATTTGTACAAGTTGCAAAAGCATTGCCTAAGTAGGTCTCAGTAAAGCATTTTGGGGGAAGGGAATAGAGCAATGAAAGGACAGAGATCTAAACATAAGAATAGAGCTAGGCATTTAAATTTCATAACAGTGAAACATTTTCTTTAAAAAATATTTTTGTTAAAATTTCTAAACCAATATAAAATGGGAACATTTCTTCTAAGTGTTCCCCCTGAACTCCCATAACGATTTTTCTTCTCCAGTTTTACCCAGCTGAATCAAAAAAAGAGTATAATGTAATACAATACAATATAAGGAATCCAATCTACTATACATAAAATCTTTGGCATAACACTCATAATTTGTCTTTTAACCAGTCAATACATCTTTTCCTTTTTTTATCAAATTATATCATTATAGTCATTAGCTTTACAATTGAAGCCACTTTATTATTTTACTCCATTCTCTATCAAATTGTTGAATAGATTTGTTCTTTAATGCATTTGTCAATTTTTTGATTTCCATCATATCTATAACCTTTAATTTCCATTCATTTAAATTTATTTTAATATCTTGTTTCCAGTGTTGAGCATAAGTTAGTCTAGCTGCTGTAACTAAATATAGCATTTTTTAATGCTTTCTAATTTCTGCCTTTGATTTTATCATAGTCAATAAATATAATTCAGGTATCATTTCAAAATTCATTTTGAATATTTTTTGAATTTCATCATGTATTTCTTTCCAAAATTTCTTCGACTTTTTACAAGTCCGCCACATATGATGAGATGTTCCCTCTTTTTCTCCGCACTTCCAACATTTCAATTTCCATTCTTTGTAATTTTTTGTAATCTCTCTGGAGTCATATACCATCTATACAACATTTTATAATAGTTTTTCTCTTAAATTTAAGTTTAGTGTAAATCTTAAATCTGTTTTCCATGCCATTTTCCAACTCTCCATCTCTATTGAATGTCCTATATTTCGTGACCATCTCACCATCGTTTCTTTAATTTCTTCCTGTTCCATTTCTCTTTGTAATAACAATTTATAAAATTTAGATATTGTTTTCTTTTGATCTTCTTTCATGATTACATCCAGTTCATTTTCCTTCTTCTCAAATCCAAATAATTATAGGTCCGTTTTGCATCTTTCTATCAGTTGTCTCCATGGAAACAAATTCATTTCTTGACCAGCCTCCCTCATTTCTTCCAGCGTTTTCCTTCTTGCTTTATTTTCATCCCAAATAAGTATGTCCTGATACATCAGCACTTTCCCTTCTTTTGTTGGGGAAATTTTAAAGGCTTCTTGTGGTGATGTCCAAGTCAGGAGGGTGGAATAAAATCTTGGGTATAATTGTTGCCATACTTTTAATAAAGTCTTCCGGATGCAATGGTTATTAAATTCTTTGTTAACCGCTAGTTTATTATAACACAAGTAACCATGCCATCTGAATCTATTCTCATGTTCTTCTAAGTCTGTTATTGATGATTTTTGTAGTGATTTCCAATTTTGAATCTATTCTAAGCAACATGCTTGGTAATATATTTTCAAAGATGGTAAATCCAATCCCCCTCTTTCTTTAGTGTCCTGTAATGTTTTAAATCTTATTCTTGGCCTTTTACCTAGCCATATAAATTTTGATATTTCCTTTTCCCAGTCTTTAAATATTTTTCCATTTCCAATTATTGGCAGATTTTGAAACAGGAACATCATTTTCGGTAATAATGTCATTTTAAAAGCATTTATCCTTCCCAAGAAAGATAGATTCAATGTACTCCATTTCTCCATTTCTTTTTTCAATTCTTTCCAGATTATCACATAATTATTTCGAAATAATTCTTGATTCTTCTTTGTTACATGAATTCCTAAGTATTTTATCTTATTAGAAGATTGGAAACCTGGTATTTCCTCTAATTCAAATTGTTCCTTTTTCAACATGTTCATAGTTAACATCATTGTCTTCTCTTTATTTATTCTATATCCCACTACCAAATTCTGTAAGGCATTCTTGGCAATTTCTGCATTGATTCTCTTGGTTCTTCCAGAAAGATAATTACGTCATCTGCGAAAGCTCTCATTTTTATTTCTTTTCTCATTATCTGCAGGCCTTTTATCTCGTGTTCCTCTTTTATCTACATAATCAGAACATCCAAAGCCACAATAAATAATAATGGTGATAATGGACATCTTGTCTTACTCCTTTTGTTATATCAAATTTTCCTGTTGTATCTCCGTTAATCACCAATCTTGCTGGTTGGTCTTGGTATATCTTTTCAATCCATTTACAAAACACATCTCCAAAACCGCTTTCTCTTAATATCTGTTGTGAAAATTTCCATGACATATTATCAAATGCTTTCTCTGCGTCCAAGAAAATCATTGCTGATTTTTCCCTTGGGCTTCTGTCATAGTATTCTGTTGCATCCAACAGTATTCTCACATGGTCTTTCATATTTCTGCCTGGCAAAAACCTAGCCTGCTCTTCTTGAATTTTTTCTTGCAACAGTGAAACATTTAAAATGTCAGAATCACCAGCATGTAGTTCACACACACTCATAGATGCCAGAGGAGAACACTATTCTTGCTAAATAAATTACTATTTTTTAAAAAACAAGACGAATTCAGTTAATGTAATATATATTCTGGATGAAAAGCATTAAAGACAAAAACCTTTAAGTGCACAGAAGAACAATTCTTGGTTAAGACAAATCAATATGATTTTGTTCAAGGAAAATACCATCTCATGAATTGTGAGAGCTCTTTGAGAATGGCAGTAAACATGTGGTTAAGAAACCTATCTACCCTGAACTTCTCAAAAGCTTTTGTCACAGAAGGTGAAGCCTTGTGATATCACCGAGGTAAGACAGACAAGAAGTGGAAGGTGATCTGGAACTTCTTCTGGGTCAGTTTATTGTAGCATGACGTGTTACTTTGGTAAAGTCTAGCTAATTAATTAGCATAGCAACCCAGGATCAGGAGGAAAAAGGCATTTTTCAATGGCCAAGCAAGTAGCAAAATGCACCTAGTAGATGCAACAATTGCCACCTTTCCAGCTAAGACTTGCATACCACATGGTCTTATCTATAGCACACATAACATGTAGGGAATGCACTGTTAGAGTTAGCAACTTTTGCGTGCTTGGCCTCAGTAATTTGACTTCTTGCCATATCTGCTCTCTTTCTGTATTGCTGTAACCTGCAGCCATTGTCTTCTTCCCTCTCTCTCTTTCATTACACCATGAGTTTGATTATGGAAAAGTAATTGGAAGTAAAGCTACTTTTATATGTTTTACAGTGAAGGCTCATTTTGTTCTTTTCTCTGCTAGACCCTGTGGGTGAGCATGAGACTGATCAGCTTCTGCCTTTTCCATTTGAATATTCTGCCTTGGAGATCTACCATTATCTCTCATATTTCCCAATGCACACATGACAAATGCTGCTTCTGGGGCTTCTGGAAGGCTTACCAATAATCTTTGTGGAGGTTCTTTACAGTTCACTACCTGCTGCTATCACAGCTTATGTAATACGAGAGCTCACAAGTTGACTGGAATTTGCTTCAAATAGTATGATAGGCCTAAGTGAATGTATTGATTCCTCCTTCTATTCCCTTCCGCTTGCTCTTTTTGGTGCACCAAAGCTACACAAGTGAAACAGACATACATATACCTTGGTGCTGAGCCAGAGAGTTCTGATGCCAGCTGGGAATGTGTCGAGATGGATGTCTAGGCTTTACAGCAACCTCACTTACAAAATTATAAGTTCATCCTGCTCCAGTGCTACTCACTCAGCCTGGAGACCCAACAATACACAGCAATTCAATCAGCACCCTGAGGTCTGCCAGCTCTACACAACACGAGTGCTGGAACACTGCTGATCTCAAGGAATTAGCCAGTGGAGATAGCAGGATCCACAGTGAAGATCATTCTCAGAACTGTGGGTTGGGTCTAGTGTGTCCTGAATATAAGGATAGGAGGCTTCTGATCTAGTGGTTAAATCCTGCTGGTGGGAGAGATTGGTAGGAAGTCTTTGTTGAGTTTCCTTTCCCCTACAGTCCTCTATGCATATAAAATCTGCTTGAAGAACTCTCCAGAACAGATGGAGCGTTGGTTTTGGAAACTGAAAAGGGCTGAGGATCCTCTCTTCCCCTCAGCTTTCTGTTGTTCTGAGTCGGATTCTGTACAGGGAATAGTCTCATCAGTGGAAAGAAACTACATCCAACCCAGCCTGTTTTTCTCCATGTTTCTGTTACTTCACTTCAAAATGGCATTCATTCATCTCCTTCCAGCTTTAGTTATTTGACTGTATTTAGTACTTCTGAGCTGAAACCTGTTTCTTCCTCCATTTTATTAGATCTAATTGTAAAACCTGCAGAAACATCAGGAGAAGGCCCAGTGCTGCTATCCTGTAACAGTCTCTTAGGATGTGTTCCAAGAGGGGTGAAATGACTGTGGTTTTTGCATAAGTCTTCTCCTTTGAAGAAACTGCCAACTTCTGGCAAATCTGCAAGCTGTGGTAGTTCCTGTATTGAGATAACACACATTTATCTGCATCCTACTTTCATGTCTTACTATCAGATTAGAGAGTGAACAAAAAAGTCTAATAAAATTATGGTCTTTATGGGGGAAATCCACGCATCATTTTAACATGTGCTGTTCATTTAGAAGACATTATCGGCACTATTCATACTCTTCCAAAAAAGAAAAAAGAAAAAAAGGACCAAACGTTGGCCTGAGAAAAATCAAATCCTGTGCCCCAAATAAAATCTGCACTATTTATGTAAGTATACAAATTTTATATAAAACTGCATGCTTCATTTCTGACAATGTGGAATGCCACCCAAGGAAGGATGAAGGTAGGAATTATGGGTTATGGATCCAGCTGTGGGATGCAGGAATACAGGAAATGTGACTAGAGGATGTGGTGAAATGATGGATACATGAAGACTGGTCTTCTGGTCTTTTTCCATTTCTTTTCTTTTTTTAGTAACCTTTGTTGTTGTCATGTGCCTTCAAGTTATTTCTGGCATATGGTGAACTTATCACAGGGTTTTCTTGACGTCATTTGTTTGGAGAGGTTACCTTTGCCTTCCTCTGAGACTGAAAGAGTATGGCTTGTCCAGGGTCACCCAATGTATTTCCATGGTCAAGCAGGGATTCAAACCCTGGTCTTCCAATGTCTTAGTTCAGCTCTCAAACCACTGCACCACACTGGCTCTTGGTAGACTTTACATCTTTTAAAATATATTTGAGCAGACATTTATGTCAGAATCATTTCCCAGTACCTCAATCTGCAAAACATGGGAACTGCTTTGTCAAGGGTACTGCCAGGTGCAAAGAGAGGGTGTTGTTGTTATTCAGTCATTAGCAACTGTAAATGTGAGTCCCCAGAAGTTATGAGATCATTAAGTCCATCTTACAATTTTTGACTGCTGAACAGGATGCCAGCCAAAGCTTCCAGCAATCTGTGGCATATCAGATTTGATGTGTAACTATGTATGCACTGAAACCAGGGGGGAAATACCATCAATGAACATAATATTGGTTTCAAGACAGTGGCAGACAGGAAAATTCTGTTTGTTACTTATTTCTTCCATTTTATGATAATTAGTTTTGTTGTTGTTGTTGTTGTCCCAATGTTAAACAACTGCCAAGGTGTGTAGTTTACATCTGCAGCCAAAGCTTGGGAAAGTTATTTTCTGAACTATCACTGGCTGCGGGATCCTGGGAATTGCAGGGAAAATACAATTTTTCAAAGCTCTGCTCAGGTTGCAGATTGATCTGGAAGTGGACCTGGTCCTCACAAAAGTCTTGAGCTCAGGCCAGAGAATGATTCCTTTTGACATCTGTCTCCTAGAAAGTATTAGCCAGAATTCTGTTGATGTCTTATGCATATGAAAGTTCCCATATGGAAGATGTTTTACATTTTTGCCTATCGTGAAACATCTCTATTCAGTTCAAGGTTGTAGAAGCAAAGGTGCACATGAATTGCCATTGTGCTTGCTTATGTGCTTATAGCTGCACATGGGATGGATGACCACGTTGAGGCACATGCATTTAGCTAGGCAAGGTTGCCATTCAACACTAGGGTGGCATAGCACAATCAATGTGCAATTCCACAAGTAAAGATTTACACTACACAAGCCTGGTGTAGGATCTCGGCCATGACATTCAAAGAGGCATACCCTCAGGTACAGAATTCAAAGGAACTGTCTTATGAGTAAACAGGTATCATCTTACAATTTTACAATTAATCAAAGAGTGGTACATGATGACATGAATAGAATCTCTTGTTTCGTGAAGGTCCCTTCTGGATCCACTGCTTCAAGATAATAATATAAGGTTCTTCACCTGGCTGGTAATGATCTAAATTTTATCTCATCATTTTCTTAGCAATGGTTAGAAAATAGAATTTAGCCTCTGTAACATCAGATAATACTTATTAAGATGAAATATCTAATGAGAGCGAATTTCCCATTGAAACTCTTTTGCCCTAGAAGCCTCCTACAAGAGAAGCTTCCATTTTGGTGCACTTCCTGCTGTATGTATGTGTTTGTAATTTTGCTTGTGAATAATTAGAATCATCAAGGGCACATCTACACTACCCCATTATAGTGCTATAACTCCACTTTAACCATTGTGACTGCATCATATTGCAGGCACTTGTAGTTTGAGGAGGTTAATGGAGTGTTCTTGTTAAGAATTCTAAATGCATCTGCCATAACTTCAGATTCCAGAATTCCGCAGTACTGAATCATAGCAGTTAAAGTGGAGTCATAGAACTATGATGGCATGATTTGAAAGGGCCACAGGTATCAGTAGTTCACATGAAGTCTTAGGAAATTGTTCTGCTGCTCTGGGTCTCCAGGGTGTGGAAATGTGTCTCAGGCTGAGCAGGGTAGGAAAGGACAAGATGTGATTTTTATTGCACGTGGTGATTTCAAAGCGTACACATGTGTCACCATTCATTTCTAGTGGTCAACAGGACTCTCTGTTTCAACAAAAGGTATTTCTATGCAATGGTGTATCTAGTATATTTGACACCTGGGTGGATTGTTTTTTAATATCCCTGGTGTCCTCTGAAGAGCTGTAAATTCTTTGAATCTCATTAATATTTTGGGAACTTGAATATTGAGCAACAGAGGCCAGTCATTCACCATATGCCAGGCCACTTTGACTATGCTGGCTTTTTCCTCTCTCTTCATTATTAACAATTAGCTCCTCTATGTTCCCCCATGGGCTGCCTAAATTCCCTACAGGCACCAGATCCCATCTGATCTTGGAAAACCAAGCAGGGTCAGCCCTGGTTAGTACTTGTACGGGACATTACCAATGAATACCAGGTGTTGTAGGTTATATTTCAGAGGAAAGTTCTGGCTGAACCACCTTTGAGGATTCCTTGTCTAAGAACAAAGTAAGGCCTTTGACAAAGTTCCCCATGACATTCTTGCAAAGAAGCTAGTAAAATGCAGGCTGGACAGGGCTACTGTTAGGTGGATTTCTAATTGGTTGACCAACTGAACCCAAAGAGTACTCACCAATGGCTGCTTTTCATCCTGGAGAGAAGTGACTAGTGGGGTGCCACAGGGTACTGTCCTGGGCCCAGTGCTGTTGAACATCTCCATCAATGACTTGGATGAAGGAGTAGAGGGCACGCTGATCAAATTTGCAGATGACACCAAATTGGGAGGGGTTGCTAATACGCTAGAGGACAGGATCAAAATTCAAAATGACCTTAACAGATTGGAGAGCTGGGCCAAAGCTAACAAGATGAATTTCAAGAGAGAAATGTAAGGTCCTGCATTTAGGCAGAAAAAATGGAATGCACAAATATAGGATGGGGACAGATGACTGCATAACAGTACTTGCGAAAGGGATCTAGGAGTCTTGGTAGATCACAAGCTGAACATGAGTCAGCAGCGTGATGCAGCAGCCAAGAAAGCCAATGGGATTCTTGGTTGCATGAATAGGAGTATGGTGTCTAGATCAAGGGAGGTAATGGTACCACTCTATTCTGCATTGATTAGACCTCATTTGGAATCCTGTGTCCAGTTCTGGGCACCTCAATTCAAGAAGGATATTGACAAGGTGGAATGTGTCCAGAGGAGGACGACCAAAATGGTGAAGGGTTTAGAAGCCATGCCCTATGAGGAACAGCTTAGGGAGCTGGGTACGTGTAGTCTGCAGAAGAGAAGGTTAAGAGGGGAGATGATAGCCATGTTTAAATATCTGAAGGGATGTCATGTCGAGGAGAGAGTGGGCTTGTTTTCCACTGCTCCAGAGACTAGGACAAGGAGCAATAGATTAAAGCTGCAGGAAAGGAGGTTCCACCTGAAGAACTTCCTGACGATCAGAGCTGTCTGGCAGTGGAATATGCTGCCTCAGAGTATGGTGGAGTCTTCTTCTTTGGAGGTTTTTAAGCAGAGGCTGGATGGCCATCTGTTGGGAATGTTTTCATGTGTGTTCCTGCATAGCAGTGGCCTCTGAGGTCTCTTCCAGGTCTATGATTCTGATTCTAACACCCTATGAAATTCATGAAGTTGCAACAAGTTGACAGGCGACACACACACATGCATACACACACACACTGCTTGTGATAGCAACTTTAAAAATAACACTTTCAGATTTACGTAATTTGCATGCATAAAGCCCTCCTAATACAGGACCCTGCTTTTCTTCCTGAATGCACTGAGATTTTGAAACATGTAAACGTGAATCACTTTCATGACTTCTTAACTAATTTTGGTCTAAATTTGGTTTGGTGATGATCTTTTTATTCCAGATTTTGGAGACTGCCAATTCCAATGTGCATCAACCTGATAATAAGTGCTGATGGGACTGTTTTGATGAATCAAAATGCATTTGAGAGAGCTGCATGAAAGTGTCCTTTCTTTTTTAAAAAAGAAAGTTTTAAGCTTTAATCAGTGGACAGGCATCAGCCCTAAATAAGTATGAAGAAGTTGCCATGCCTCCAAAAGATGTTACTTTCAGATTCCACCTTTCCTTCCAAAATGGAATTTGAGGGATGAAATGCAAGGGTTAAGCCCAGGGTGCTTTGAGAATTTAAGGAGGAAAAAAAAAGAGAAAAGGAAGTAGGATTGCCACATTGCCCCAGCGCTCCTCAATTAGTGCTGCTGAGGCAGCAATGGTATGTGCTCTGTGTCTATGCGTGCCCACATGTGTCAGCAAGCAAGCAAGCGTGTGAGCTAGCTAGTTTTGCATGCATGCCCACTGCCCACTCATTCTGTTCTAGTCTCTCATGTGTGCACACAGCCGCAACAGTTCGGCAACTTAGCCTTGCTGCTGTGGGGGGGTGTCTGGAACAGAGCATGTGGTGTCAGCCACTGAGTGAAGGGTTGAGGCATTGGCGCACCTAAGTACACCCTTTTATTGTTTCACCTGGGGAAGATTACACTCACCCACCCCCATGCTTGGTGAACTACTGTTTGTACACATGTTGTACCTGTGACAATGACAAACAAGCCAGAAACAAGAGGAAAGTACTGGGGAGAGAGACAGTAGGTGTGTGCACTTGGCCAGAAAGTGGAAAACAGAAAGCCAGTCTTGTCACTTACCAGATTTGCTGAGTTTTACCCCAATTCTACTCACACCAAAATGTGAGATCAGATTGTCCAAATGGAATTCAAATTACCTCTCTAATCCTAGCCTTTCTCCTAGGGGTGGGCCAACCAAATCTTTGAATCCTCGAATCTTGGGTAAGGATTTGAGATTCTCGAATCCGAATCCCTGTGCCAAAATAGGCAAACCGAATCTTTCGAATCCGCCAACTAAATAGATTGTTGGAGACCAGGATGCCTGAAAACCTGGGAGACCATACATACAAAGGAAGATAGTAAGTAGGTGAGGTTTCCCTTGAAGTAATAATGGCCTTTGCTAACAATTTCACAACTTACATCTGGGTTGTATTCTAAGGTATTGAAATTGAACATTTCATATTTAAGCTCAGTACTTGACAGGAAGCTACAGACTTGAGATTTCAAAGACAGCTGAAACATTCCTTTGCAGAGCTCCCTTGCAAACCTCTTTGAGACACAATTCTGAGGTTTGGAGTTTTACAAGGTGTCACAGCCTTCTCTGCCAAAATGTACTGGTGCATCATCAAACTACAAACCCCAGGATGCCAGAAGGAGCTATGCAAAGAAAAGCCAGTTTTGACCTGGATTATCTCTGTACTGTAGTATGTGGCCCTGTTTACACAGGCAGGAAAATGGGGGATTAATCCACATTTATGTCATTTTCAATCTGGGGAGATCCTGAGGCAAAACTGTGACAATTGTCTTGGCCAGATTTCTTCAGAGGGAGGTTTGCCTTTGCCTTGGCTTTTGCTAAGGTTGAGAGAGTGTGTCTTGCCCAAGATTATCCTTCTTTCCCTTGCTTTTTAAACTCTTTTTTAAAAAAGGATTTGAAAGATTCAAGATTTGTGAGATTCGTGGATTCCCAGAACCTTCCAGGGATTTGGATCCAGATTCAGATTCGGAAAATTCTGGATTCATCCCACCCCTAATTTCTCCCCTCCCACTGTTCTCAGATATCGACCCTGAAACTGTAGGGAGTGTAATGTTTCTAAGGCCTTTTCCGCACGGAGGAATTAAAACGATGCAGTGCGTTTTCCATGGAGGATGTCTGCACCTTGGAGCGGACCAGGAGTGGACTACTTACTGGAGATCTGCACCTCAGTCCACTCTGAAATACCCCCAACTGGTCCTCCAGCGCACTTTTTAAAGACTGGAAATAAGAGGTTTCTCTTTTTTCTGGAGTGTGCCATTGCGTGCCTGCTCTCTTGTGCAGATTCACAGGCTTGCACCAATGCCAGCCTGTGATCTGTGGAGGGTGGGCTTTAGGCGTGGTGAGTTTTGTGGTTGGTCGGGACTCATGGCCAACTGGAAGCCGCCATTTTGGAAGCCGGAGCAGTGCAGACCAATTCACCCTGGACCAGACCGAGGAGCCAGAAGATCCGGTGAGTAACGGCACGGAGTGATTCCCTCGCCTCGTGTGGAAATGGCCTAACCTGGCAACATTAGATGATAGCTCAGGCCAAGCGCCTGCGCTCTTGTTTTGCTCAGCATTTCAGGAAGAGAAGCTCCTACATGAAGCTTGACTGGACTATAGTTTCTGTACAGCTAAATTCAAAGCTTTGTAACTGAAACCACTGAGGGTTGATTGGTGTAATATCTTGCCATGTTGAAGTCTATGGCATTTTTTAAAGCTGAACTGATCTTATCCCTACCTGGAAACTGTATGAGAGGAGGAGTGGAACTCTGCTGGCTGGCTTCATCCTTTCACCACCCACACACTGGTGACGAAGTTCTGAAGAAGGAAGACTACTCTTTCGGTGCAGGATGTTCCCACTTTGATTCAGGAAGTGTTCTGGAATGTTACCATTTGCGCTACAGCTTCTGGAATCCCCAAGCAGGGGGAATTTGAGGAGTTGTAGCTCAAAAAAGTAATATTTCCAAGCTTTAAGTTTAGGACCCTAAGTAATCGTGGTTCTAAATCATATGGGGGACCTCATCTCTTGAGACTTTTCTCCTACTGCATAAATATTGGGGTGACAGTGGGATTGGTGGACATGTAACAGTGGGGCAACTCTAACAAGCATAACTTCACTGCCTCCTGGCAATTTTGATCATACCATGGCTCCTCCACTTTCACAAGGGTTCGTGGCACAGAACACTCATGAAAGTGGGAAAAACACAAATAACTCTTCTCTTCCCATTCCCCTGCAGGGCTTCCCCGCTCCATTCCCTTGCCTTTTGCCCTGACATGCAGGCCTTCCTTCTCTGCACTGGGCAAAAGGCAAGGGAATGGGGAGGAGCTCCAGAGGCAAGAAGGAAGGAATGCATGTGCCTTCTCCATTCCCTTGGCTTTTGCCTTTTTGTGCCTTCTTCAGGCTAGGGCAAGGGAATGGGAAGGGGAGCACTGGTGGGGAGAAGCAAGGTTGACATGTGCCTCCCCCTCATTCTCTTGCCTTTTGCCTCAGTGCATGTTTCTGCACCAGGACGAAATGCAAGGAAATGGGAGGAGGAGAATGTGGAGAAAGGCACACACGCGCCTCATGATGGTCAAATCTGTGAAAGTGGAGAGAGGAGTATATATGGATCTCCCTAGCCATACTATAAGGCAGAATGAGGGAACTAACTTAAGTGGCAAATGCCAGGGAGGGTACAAATCACTGGCAAGCCAAGTACCTCATAAGTGAGTCTGCAAAGCGCCTCATAGGTGAGTTTGCTGCCCTCAGGTATAGTAGCAGATGCTACCTTGTCATCAGTGTTGAAGTAAAATTAAAGGCCTAATCCAATTGGCTTTTGTTAGGTGGAAAAAGGAGTCCCAGTGCGGTGTAGCAGTTTGAGCTTTGGACTATGAGTCTAAAGACCAGGGTTGAAATCCCTGCTTGGCCATGGAAATCCACTGGGTAACATTGGGCAAGTCACATTCTCTCAGCCTCAGAGGAAGGCAAATGGTGAACCCTTTCTGAAAAAATCTTGCCACGAAAGCCCATGTTAGGTCTTAGGGTCACCATAGGTCAGAAATGACTTGAATACACACAATGACAACGACAACAACAACAACAACAACATGGAAAGGGTGTTGGGTGCCCTCTTATTCTTTTGCCTCAGCAACAAGACTTGAGCCAATCTTGCACAAAGCATGAATGCTGAAATAAGGAAACAAATTCCTAGAAGGTGGTTCCAATCTGCTTATTATTTTATGCCCCAGATAGGGTCATGAAGCTAGCACAGTGGTCAGATCCTGAACATATTTCCTGAAACGAGAACTAATGATTGGTCTAATGGGAATTATATATTGCAGTGAACACTCCCACATAAAAGGATGAAATAACCTAATTTGAAAGATTTTTGGATACAAATAAGAACACAATTCAGAAAATGTTCCTTATGCGCTTGTAAAACAATATCAAATTACACATTTGAGTTTTTCAAAGTGGAAAACTTTTATGTCAGAGGGTGAATAACGTTGCTTTTAAATTAATTATGAATATTTTAAACAAATTAGTTTCAAATGTCAGAGTTTGGATAAGGACATATTTGGAGGGAGTGTTACATAGAAAGAGGTCAGCTCATTAAAAATGTACTGAACAAAACTTTAAAAGTGGAAATACAGGAATGAGAAGAAGCATAAAAACTCCCTGTGTTCAGCATGGGCAAAATTATAATCCAACATTATAGCTCTCATTAAAAATAAATAGTCCAATATTGGTGTAAATAAAGAATGATTTACAGACTAAACTCTAATTCTTGGGAGCATTCCTTTAGTTTTAAAAAGGAAAAGCCTAAGTGATTTAAAAGCATAATGCACATAGGTCAATCCATTGTTACAGCAATGGTGGACATATTATATTTCCATTACATTATTTCATTTATTTTTATTATTAAAATGCCATTACTTTCACTATCCATTAATTAAAATCACACATGGGTTGTTACTCAGACAAGCCTGGACAGTGGCGGAGCTTGGAGTGTGTGGAGGGGGGCAGGAGGAGGTGTGGCTACAGTGCATGGGGGTGTGGCTTCAGTGCGTGGGGGAATGGCCAGGTCATGTGGGGTCATGGCTATGAGCCAGGTCGCCCCAAAAACATTGCCACCCAGAGCGAAGCGCCTCCTCACACACACACACACCCGTTCCTATGTGACTGAGCCTGGAAGTAACACATCACAAAAAATGTAGTACAGCTAACTTGTTACTTTTTTGATAATTAAGGAGCAACAAAGTTACATTTCAAAAATAATTCAACCAGTGGGAACGAAGGAATGTGTGCATGTGTGAGAAAGAAAGTGCATCAACAGTACTTGACTGTTGACGAACAATCCATTTTCGAGTTACTTTCCAAAATGTTGAGAGACATTCTGAGCAAACTTTTTCAAGTTTTATGCTTTAAAAAAAACATAATTCAAAAGCCAACCTTCCATGAATAGGTCCATCAGTCTCCCAGGAACTGTACGATTGCTTCAACCACCATATAAATGCTGTTGGCTGCTGCAGCGGATTCCACCAATGCAATTGCCATAATAATTTGCCAGCAACTCCAACAGTATGACTATTGAGGTCCAAGATATCATCCTACCCAGCTGTAGCATATAGCCCTAAAGACAGGTGCAAAGTATACCTGCTAAACTGGGTATAACTGTGGCCTCCAGTTCCCACAATCCCTCACAATGGTTAGGGCTGAAGGGAAGTGTAGTGTGTACCATAGTCACCTAACCCTGCTTTACAAAAGAAGGGCAGGGCAAAACTGGGCTCTTTTTGCATTGGTGGCACTTTTTCACATTATACATCAGTGGGAAAGTGGGGGGCAAGAGGCCAATGGGCCATGTCTTGCCCACCCTTGCTGTAAGGCTGTCAGTCCTGGGGAATGGAGGCTGAGGCTCAAAACAAAACAGGCAAGGTCAAATAAAATTCCCCAGAAGGCAGCTGAGGATTATAGACAGGCATTAAGGCAGAATCAGGGTTCCAGGGCAGATAAACAGAGATCAGAAAGGGCAGCAGCAAGGATTGGGCCAAAATCAGGCAATAATCAAGATGGAAGGGAGACAACCATCCTTGACTGAATGAGGACAGAGGTGAAAGGAGAGGCCAATTTGTACAACAAATTATACTTCTGACACACTGACCACTGTCAATGAGAATAGATTGGAGGTCAAGATCCTCTACAGCAGGATGTAATTCATCATGTAGAACTGTGCAACAATTGTAAAGTCGAAGGCTTTCACAGCTGGAATCCTTAGGTCGTTGTGGGTTTTCCAGGTTTTGATACCGTGTTCTATTAGTATTTTCTCCTGATGTTTCGCCTGCATCTGTGGCTGGCATCTTCAGAGGATATGTATCTTCGTATCCTCTGAAGATGCCAGCCACAGATGCAGGCGGAATGTCAGGAGAAAATACTAATAGAACACGGCCTCAAAACCCGGAAAACCCACAACAACCTGTGCTACAATTATTCATTCCACACACCCAGGACTTACTGTTGACCTACTATACACACACCCGGTCATTCTATGGCTGGTTGAGAGTGGGAGGTGGGTGGGCATCAGTGAATTGGACAAGCATCTACCTAGCCAGACACAGAATGATTACTTCATCTGCTGACATCCACCAGGATCCTCTGGAGCAGAGTTCTCAACCTGTGGGTCCCCAGATGTTTGTGGACTTCAGCTCCCAGAAGCCCCAGCCACTATGGTCAATGCTTAGGGCTTCTGGGAGCTGATGTCCAAAAACATCTGGGGACCCACAGGTTGAGAACCACTGCTCTGGAGGCTCTCAGTGGATGAAATAATCGTTCTGTTTCTGGCTACAGGGACATAGCCAGACTAGAGATGTAAAATTTCTGGAAATTTTGAAGACATGGGAAAAGGTGTTTTTTTTTTCCTGGTTTTATTCAGAAAAAAATGGAAATTTTCAGAAAAATTGAAAAAAAAAGCAACATTAGCACTTCTTACAGCAGTGGTTCTCAACCTGTGGGTCCCCAGATGTTTTTGGACATCAGCTCCCAGAAGCCCTAAGCATTGACCATAGTGGCTGGGGCTTCTGGGAGCTGAAGTCCACAAACATCTGGGGACCCACAGGTTGAGAACCACTGTCTTACAGACTGAAAGTCATTTTGTTACTTTAGGAACATAAAATATGACTATATATTTTTTTAAAAAAATTATTTGTAACAAATGGAGCAACAATCTCCTGAACTATACAGAACCTCTTTGGTTTTGCTAATTTATGTGGAACAGGCCAAAAAATAAAATAAATAAAATAAAATATCAGAAGAAACCATCAACATTAGTAACAAAGAAAATTATTTATACTTCCTCTCCACAGTATCAAATAGACATAAAGCACCCATTCCTATAAAAAGATTTGAGTGGGGAAAAGTGTGTGGAAGGGAGGAAGGAGGGACTATGTGCCCCCTAAAGGAAGGAATGCCTCTTGCTCTTGCATTGGAGAGTTCAGTTTGTAACCTAGGACTTGCTTGTCCTCTGTGCATAGAAATTAGAATAATCTGGTACTGTACATAGTTTTTAGAAATGATTTGGAGACTATAAGAACACCTTGTCTTAAAGATTTTATTCATCATGCTAAAATAAGACATTCCATAACTGATTTTCTTCCTTTTTTCAATTTTTCCAATTTTTTGGGAAAAAAACAAGAAAGGCTTCAGGAAAAAAAAGAAAAAAAATTCCCAAATTTTTCCATTTCCCCCCCCGGGCCTTCACATCTGTAAGCCAGACATGTTTCCTATCTCCTCTGGTCACCACTAGCCACAGAATGGCTATGGGGAATGGCTGCAGCAGAACCACAGAAAATTGGTAGGGGGCTGGAAGGGCGTGGATGGAAGAGAATATCAACCTCTGTAATGACCAAAAAAAATAAAATAAATAAAATAAAAAGACTTAAGCAATTGTAAGGTGGACTTTCACTTGTATATCCTCATAACAGGTGATCCCTATTGGGGCAGTGATATAAACTGCTCCAAATATATTTGTGAAGGAGTCTTGCGAGACTGTAACTGCTGTCCCCCTTTATCATTATTAAAATCATTTCAAATTCAGGACCAGACCAAAATGTTTTGCTGCCTGAAGCAAAGCAGTAAATGGCACACATATACACACCCAAGTTCAGGTGTACAAGTTCCCAACCCTAGCCAAGGTATTTTGGCCCAGGAGGCAGGAAATTGTTCAAGCACTACTCCTCATCTCCATTGAATAATATTAATATCAATGATGATGATGATGATGATGATGATGATGATGATGATGATGATATAAAATTATAACAATTTGCTGCCTTTTCAAAGTACCCAGATTCTGCAGCCTGAGAAAACTCACTCTCTTTTCTGGAATAGCAGGCGTGGCTCTTATTATATTTTTGTTATATTACTGCAGCAATGCCTAATCAAAATTGTTTTATTCTAAAGCTAACATCAAGAGCAATCTTCAAACAAGCAAAAGAAAACTATAAATTGTAACCATCTGGTGCTAGAAACCTGATCCAAAAATATTTTTCAACTGTGAAACAGGGTGTTTAGCCCAAATGGCTGCTCTGCCATGTTTTCCCCAGGAAGAATGTAGTAAGAAGTTCAGTGCAGCTTCAGAGAAGACTGAGATGTGGGTCTGACCAACAGTTGAATTGAGAGAGGAAACAGCAACATACTTTGGAAGGGTGATGTTGCCCACACCATACCCCTAACAGCCTAATATGTTACCTAGTTAGAAAACCAGTTAACACTGAGACAAGAAATAGCTAATGAAAGGAGGCAGATATGGTGAAATCAACGGAAGCTGGTTCATCGCTGCTGCTGCTGTGTTATTTTCATCTTGGCCCTTACCATTGTCTAGGATTCCTACTGTCCTGTGTTATCTCCATTTAGAGAGAAGCAGATGTTCTGAGTCATATTCTGTGTATTATGGGAACATATTATTCAATGGAAAATGCTTGTGCTGTTTCTTAAATAGGATGGTTCCCTCGGGTCTTTGTATCTTGGAAGAATACCCAAGTTGGTCTGTATCTGTAACAAGACAAAAGCACTGCAGGATTTTAGAGACTCAGGGATGATCTCACCATTATAGCTCTCGCATGAGGCCTGATGATTGTACTTAGCCATGTCACTACTCCATGTGTTAGGCATAACTCTTAACTCCTCTTGTGAGGGCTTTTGTGAAAGCTTATGAATTGCTCCATGAGCAAACTAACTGCTTAACTGCTGAAAACTCTGGTTTTATATTTTTAGAAATTTAACTTGGTTTGGGATGCTTGTTTTAATGTTGTGGTCAGAGCCTGGAGACAACATTTTTGGATTACAGATCTTAGAATCTTTCAGCCCATCCAGAGGCTGGGGGATTCTTGGAGTTGTAGAAGAAAAAAGGACCTTCCCAAGCTCTGGTAGTACAATGCTGGAAACTCCTTTCATAGAGTTTTGGCAATACCTATTTCAACTCTTACTTTAAGGAGGCCTTAAGAAAAGTGCCCTGTTGTGGATGGGGTCCTTATTAGATCAGTGTCCTCCTCCTTGCAATGGATTTTATCTGGCAGCAGCAGCATAGGCAATAGTACTCCGTAGCTACCTACAATTTAAATTTCCCACAGTGCTCCAGACAAGACTTTGTTGACATTTCATTGCATTTTAAATAATAAATGCACCCAATCAGCAAGTGGTAATGGCAGAAAACATGAAACTTTCCCAGAGCCACGTGTCAAAATGAGGTCCTAACAGGTGTCTTAGGGCGCTATTTGTTAATGCTATTCCTATCTTTTTTGGGGGGAGAAATATGTTAATAAATGTGAAGCATCTGCATGGGTAGAATCACTAACAACATCTGGGATATACAGTGCTATAACCCCTGCATGACTTGATACATGTCAGTGCATATATTGCAACATGCTTTCAAGTCAGTTCTTACTTATGTGACAATGCTATCCTACGGTTTTCTTGGCAAGATTATTCAGAAGAGGTTTGCCATTGCCTTCCTCTAGGGCTGAGAGAATGTGACCTACCCAAAATCACCCAGTGGAGCTTCCATAGCTGAGTGGTGATTCTAACCTCTCAGAGTCCTACTCCAGTATTCAAACCACTATACCATATTGGTTCTCACATTGTGTATGGCTAGGACACTTTACGAACCCATAAAACTACCCTCTGTCTTTAAAAATTCTTAAAAGTATTAAGTGCACTAGGTGGATAAAGTGGCTCTCTCTTTAATTGGGAGTGGGGGTGGGATGTCTCCTCATTTCAGAATTGGATACATGTAATGGCTAAGATTCTACATTGCTCAGCTTAGCATTAAGAGTTTTTGGAGGTGGAATCCACCGTGACTCCCACTCTCTATATGGTGGGCTCACAGTTTGCTGTGATAGGCCCCATGAATGCCCATTCTGTGCCCAGTGGAGAGTAGAAAGAAAGATACATAGCAAGACACAGACCTGACAACACTCTTCACTAAGATCTGCCAGGTCTCAGTGGATGATTTCATTAGTTTACATCTGCCTACGGAACATAGACAGATGCTTCTTCGACCTAGCCACCCCCTCCCCCATGCTCCACCAGCCATTCAGGATTGTCATTCAGGATGGCTACTGCAGCAAAACTGTGGGCCCAGGGGGTGGCTTTGGGGACTGCAAAGGGAGAAAGAGTATCAACTTCTGCAACAACAGCAATTAAAAAAAAAAGTTATACATAGGCACAAGACTTATGCTTGTGCATGTCACTAACTAGAAAACTAGCATGGTTTAATGGTTTGACCATTGGACTATTTCCCTGGAGACGAGGGTTCAACTCCCCACTCAACCATGGAAACTCACTAGGTAACCTTGGGCACATCACACACTCTCAGCCCCAGAAAATCTCATGACAGGGTCACCTTACGGTTGGCATAAGTTGGAAACTTGAAGACACACCACCACCACGTCACTAACAGGATGCTGGCCATTGTCTAGATTAAGGCCCTTTCCCCAACTCGCCTTTTCTAGGCGCTGGGGTGCAGTGCTCACACGAGCAGCCTCTTGTGAGAGGCCCTCGTGTCCAGGTTTCTTCACCTCCGCACAAGCTTCCTGCTTGCGTGAGAGCTCCTCCTCTTCCTTTTGCAGTGCAGCCTGGGACCTTCCCAGGCTGCACTGAGACAGGAAGCGTGACCCGCCCGGCTCCCGAGGCTCCGCACACACAGCAAGTGCGCACAGGGCCCCGGAGTGATGCACAATTGCGCACCATTTTTGGCTTAAAGCCAAAAATGAAAAAGTGCATGAGCAGTGCCTGCCAGGCCCTGGAGCGTCGTGCAAATGTGAGTGTGTTGTGTGGACTGCTCCTCACATTTGCGCGACACTCGAGAGGCCCTTTCGCATGGAAAATGTCATGTGAAAAGGGCCTAACACTTCCATCTGTAACTAGAGTACACTCACTGAACTGAATAGAATTTAACTCGGCTGGACATGCTAGCTATGACAAAATCAAATTTATTTCAATGAATTTCACTATGACTTGATCTAGATCTACATTTCTTTATGGCATTTTTTCTCCTTTTAACTGCAGTAAAATAATGCAACTCTATGTGAACCCAAATAAAATACCCAGCTATTTGCTTTCCTATCCCACATAAAACTTTGAAAGATTGGCTTTATGACTAAGCAGTTCCAATCTATGGCTTGTATAATCTGATACTATGGAGCCATTAACCAGACAGATAATCAGGAACAATGCAAGGCAAACTGAGCAACATGACAACATGACATGTTTCAAAAAAGTTAAGGAACATGTATTTAGAGCTGTGTTAGGATGAAATGTTTGAAAATAATGTTCATGTCTATTTCCACAATCACTTGTGAATGTTTCTGTTTTCTGAGGCTGCCCATACACTGTCAATTTTAATGTCACAGAAAGCTTATAAGATGCTACTGAAGAACTGTTATGCTAGCTTTTCTGTAGCTACAATAGGTTGTCAATATTGGTTTACCCTGAAATAACCGTATAGTGTGTATAGGGATGGTCTTGTCTCAATATCCACCAGATAGTTGGCCAGCTGACTGTTTGTAAGCATACATGGGCTAGCCAGATGGTTTCATCTAATTGCTCAGGACTTCCACATTCTTCTTTCTGGGTGAAGACTCACCAACCTGAAGTAGAACCAGTGGTTAATACTCCTGCATGCTGTTTCTGCTGTTCTGGTGAGAGGTATCACAGCAAACTATCTTGAGATGTGGTGTCCTTCAGGCACAGCTTGAAATCCATAGTTGTTTTGGACGTGTAGTCCCCAACTAGCATCTTAGTATTTCCAAATTTTGCTTTTAGGATGTCTTCTCATTAACTCATGGAGAGTCAGTTTTTAGGTATGGCATGCAAAAAAGTTACAAACCACTTCTGGGTCAGGCTGGTAGCTCTCCAATAATATTAGTGCTAAATGGAGGGCACATGAGATCCTTTCTAGAAGCAGGAAGTAATATCATCCAGGGCAGTGCCAGCCCCAAGCATCTAGATGACAGAAGATTTAAACTCCCCAAGCTGAGGAAAGTGGCCATCACAGACCCACTCAAAACTGGGATGAGAAATCAACCTTTAAATATATCAATTTGGTTTTTGATCTGAACTTAATGCACAATTCAGCCCCTCTTGTACACACAAGGGGTCTATGTGTTTTGTAGGAGCACAGGCCACTGCATTATTTTAAATATTCTGTGCATGAAGGGAAGATTTATAGAGTACATTCGCTGACCTTAAAAAATGAGGAAACTTGTATGCAGATAAAGCATCATCTGTGCATTAGAGAGCTACAGAATTCTGAATCGTGGCCATGATATGGAGCGTCACTTAAAGGATATGCAATTTTCATGCTCAATTCTGCAGGAACTATTTTTTTAAAAAAACAATGGATGCTGAATAAACAATCCTGGGATATTCATAACATACTCTAACTTAGACTTGAGAATATTTCCTAGAGAATAGATGTGCCATGATATTAAATAATATCTGCTATTCAAAGAGATACTTAACTTCATGCAAAGGACACGAGCTTGTCTACTGTACGCTTGGATCTACAAAAAAACAACAACAGCAACAACCCAAGACTGGTCTGCATGCCATTTGACAGACTGCTTTTGAAACTCCATTTCTTTCAAATGTAGGCAGCCCTCAGATTTATAGAAGTAATCTTCACAGTTGTTCTTTAGCCAAAAAATCTAGACATGTGAAAGGGATGAAAAGGGGCTGGAACCAATTGAACTGAGAGCTAGAATTTATGCCACATTCTTAGATGTAAACCAACGCGCTTGAATTGGGAGAGGATGCTAACCATGATGTCAAGTGCATTATTTCATTTCATGAGTACCTTTTAAAACTGAAATATCCTGGGGTGGTGGGAGACCAGTGGAGCAGGAGTTTAACCTCCATCTCCAACCATAATCACAAGAAAATGCCTCTATTAACCTTGAAGGTGGAACATTCTCATTACTATCAAAGGGAACTTTCTTATAAATGAGTAGCTATGTAAAGCCCATATTTTGAGAGAGAGTCATGGTGAAGCAGGGATGAAATTTGCTTTTGCACATCCTGGTCTTTTTCCACAACCTACCTCATGAAGGCTACTGCAATACCTTAATATCACTCATGTAGTTTGGCCGCAAGTTCAGTGCAATCTTATGTCATGTAAGTATACACAGTATTGTGACCTAAGTCACATTTCAATTTCAGTGAGCCCAAAGTCTCTCTATATTTTAGCTGAAAAAGTTAGTGATTTTCTCTGTGACTCTGTATGTTATAAGGAGCATCCATCATGGGTTTAACTTACACATTGTTTGGTTATTAGCTTGACATTTGTGTTGGAATATTCATTATCGTATTAATATATGTGCCAAACAATTCACCATCACTGAAACATCACTTGCCAGGAGCCTGATGCTGAATTCTTCTATTTTATACAAATATCAACATCATTACAGTTCAACAGTACTCACAAAAAGAGAAGCCTGGTTCTTTACATGGTTAATGTATTGTGCATAGGATATTTTTCACAGGATATTTTTAGAAGACTTGTTAGTTAATAGCACCTTTTACATAAAAACATCATCCCTTAAACATATTTATCTAAATCAACAAGAAAACCTCAACTCTAAGAAATACCTTTGCAAGCATACAGTACTGGTTGTTGTTGATTTTTAAAAGTTCAATTTACATAATGACACAGAATTTTTATCCAGCAACACGCAAAACCACAGGAGAAGTCTTGAATAACATTGACTGGTTTTCATGGGGATGTCATTAACACAGCATGACTGCATAGCAACATTCTGAAGCAGGATGTTTCAGAAGGCAGCTGAAGAAAACAGAGAATTCCATTAATAGCAGTGGAAAGTGGTTAGCATTTCATAATGCAAGCAAAGCATGCTTAAGTCGTTCCTTGCAACGCATATCACAATTCCCATTTTCTGTGGCTAGCCAAATATATTAGGTTTCACTGAGCACAGATTGTGATTACATCTCCATGCCTTTTAAAGGCAAGGAAAAGAAGGCAGCACACCCAGATTAAATCCTGTATGTGCTCTGCAGCAAAAGAAACCAAGGAGCACCATAGACTTGTGTTGATGAAAGCCTATACAGTACTGAGTTTCATCAGTGTCCATTGAGTCTTCACTAGGTTCTTCCTTTGTCATGCTGCTGTTTTCTTTTCTTTTTTGAACCAACTGCCCAGAGTCCTCCAGCAACGGTCATTCGAAAGGCACTGCTGGGTGTACTGTGCTTAGAACTGCAGAAGGACTGCAACTCCATTACCATTTCCCTGGAATGGGTACACCACACTCATACCAGCCCACATAGTAATAAGGTGTCATGTATCCAATACGTCCAAATGATACAGGTTCTTGTCGATACTGGCGATAATAACCTGTAAAAGCCAAAATATCAAGATTAGCATCTCACTGGCAGCAAGGGAACAATTCTGCTATCATAGGAGAAACAGAGCTATATGAAAAGGAGTGAGGTCTGATCCTGTTGCAGTCATTTCACATACCACAGCCTGCCCCGTTGGACTGCCTGGGTGCTATTGTAGGAGGCAGAAAATGTAGCTTCTTCTCTGTTGCTGTTCAAAGAAGCAAATTCAATGTAATTCCTTTGGGAAATACAGAAGATTCCCAAAGAATAACAAAAAGACCCTATTCTTCTTGAAACGCACAACACATTTCATATTCCAAAAAAACCCCCTTTAATATCAAGAAAGAGTTACAATTCACAAATGAAGAGCAGTGCTGCAGTGGTAAAAGCTGAAGTACAGGAGCTTATCATGATAGCCTTCCCAGGCATGACTCCAAGCATCCCCAAAAGTCCATGTCTACATATATATATTAAAAAGATGCAGTACAGAGCACAACATATTACAATTAGAAAGTGGATGAAGCAGAAGATTATTAGGCTGTTAACATTTAATTAGGTAGACCAAGGTTCACATCTCTTAGCCACGAAGACATTGAATGAGCATGGATAAGTTGTGCTCTGAACCTAGCTTAGCCTACCCCACCACACAGGGGATGAAAATAAAGTGACTTTCAGATTAATGGAGGAAAGGTGGGATATCAATATGAACCACATTTAAAATACCATGTAGTATCAGCCTGCTGTTTCTTATGCTTCTAAGGCTCATGATGAACAGATTGTAGGACAATTGTGTAAACAGTCCTTTTTTATTTTTTAAAAAATACAAGGAAGAACTATTTCTGTGTCTTTTAAACGTAATACAGTGCAGGGCTGTTTCCAGGTAATGGATTACCCTGATGTTCTGGCAGATGACTCTACTGCTTGGGACTTTGAAAAAGAATTTCTCGAGCTTCTCCATTCCCTTTCTACTTTTCCACTAGTAAGGTGGGAGAGGGAAACAGCATCAAAGAGAAGGCTGAAGTATCACTGCTCAGAATAAAAATGAAAGTCAAAATGCAGATAAGAAAGAAATAGAGGGTTAAAAACTAAATTTAAAAAAAAATGATAGAGAGAAAGCTAGCTGTCTGTAGAAAGAATCTGACTGCTTAAAGCATTAGCAGAATCCCAGCATTCTTTTCCACGTATGTGGCATACCATCTGAACTGCTGGTTACTGTGCCAATTCCACAATTTCCCTGTGTTTCATATTTCTGGTCCCTGGAGCTAGCCACACACATCTGGATTAACTGCCCTTTGTTTAGATGGCAAAGCACACTATGATCCTATGACTTTGGTGACTGAATATTTCATTTTCTATGCTAAAAACCCAAGGCTTAGAAAAACACCACCACTGACTTTCTAAATGTCAAAAATCATCAAAGAAGAGTTAAGAATACGTAGCATGGAGCTAATACAGTATCTGGGGACCAGGACATAAGCTGCCTACAGTCCAATCCATAACTGATATGTAGGTAAGGCTGGAATCCTGTTCTGACCTTACATTGGCATAAGTAGTGTTGCACAATTGGTTGTACTGTCTTAGAGTTGCATGGTGCAAATCACTGTGCAACTGGCCACATTATCTAGGAAGTTCTGTAAGTACAGATGTCAGCAGTGGGAGGGAACTGGATTGACAGTGTGTCAATAAGAAAGTGAACAGCTTTACCGACTGCTGAATGATTGGTTCTGCGGTGGTGCAGCCAACAAAATTTAAGGGTAGCTACGTCACCATAATTTTGCACTATGCCAGCACGGCTATGGTTGTGAACAGGACTCTTGGACAGTATCTCCAACATTTTATACAATCAATATTGCTTTTCCTTTTCCATTTTTTTTTTACCTTGAATGGGAGGCAGGGCTTCTACATATGACTGTGGTCCTGTTCTTCCATCCAGGTGTGAATCCACAAACTGACAGTGATCTTCACCTCGTCCCCAGCTATCTCCAATGCTGTAAAATGTATCTGGAAAAAATGTGCTCGTAGTTAGAATTTACAACTCTTCTAGTAGACAGAAAAGGCACTGTTCTCCGTATTCCAAGAGGTGTCTGCTTGCAGCTGCCCTAAAAAAGATGAGTTTCCTTGCATGAAACGCCTTCTGTACCTTGGAGAACTATAGAGTTGAGTTGCAAGATCCCATCCAACCTTTTTTTTTTTCCAGATCCTAGGAGACATGAAATAGGGGGCAAACTCCCTTGCAAATATATTTATGTACACATTTTTATAAATAGCAACATACAACAATAAAACAAACTAAAATAATATACATGACACACAAATTTAAAATATGGTGCTTAAATTGTCCATGTAGGTAGGTTGTATTGTACATGGAAGGCTTGCAAATAGGCCTGTTTTCAACATGCACTTAAAAATAGAAATTGCTGTAGCATGTTGAAGGAACGAAGATTCTTCAGAAGGAAGATTAATCCATATACTAAGTGCCACAGTCTTAAATGTGCTGCTCTGAACAGCTGTGTAGAAGAACTCAGAAGTATGTGACACTACCAGGAGAGTCATTCTGGATGACTGCAAGGATTGAATGGGCTATAAGAGAGTGGGTAGAAATTTCTTCTCTTTTGAAAAATTCTTAAATTGTTACATGGTGAGGGTAGAAGCTTACTGGGCAGAAGCAACAATGGCTTTCTTTTATATATAAAAATTGCTTTGATACCATTATCTGTGCTAGCAGCAATTTTTTTTTTAAAGAAAGATATTATTGCTCAATAAATCCTCTCCCGTGTATCTGGAGAATCCTCTCTGAGGAAAACAAACACACATTTCAGCCAATCCTAACGATATGGGAACAGTTTGGGGTTTTGTATCTCCCACTGGGGTTTTATATAGGTCACATCTACTCCACATGAATCCTGACCAACATGGTGAATGCCAGCCATTTGCTTGAGGACAGGGACAAGGAGTCATTACAGACAGCCTTCCATTTAGTCTGAAGATCTTCACACAACAATCTCTGGACTGGAGCCAGCAGCAGTTCTTGCAAACTGATTTTGTTGTTGTTGTGCCGTCAAGTCATTTCTGACTTATGGCAACCCTAAGGCGAACCTATCACAAGGTTCTCTTGACAGAATTTGTTCAGAGGAGGTTTGCCTTTGCCTTCCTCTCAGGCTGAGAGTGTGTGACTTGCCCAAGGTCACCCAATGGGTTTCCATGGCTGAGTGGGAATTCAAATCCTGGTAATCCAATGCTCAGACCACAACACCATGCTAGTTCTCCTGATCTCTTTGAATATTACTAGAAATACAAAAATGGGATAAAAAGCAAATTCCACTGAGGTCTGCAGAAATAGTCTTTGGAATTAGAGCACCTCTATGCTAAGAGGTAGAAATGCATAAACAGTATATTTATACCCAAAAAGGAAAGGTGAGAAAAACCACTGCAAGTCCAGTCCAAAAGTCTTTACCCTTTCCTCTGGATAAATAAGAGTTTCAGAATGTCTCCAGCTTAAGCAGTTTGCCCTCAGCAACAGGTCACAGTGGAGATTCGTGTCCACTGAAAGGGCCAGTAAAGGCTCAGACAGAAGCAATACTAATCAAGAAATGATGGGTGCAGATCTCAGATGTGAGCTTGTTTATTATTTCTATATAATTCTGAAATAATAGGAGCATTATGGCAAAAGAATCCACTGGCACAGTATGAAAGGAAGCCAGTGGTCCTCGCCAACATTCCTGAACTCAGTAAAATAGATTTGTGTGTCTACTATTGGCTGGGAATCACAGTGTAAGATCTCTTGTCTTCTGGACTAGCTCCTTCTGCCACTGCGCTAGCAGTTGCTCCTAAAGCAACACAGAACTTATCGGAATAGAAATGCTTAGTGTCTAAAAATAAAACCCACCATTCCACAGACTGGAGGGGGGCAACCATGGCCCTTTAGGTGCTGTTAGACTACAACTACCAGGATTTTGCACCATTGATTATACTGCCAAAGGCTAATAGGAACTGCATCCCAATAATATCTGGAAGATGTTAGTGTGATGCTGGAGAACAGTTCTACAGGTACGATGAACAACCCCATGAACCACCAAACATGACAAATAAATGAGCCCAAGAGCAAATCAAAGCTAAGTTCTCACTAAAATCCAAAATGACAGAACTGAAGCAACCAGACTTTTGATCTATCATGAGATGACATGACTCTTAAAAAGGCAACAATGTTTGGTGAGCTACAGGGCAATAGGAAAAGAGAAAGACTACTTGATATGTGAATTGACTTAAATGAAGGAATCCATGGCCCTGACTTTGCAAGACCCAAGCAGGATTTTTGGAAGTCCCTCATTCATAGGGTGGCCAGAAATTAAAGCTCACTTGACAGCAAATTACACAATAACAACAAATGGAAGGAGTTACCCAACCCTGCCATAGCAATGCAATGGATAAGTGCTGACAGAAAGTGGAACGTTTAATTGTGGTGTTTGTAGATATTTTTGCCTTCTATCACAATGAATTGCCCCATCCTAATCACTCTGTAGGAATTCCTCTAGAAATTTGCATTATATGATTCTATCTAGAGCTGCATCAAAACTGACACTCTACTCCTCCAGTCCCACTCATGAAAATAGGGCAGATTTTCTCTGCTTTCAAGGGGAGGAAAGAACTGGACTCAATTTGTAGCATTTGAAGTAAGCTGAGGATGAGGAGAAAAGTGGGAGAGAAAAACAGGGACATTTTAAGGCGACCAAAAATATGAGTTGACCCAGAGGATTAATGGTACTGTCTCTGACAAATTAGGACAGTTGGAAGGTATGTGCTGGTCCATGGATCAGCAGGTATGGAGTAACCTACAGCTGCCATTTGTTCCTGGTAAACTCCTCCATACTAAACTAATGAGAATTTTCTTACTGGCCCTGAAAAAAGAATATATTTTCTTTTTGCTCCTCTCCCTTCCCCAGTAATAATTTTCTGTTATCAAAATCATAGCACTGTGAAATTACACTGATACATACCTCTTAGGTCATCACTGAGATAAATCTTGTATCTCAGTGAATTACAAAGAACGACACCTACAAACTTCCTGTACCATGTCCGTTTCACGTATTGCTTGCCACTGCATTCAGAGTATGTGGGATCATATTTGAAAGAGAATGGGATCCAGATTGGTTCACCACCTGAGAAACAAAAGTTAAAAGACTGTGCTGTTAAATTTATCTCATTAAGTTAGTTTGTCAATGTTGAGCATCTTTATCTTAACTGACATTTTATTTTACAAACTCACAAAAAATTTCTTAGCTAACACCTGAAGCCATTCCTAAATACATTATCTTGGAAGTCTGTTCATATCATTCAGTGGACCTCACTTCCATTAAATATTGTAAGGATTGTATTCTAAGTCAGTGGTTCTCAGCCTTTGGTATTCCAGATGTTTTAGACTTTAGTTTCCAAATTCCCAGACATTGGTCATACTGGCCGAGCTTTCTGGGCACTGAACTCTAAAACTTCTGGAAAGCCAGAGGTTGAGAACTGCTGGTCTAAGTCATTAATTGAGTAAACTAATATTCTCCATCAGGGCCCTCTGGACAGTTGTCAACATCTAGCAACAGAATAAACTCAAGGTGTTGAACAAACTGAGCTATACTTTATATATTTATATATTTATATATTTATATATTATTCTCTCTCTCTCTCTCTCTCATATATATATATTTGCTTTCTGGTTTTTATATATTTATAAAAAGAAAGAATGATTATATGTAAATATTGTTTGTTATAACTTTAATAAAAATAAAATTAAAAAAAATAGCCAGTGGTACATAACAGAATGTCGTGTCCACTGTCACCAGTAAAGGCTTTTGATTTGTTAAATTACATATCTAACATTATACTCATAACAGATCCTAACACATATGGAATCCAAGATAATTATAAAATACTAGACATCCTGTTTTTGAGAGCTTTAAGAAATAGGCATTCTTAAAATATTTTCATCAAAACAAATATTAAAATATACTTTATTATTTCACACTCATACCTCTCTCAAAGATCAACCCATTTTAGAGCTGGCACACAGATCTTGAGACCACATTGAATGTTACATTGTTTTAGATTTTATTTTTCTATTTCTGTTGTTTTCACAACTTTATTCAGTCTGAGTTCAGCTTTTGCCATTAACTAAATGCAATTTTGTTAAATAGGTTTTTTAAAAAAAATCAACTCATCATAAAAGGATTATGGATTTTACTATGTATTATAATATCTTCACATGACATTTTAAAATGAGCTAAGAAACAAGATGTTTAAAAAGTTTTGTTCTAAACTTAATTTTTAGGATTCTACTTAAACCAGAGATCAGGATTAAATTAGAACAATTAATAGCAAAAATAGAAAAGAAAATAGAAAAAGAGCTAATTTTAAAATACACAGGCTAGCTTTATTTTAAATCAGAGGGCTGTGACTGTTAGAAGCTATTATCTATTAATAACCCAGCCAACATCTGAATTGAATTATTTGGGTTTAAAACTGGTAACAGGCTAACTTGCATGATCTTTATATTATGAGAAAGGGGACAGTTCTGAAGTAAGCCATCTTTATACTACTGCAAAATGTCTGAAAGAGGCTAGAGTCACAAACCACAATTTGGGCACCACAGAACAGAAGAGGTCTTCAGTGTGCATTTAATACTCCTCACAAATCTGGTAACTCACAACCTGCCTTTCTAAATGGGTTGTGGGAACCAAATAGCATTTACTTTGAAATCAACTATCCTGATTCCAAGTCCTGTGTGGTCTGATGTGTAAATATGAGTGTCAATGTACTGTCCCAATCATTTCAATGGAGACAAGAGTTTTGTAAACACAAAAGAGTGCACACATGGATCTGCCCCCTTGACTGAACTGAATGGGACAGTCCTCATGGGTGGTAGAGCTCCATGGCCGTACCAAGAAAGCAAATCATTTTGACCAAGCAATAGGCTCTAAATGCTTTTAAATTTAAGCATTTCAGCTTACAAGGCTTTTCATCAGGCCACACGAATACATAAAGGAGCAGCCTTGTCTGTGAGTTGTAAACAGTTCACACAGTAACATCTACCTCTCATCCCAAACAGTGTTGTAATTCTATCCATACTTGAGATGAGGGAAAGTTACACTGTGAAAGTTGTTGCTTCATTTCTTTCTCAAGACCTTTCCGTATGAGCTCTGTCTCTTTTATACTGCTGGCAACTGTTCCACAGCATGGGAACCACATTTTAAATGGGAGGAAAGACAAAGCAACATTTTGTCTTTTCTGGAAAAGATTCTTTTGACCCTGAAAGAACCAAGCCATAATCCTGTAAACATACATAAATTCATGAACAACACGCAGGAACAGCCTCCATTGAGCTCTGCTGAAATGGGCTTCAGTACCTCTGACTTGTGCTTAATGGGGCTTCTTTTGTATGTAACGCTTCTCCCATGTGCCATTATTTCCAGCATTTCAGCCATTGGAAATAAAACAATGAAGCGTTCATGGAAACAAAACTACTCAGTGGATTTGAATTGAAGCACTCAGCATTCCCATGCTATTCATCAGCATAGTGGTTCCCCATGAACAAGTCTCAGTGAAATCGACCGTACTTCACTACAATTGCTGCTGTGAGCATGCCATATGGTTTTCATTATACACTCAAGCCTGTTTGGGAGAGTTATTTGGTACATTCAGCATTTTTTAATACCAAACATAAAACCCTGGGGTAAATTATCATTCCAAACCATCATTTTAAGCCATACTACAATTTAATATAAAATAATATAATATAATACATAATATGTGCCTTACTAAGAAGGTATTAGATATCAAACAGATATACTAAGTAGGTATCAAGCTACCCAGAATTATATGAGGAAAGTATAAGAAAGAAATTACAGGAAGAATGAGACATAAATGTTCAAATCAGCCCTGTTAATAAGTCCACAAAGGTGACTAAATCTGCGAAGTTAAACACTTCACAGATTAGCCTATTGGAAACTGACAAAACAGGGACAAGAAGCTTCTACCTTTCTTCTCCAGAGTTTCCTCAGAAACCATTCTTGGTTTCAGTGCTGAGCAAAGAAGACTTTATCTTTTTAAGAGCCTGCTCGTCCACCTGCAGGGAGTTCCTGATCTACCACTATACACATCAACTTTTGAAAAACCTCAGGAGAAAACTGTTGCAGTAGCCAGTGTTGATACATTGGTCCATTCTGTTTAGTTGTTTGATCAAGTCTCCATAAAGATAAAATCTGGGCTTCATACCTTGAAGATCTGTGATTTCATTCATGTAGTTACAATGAGATGTGCAGCACTTCCAGCCATGGTTATTATGAACAGTTTGTCACCTGATGATCATCCTTCTAGTGATGAGCTTTGGTATATTTAGCTAGGCGGGACTTCAGAAAACAGATGAAGGCCCTTTTTGCATGGCAGTCCTGTTGTGAAATGGCCTCGGGAGCATTGCGTGATTGCAAAGACCATTCCACATGACATCCTCACAATCGCATGGTGCTCCCGAGGCCATTAGGTGGCGATCACGCATTATATCATTTTCGGCTTGTTGCTGAAAATGATGCGTGATTGCACATCCCTCTCATGCCCCACACACACTTACCTTGTGTGTGGAGGCTCCAGACATGCAGCCGTCGCACTTCCTCCCCCAGTGCAGCCTGGGAAAGTACCTGGCTGCGCTGTGGCAGGAAGGGGCGGAGTGCTCACGCTTCCTTCCAGCCAGCACGGAGCTGGTGTGGAGGGGAAGTGGAGGGGACGCGCGTACCTCCTGGACAAGGCTTTTCACCCAATCCCTACGTAACACCAGTGGCACCAGGTAAGGTGCGAAAAGGGCCAAAGCCTGCCTTTGGGACCATACTTGAAGGCTGCTGGCAGAGCCTTTGAGAACCCAAGTTATCTCCATGCAATGATAAAACATGAAGTAGAATTTTATGAGATCCTTAAACTATGGAGTCCTTAATTTTCATAATGTAGTTTAAAAAAGGGTATACACCTAAGAGTCAAGGTATACACCTAAGAGTCAAGGTAGAGGTTCAGCCTTCCAGATGGTCTGGTTTAGAGCTCCCATAATCCCTCACCATTATCCATGATGGCTGGAGTTTCTGGGAGTTAAAAACATTTGGTAACCAAAGGTTTCCCATCCCTCTAACTCAGTATCCTATTTCCAGAACTGGCTGGTTTAAGAAGCCATATCAGATCACTAACAGTATAAAGCAAGAGAGCAGTTTTTCATACCCAGCATTCAATTGTTTTTAGTTCTTCCATCAACGACATCAAGACACAACTGCACTCTTTGCAGTGCTTGGGACAAAATAATATCTGCAAATAGCAGTGAGACTTACCCGGTGGTCTGACAATAAGTAGAGGATTATCTGGAAGGAAGAAAGAAAAAAATGCTTGAGTGGTTTACTCTGAAAATGTTTATCCCCTAAAGCCAAAATGAATTAGATGCTACACAGCAAAAAAAGTTTTTGAGTAAGTATGTTCTCATTCCTATTTGTTTTCAAAATAAAATGCACTCACAGGATTCAATTAATATGAGATCATTAAAAATGAAAAGAAAAAGAACACAACAGTGGTATTCTACAGATAGTCCAATTATGTAGAATTGGGAAATTCAGAAAAACATGATGAAATTGCAAGCCAGCCACTTGTCTGAGTTCAGAATGATGGTAAGCAGTGTCCCAGAGGTGAGCCTACCTGGAGTTCAGCCAGCAGCTGGGCAGGGAATAATGACAAGAAATACGCTGAAAAGCAATTTGAAATGGGAAAAGGTGGTAACTGTGTATATCATCTTGCATAAAGAGGAAGATTCAAAATAATAATTCAGAAAATTCTATTCCCATGAAAATTATATTGAAGGGGATGATAGCTGGTGGGCTCCTGCAACAATATATGTACTTTCCTGGGGGAGGGAGTAAGAGTGCTAAATATAGCATGCTGTTCTTTTAGCTAGGAAAACACATCCACAGGATTCACGGGGAAGATTTTGTCCACATCTACAATATATGGGCCATTTCCGCACTAGACTGTTATAGTGCTATTATTCCACTTTCAACATCCTATGGAATCCTGGGGTTTGCAGTTTAGGGAGGAGCCGGCCAGAAATGGTTATGGTTTAAAGTGCAGAAATGGTTATGGTTCAAAGGAAATACATTCTTTATTAATTAAAATCTGTATCAGGCTGTCACCTCATTAAAGAAATCTCATGCTATAAGCTATATGAACTCTAGTCCACTAATCAGTTGATAAAAATTTATATAAATCTACATATTCCAAAATAATTCTCAAGCAAGAAGCCTACTTTGCTTTTAGATCTGTGAAGAGGCGCTTCCTTATGTAAGAGAAAATGAGGAATGCCTTAACACAGTGCCTGACCCCAATTTTTATTTTTAATCAAGTTTGAACTCTCATAAGAAACCAAAATGACTAAACTGACGTTATTGTACTCTGGACATATTGTGAGATGACATGACTCACTGGAAAAGTCAATAATGGCCAGTAAGGTGGACAGCAGTAGATGAGAAAGATCCCATTACAGATAGATTGAATCAATCACAGAAGCCATGCCCCTGAGTTTGCAAGACGTGAGCTTGGTTCTTAATGACTGAGGCTCTTGGGGGAGGGGTCTCTCATCCATAGGGTCCCCATAAATCAAAGTAAAATTGGTAGCACATAACAATAATTGCCATCGATAGTACTATATATACATTTTCATAAAATTTGTTGTCCAGTTAATCAGGGACACTTTTTCAGTCAGTTACACATTTTCTGTAAAAATCACTACTAACGCTGCAATATATTTTCTTAGGAGTAACTTCCACTGAACACAACGGGGCATTCTCAGTAGACAGATACATGCTTGCACTGTGAATTGATTAAATATTATAGCTTGAAATCAGGACAGGGGAAAGTACGGCCTCAATCCTTTTTTTACAACCCTTGATGGCCCCCAGGACACGTTCACAAGCCCCTCCTATGCTAATTTTTAATCTGGGGAGGGCATTTGCAGCCCAAAAATCATTTTAAAAGTTCAAAATGTTTGTGAAACACAGGACTTTTGCATCACACAGCTTCTGGTTTTGGGACAGAAGTGTAGTACAGCTCCACTGGGGGTGCAGGATGTGTGAAAACTGAAAAAAAAACAAAAACAAACCCATGGTCCTGATTAATCTTTTGTTGTCCTGCTCTTCCAGCTCCCTTTAAAATGTCCCAGTTCTCCTTTGCTTACTTCAGTAGCAGCAAACTGAATTCAAAATCTGAAAGTCTTTCACAATTAATTCTGTAAGTGGAAGGGAGGGGGCAGATCTTGCCCTTCTCAAGAGGCTCAGGCAAAAGCAAACTTGATGCAACCTGTCCTAACTTGTCTGTTCTTCCTCATTAATAACGTTTGCCATCTTGATCCTATTCTGATGTTGTTTGGCTGAATGTGTCCCAGTGATCATCTGTGAAATGCTGGATGCTATGAAAATGGCCCCAGGTGAAGTTGCTACTGCCTGCTCCAGACCTAACACCACTGAACTCTTTGACTTGATTCTGATGTTTTTACTTAGACAGATTTTGGTGGCTAAATGTGTGTATGAATTCAAAGGCAGAAAGCAGAAAACTGCATTGAAAGTGGGAAGAGGAAATTAGGACTATGGCACTAAAAGCAAACAATTATATTAGTGAAGGGACTGATGTGTTGTATTCTGTTTTTACGCTAAGTCTTTTGACTTCTGACCAACCAATCAAGCAAAAATAACAAACAAAACTAACATGGGAAAATCAAGTCTTTAATAAGCTATACTTTAAAATCTATTAGAAATTAAAGGCTTTTAATTAAAAGCCTTTAATTTCTAACAGCAATATCAGCATTACAGAATGGGGACAAGAAAGGAGAAAAATGAAATGGAAAATTGTTTCCCATCTTTCTTCCAGACACAATAGCTTCCAACTGCTCAGCTGCTCACAATTTAAAAACAAATAAATAAATTTAAAGTGTCTCGCCAATCTAGCAAAAAACAAAACAAAACAAAAACATGAAACTTCCCCTTTTCATTTTATTTTTTAATGCAAGCTTCTCTATTCCCATTTACTGGGGTATCAAATACTAACTCACAACAGGCAGCTCTGAAGACAGTTGGCCTGCTCAGTTCATAGCTGGGCTTCATGTAATAGAAACAGAAAGAGCTGTCTTGCCCACTCAATTCTATTGGCTCAGATGATAGGTCTCCTCGACATCTTGTTTCTGCTGGGTCAGTGTTCATCTTCTGAACATACAAGCCACTGATTCCATTGCCTCCTGAAAGATCCAACCAACTTTTCCAGGCAAGTGGGCTTACAATGTTTGCCAGCATGTTGCCTGACTACTGCAGTCCATGAATAGCCACATACCTCTGCTTGCTGCTGGTAGCTTCCTTTCTGTCTCTGAACCTCTATACCACCATGTTACTGTGCTTCTGAAACTACATTATCCTGCCATGAAAGCTAAGAGCCAGGATATCTGAAAGATGACCTTTTCCCATACAGCCTGCCCAAAGTCTTGAGATTCTCAGAGGAGGCCCTGCTGCGTGTCCAAAAACCTCATGAGGTTAAGTTGGTACATACACATAACAGGGCTTTGTCTGTAGCAGCTCCTTGACTGAGGAACTCCCTACCGAAGGAAGTTAGGCTGGCTCCATCTCTTTTCAGCTTCTGGCAGACAGCTAAAACCCTGCTGTTCTTTTGTAAGAACCCACAACTTAGCATGCGTGAGTAGCATGAACACTTGTTGAGGTCTGGATGATGTTGAAACATGAAGAAGAACTCCTACAATTGCATAAATAATTGCCAAATGTTGGTACAGCCCCACACAGAAGTGTCAATTCATATAAACTACCGGTGCTCTTATATATTTGCGGCAATAGTCTCACTGATGCTAGCAAATGTATAAACTGATCCATGTTCCCCAAATGGGTTGACTCTCTTGATTTGATATTTTGGTGTTTTGCTGTTTTGCTCCTTGATTCAGTCACCTCTCAGTTTGACCCTGAAATGCAATCTTGTCTACAGTTGTCTGGTTTTGGTCAAATCTTTGTAGGCTTTAGGAAAGTTATTTTTTCAGATTATAATTTTCAGAACTCCCCAAAGCCAGTAGCCAGGCTGGTTGAGGGGTTCTGGTAGTTGTAGTCTGACTACCAGGCTCCAATTCTCTGCCCTTCAATTCTCTCATACTCTTCCTTAATACCAAAATATACAAAACTGCTCTTCAGATATTTTCCTCTTGTCAAAATCCAGTCTTGACTCTCACCTTTCTTTCTTGGCTCTAAAAATTAATCTGAGTGCTATGGTCTCCTTATTATTAACTGGAATTGTAAATCATTCCATAAATTATGTGTTTAGAGTATAATTTTAGATTTCTAACTGTGGAATCCTGCTCTGTAGCTTTAAGCAAAGGCTGGAAAACAAATCTAAACAACAGTAGAAAAACTATTGAGAATTGCCAAATTATTATCCTGCCAAATACAGTAAGACGTTGTTGGCTATTCTGATATCAGAATAGCGGAAGTTTTTAGAAGTTGGTGAGGGACACTCTGGATTTTGATATTGCTAGTTCTAAAGCATGGGAAAAAAATGTGCGGTAAATATTTCTGAAACCTTTGTAGCAGAAAATTCACTTCTACTCTTATTGTATTCCTTGCCAGTGAGCCAAAGCGAATTCCTATTATCAGAATCCAATTTCAATTTATGATTTTAAGTCATACCTGATTCTGTGATGTAGGAAATAGATGAGCTTACAGGTCCATAACCATAGGGATTTTTTGCTTGGACTCTAAAGTAATACCTGAAGGAGATGGAGGAAGAGAAGGGGGGAGAGAAAAAAGGGATTCATAAAAAGAGCACTAAATCCATACAATCTATAGAATAACATAAAAACAACATCACAGACAATATTTATGTACCTTTTATATTATTGTTCTGCCTTTCCTCCAATGCGTTCAATGCAAAATGCATAGCTTTCCTCCCCACTTCATCCACAAACATACTACGAGGTCTCATGCTAGGAAAGTGTGACTGGCTCAAGGTGAGCCATTGAATTTAATGGCTCAGCGGGCACCAGAACCTGGGCTGCCCGCATCCCAATCCAACAGTTGTTAAGGAATGTGTGAAAGATAATCCTGGAGTTTGCAGTTTAGGGAGGGGCATTTAGAATTCTCAGCCAGAGAGCTGTTTGGCCCTGGTAAACTACAAACCCCAGAATTCCACAGGATATTGAAAGTAGAATAACAGCACTATAACAGTGTAGTGTGGAAATGACCATAGGCCATTTCTGCACAAGAAGGGAGAAGCAGTTTACCACATGTCAAGAGCAGTATTTTTATACTCTGATTCAGAGACTGTGCTGTCTGCAAGCACCCATCCCCTTATATCGTAAATGTTCACCACAGAGAACAGCAGTAGCTGCATCCGTAACAGCAAGTCCCTGGCCCTTTCCATTCCCTTTCCTCACCCCGCCCTGTCATCGCAGATTGGTATCCTTTTGTATGGTATGTTTTTTTTAAAAAAAAAACACGCACACATTTTAAACACATTTCTGCATTGCTACATTTGTGAGTAGGTATGTATGTTTGTTGATACATGGAAAAAAATACATTTTAACAGTCTATTTTCAAATCTACTCTTCTCTCACTGTCTGTTTAACTATCCTGACACAAGCAATGCTCAAGGATGTTTTTAAGGTTCCCATCTTAGGAACATTTCACTTAGAGATCTAGTTTAATTCTCTGAGATTTACTTCCATGCAGATCTGTAGGTGCTCTGTTACTGCCAGATGTGAATAGATGAAGGAGGCACTCTGCACGTGTTTAAAGGCACTCTCTCATTTCTACTCTTGGAACCCAGGTTCTTCTAGGAGAGATTTACCCTGACACAAATGAAGCTCTGATTTGTTGCAACTCTTGCCCCCTGGAGAATTAAGCCAAACTGGCTCTCCACTCGTCAGCTGACAGCGGTGCCAAAGTGCAGGAAAAAGGTGTAATTTTATGCGAGGCCTCCACCATGCAGCAGTAGCTGAGTCTGAATTCAAGTAAAGGGGGGAGACTGGGAGAGGAGAGGACAGGGCTGGGCCCTCCCTTGTTGCCAGGCTGGTGTGTGCCAAGGCGAAGAGGCACCACCTCTAGCGCTCAACCAGCGGACAGTTTGCCTTCCTCTTCCCCTTTCTCCCTTTTCCTACCCTGGAGAGGCTGATGCATTCAGATTCAGCCCAGCCAATCGATCTTGGCCACACAGCTGCAAGCCAAGGGTGAAAAAGCACAATGCAAACCCACAGCGGTAGCAGCAGGCAAACTTGTGGTGACCTTTGTCCCAACAGGGTACAAGATCTGACTGTGAGGCTGAGCAAAAAGCCAACCAAAGTAGAGAAAAACGTGCATGGGTAAGCGGGGGGAAGACGCATGAAGACAATAATGACAGCAGCCTGTCCTTTGATGGGCAGAAAGAGATAGGGACAGAAATGATGGAAGGGACAACCTGGGAATGCCCACAGCTGGCTACTTCTGCACTGTGAATCGATGCTATGCTTCTGCATGCAGGCGAAAAACAAAGCAGAACCGATTTGGGAGATTTACATCTGAGTTTTTCCAGTTTTTGGATACAGTGGTTTCTCATCGCAGTGAACCGTTCTAGGAGCTGAAAACATGCAGAACCATGAGGAAAACTCTGATGCTGAAGGGCTACAATGTGCAGATTGGAGGGTAAGAATTCAACGCAACTACAATGTATCAACCTCATGTGAAAATGGCCATAGTCTAGGCAAGTTCATCACCCAGTGGCTGCCACACTCATCCCCAAGCCATCACCAGTAAAACACTATGAATTAAATATTTAGATTATTTGATACCACATCAAAAACTATATTTTTCAATGAAGTCTGTTCGTACGGTCAACTATAAGCCATTATTTCTTAATTAACCAACACAACAAATTTTGTAACATAGGCAGACATGTCAATTAGCTCTCATTTTTAGAAAAATATGACAATGCTCATTTGGGTCCTGATGACACAAGAAGGAGCAGCACAATAAAAAGGAGGCCTTAGTTGGGCAACTTTTACTAGTTCTCAAAATTCATTTACATTAGTGCAATGGAACTTGCACCAATGTAATGGCACTGTTCAATTCAGACCATAGATTTTAACCAATGTTATGTAAGTTTGAACAAAAAAGTTACCACTAAAGTCCAACTGCCGCTATAATAGCACTATGCTTACATCAGCAAGGGACAGGATACCAGTTAACAGTTTCAGGCTGTAGATTTGAGAGGAATCAACATATACTAGTGGGCCCATGAAACAGGACTTTAATGAGGATCTGGCCAGTAAATGGGTTTCAAAATGAAATTCACGTCTATATTGAATAAGAATTGACACTGATTGAAAAAATAGATATGCAGCTTCGTACTACAGAAACACAACCTAAATCACAATATATGCCATTAGAATTTTCCAAAAAGATTCAGAATATAAAGATCTCAGTGCATTTCTGTCTGAGCTTAGAGCTAAGAAAATAAATAAATTACCTAAAGATATCCAGGATTATGCTGGGTCTAGGATTAATAACTGAACATTCATAGAGATACTTTAAATTTCTTAGCAAAATACATTCAGTGCCCCTGTACAGGCACTGAAGTCAGAGACAAAGGAGATGAATCCACTGGTCCGCTAAGTTAGTGTTACTCAAAGTGGTGATACCTGGGCTGGTCTATACACAAAGAATGGCTGTCTATACACAAAGAATTTCTAGGAAAGAAAGAAGCAATTGTAGCCAGTGGGTACAAATATGGAACTCTTCTAATCGGGGGAAAATTGCTGGTCTCCCACATCATACAGCCTGAGGAGCACTGCTTTAGGGGAAGAAGATTTCAGTAGGCATGTGCCTTTGAGGAAAGCATGCGCATATTTTTCTATGATTGTCCTATGACACACAGGATGCCCCTGAATTCAATTGTTAAGCTATCATCACAGCATTTATCCACCAAGAAAAAAACAGGTTTTGACTTTAGAGTTTTGTAGTTAGAGAAACTTCATTTCATACCAGAATGGTTTTATTTTTTCTTATCCATCAAACACAGTTCAGAGAATGATCAGGCAGTTATGTTTTCCACCATCATTTTCTCTGTGCGCTTCAACCCTACTTTACACTACCTATATTAAATCTACATATCGAAACATGTAAATATGTGGTAGTTTGAGATATGCTGAGTGGTATAGACATTGATTAAATAAATATTTAATAAAAAGGTAGAACAATTGAAACATACATAAGAACTGACACAACTTGTCGAAGGGAAAAAAGGCAGTGGAAGGCATCCTGTTAGTGGCAAAATAGGTCATTGTGGGGACTACTATTCCCTTCCACCCTCCACAAGGACCAACATCCTTCACCTCACTCAATTTACTGTTTAGCAGCTGCAGCTCTCCCTTCACAGCCATTCCATGGCTAGTGGAGAGTGAGAAAGGGATAAGAAGTGCCCAGCTATGTCCCTGTAGTCAGATGCAAAATGATCACATTGTCTGCTGACACATTCAGAGGACCCTGGCAGATCTCAGTAAGAATGTAATCCTTCTACTCCTAGCTAGGAGGACATAGCGAGATGATTCTCCTACTCTGCTTCCATCAGTCACAGAACAAGCAGGGGGTTGGGCAACAGCAGGTCAATGGTAAATCAAGGAGGCACTGAATCGCCAACTACTGTGGAACTACTGTGCTACTCTGCAATGTACAGGATCTCAGCCACTATGGGATAATGTGGCTAAAGATCTGTCCCTAGTTATTAAGACAGTTCATAAAGGTACTCTTATCATGAGGCTGAACAGAGATTATTTATAGGTCTGTAGAAGATTACAGGATGAAATATACCTATTCATAGTAATCATGCTGAACATATGGCTTCCATTATCTCTTCTGTTTTATCGAGACTTGACTTTTAGGACATATTGATTATTCTAAATTCTGCAAAATGTTCATTCTTGTATACTGGAAATTTACATGCTCCCTCAGATCTATAAACCTGGTCTTCTACCACTAGAGCATCCCATTCCTTATGCTTCAAATTTTCTTTCTCAGCAACTTGAATCCTTTCCATATATGCTGTAAAATTAAATCATACATAACAGACACTGAAGACTTGGAAATGAGGATCCTGGAACATGCTTTTCTTGTTACTATGGATTTAAACTCATTATATACCAATATTCATCATGGGACTTTTACAGTTGTAGACTTTTATCTTATTGTTTGCTAGGATATTACACCCACTGTGTACTTTCTCTGAAAACTCATGGGCTTTAATCTGGAACATAATTATTTTTTCTTTTTTTAATTTTCCATTTTATTTTCAGATTTGAGTGATTGCTATGGACATCCAATTTGCTCCCAAGTGTGGCCAATTTATTTATAGGCCCTTTGATAGATATGTAATCTATAATGTAATTTTTTTCCATAATGTGATTTCCATTTTACAAGTAACACAGAGATGGTATTTCTTTGTGGTTTTCTCCAGAAAACAGAATACAATATGCTTCTATTAGGACTACTTTTATTCATACTTTCACAAAATATTCATCTCATTTTGAGAAAAGGAGTCCTTTTGGAGGACAGTGTAGTCAACAGAAAGTACATTTATTTATTTATATGGGTTTTTACAAAATTTATAAAAAGCTCTTTTGCATCCTCTCTTATATTTCATTCTTCAAAGTTATGGAGTAGTTTATCAGGTAGGCAGTATCTTAGACTGAAAATGAATTGTCTTCATGAACAGGATTGCATAATTTAAAAAGACAGGTTTAGACCAGAGGTTTTTAACCTTTTCCTTTCTTTACCAGAGACCCTCTTTAAATATATTTTGTTGCCACAGATCCCCTGAAGACCTAATTCAAGATTTAAAACCCTAAAGTGCACCAACTTTTTATTTAAAACTGTTCATCAAGGATCTTCAAATTGGGAGAGGAGGGATAAATTGGGATAAAGAGGAGGGATACTTCCCTCAGAGGTGTTGGAGTCCATTGGAAGAGGGGAGAAGACTTCTCTCCTGCTTCTTCCACCAGTTTACAGCTGGAATGGATTGAACAGCAATGTGCACGCCCAGCTAGCCTTGCTCTCGCCACTCTGCTGTCATAGAATCACAGAAGCACAGAGTTGGAAAAGACCACAGGGGCCATCCAGTCCAATCCCCTGTTATGCAGGAACACCCATCAAAGCATTCCCAACAGATGGCCATCCAACTTCTGCTTAAAAACCAGCAAAGAAGAAGACTCCACCACACTCCGAGACAGCATATTCCACTGCCAGACAGATTTGACCATCAGGAAGTTCTTCTTGAGGTTCAGGTGGAATCTCTTTTCCTGCAGCTTGGATCCATTGCTCCTTGTCCTAGTCTCTGGAGCAGTGAAAACAAGCTCACTCTCTCCTCGACATGACATCCCTTCAAATATTTAAATATCATGTTCCCTCTTAACTTTTTCTTCTGCAGACTAAACATACCCAGCTCCCTAAGCTGTTCTTCATAGGGCATGGCTTCCAGACCCTTCATCATTTTGGTCACCCTCCTCTGGACATGCTCCAGCTTGTCAATATCCTTCTTGAACTGAGGTGCCCAGAACTGGACACTGTATTCCAAATGAGGCCTAACCAATGCAGAATAGAGTGGTATCATTACCTCCCTTGATCTAGACACCATACTCCTATTCATGCAACCAAGAATTGCATTGGCTTTCTTGGCTGCTGCATCACACTGCTGACTCATGTTCAGCTTGTGACCTACCAAGACTCCTAGATCACTTTCGCACGTACTGTTATCCAGTCATCTGTCCCCCATCCTATATTTGTGCATTCCATTTTCTCTGCCTAAGTGCAGGACCTTACATTTCTCTCTGTTGAAATTCATTGTTAGCTTTGGCCTAGCTCTCTAATCTGTCAAGGTCATTTTGAATTTTGATCCTGTCCTCTAGCGTATTAGCAACCCCTCCCAATTTGGTGTCATCTGCAAATTTGATCAGCGTGCCCTCTACTCCTTCAACCAAGTCATTGATAAAGATGTTGAACAGCATTGGGCCCAGGACCGAACCCTGTGGCACCCCACTAGTCACTTTTCTCCAGGATGAAAAGTAGCCATTGGTGAGCACCCTTTGGGTAACCACTCTTTGAGCAACCAGCTGCTCAGCCCAGCTCCTCTCCATAATGAAGCAGTATGTGGCAGGAGCCAAGATGCAGGCAGGCAGGGCCTGAGTCTCATTGTTCAATCTGCTACAGCCATAAACTGGCAGAAAGAAGCAGGAGAAAAGTCTTCTTCCTCCCTCCAGTGTCTCTGATGCTGGAGTAGACTGAATGGCAACTCGCAGGCCTAGCCAGTAAGCTTTTGAGGATTCTCTCTCTCTCTTTTCCCTCTCTGCCTCTCCTCTTTTTGAGCTGAGAGCAGTCCATTTTCCTATAAGAAATGCTTCAACCCTCACCCCTTTTCACCTTCTTCATCAGGAAGGGAGGAGAGTGAAATAGGAGAAGGAAGGAGGAAGTTTAGTTGACGTCGGTACTGAGGAGAACTGCCAGACCTTTCTGCTTGCTAGTATGCCTGCTCTTTCTTTTTCTCCCTCCCTCCTTCACACATCTTGGTCTACTCTCCTTCTGATGAAGAAGGCAAAAGCAGGGGTGAAGCATTTCTGACAGCAGACACAGCTGAGTTGGCAGTGTAGGGGAAGGGCGAGTGTGCACAACTTCAAGGGTCACTGAAAACCACCATGCAGGAGAGGTACAAGAAGGAAGACTCACCTGGATGGACATGATGCCATGAATATTTTTACTAAAAATAATAAATTTCCTGGGGGCATTGGCAGGAACCCCATTACCTTCTCCTTCTCCCCCCCCCCGGTTTTCATCCAGCCCCAATGTGGTGAAGGGCAGTGACTGCTGCAAAGGGTAGAAGCTGCAGTCAAATTCTCTCTGGTCTACTTTTTTTCACCAAACCAGGGCTGTGTCACCAACCCACTTTGCGGAGCAGATCAGGGTGACAGGCAGAGGGGATAGAGGAAAGACAGACCCAAGCAAAGGAAGGATGAGCCATTGCCAGACCTTTTCTGTGCTTCCTCCCACTGCGAGCCTGGGTGTGGATCTTTCCCCTGCCTGAGCTCTCCATCCCTGGATCCCTGTTGTTGTTGTTGTGTGCCTTCAAGTCATTTCTGACTTATGGCAACTGTAAGATGAGCCTATCATGGCATTTTCTGAGGTTGAGAGTATGTGATGTGCCCAGTAGGTTTCCATGGCTGAGTGGGGAATCAAACCCTGGTCTCCAAGGTCATACTCCAATGCTCAAACCACTACACCATGGTGGTTCCTTCCTGGGTGGCAATTCAAAGCTACCATTCACATGTGGATTACTGTACACTGGAAAACCTCAACTCATTTAGTAATAGAACAAATTATTAGTGAACTATTTTGCTGAGTCCTTCCATGGATATATAAGCTAACTTGTTTTGTTTTCTAGAACAGAACACCGCAAATATAACAGACTTGACTGTGATATGTCATTAATGAAGTAGGAACCAGAAAGAACATTTAAAATGAACATAGCAAGAACAAAAATGCTGAGTTCTGATTGGACTTCTTTTCTTTGGATACCACCAGACTTTATGTTTAGGCTCTTCCAAGCTGGTCTAAAGAAACATAGGTTCTTGCAATACAGCTCCATGGGTTTTGTGAGTTGTTGTTGCCTCCATGTCCACTTGTTCCATTCTTTTGGGGGACTTGTTGATAAAAATTTTCTTGGATCTGCACTAGATGTTCTTCAAACCAGTCTATTAGTTGCTGAGATGGCCCTATGGTCTGAAGGCCAAATTTTCTTCTTTCTGAATTTCCCTAAGATTTTTTAAATATATATTTTTGTGTATACAATCTTACTTAATATATTCATGTTGACAAGGACATGGGTGTTACAGTCTAACAACACCTTCATGGCTACTTATTCTCCACTTTCTACCAGCTATTGTTGTGTTAGAACCACACAACTGACCTCACAAGCAGAAACAAAGGACTCAGCTATTCAGGACCAGTAAACAGCAGAAGAGAATGAAAAATGAAATACGCCAACATTTAAACTGTGATATATTCATGGCCATATGAACTAAAATCATGCTTGAAATTATTTGTAAACTGTTCACTTTATCATCTTATCATAACAATAACCTCACTAGTTACAGTACAAATTTTTCAAAGTGTATTTAATTAAAGTTAGGTAGCAATTCCTGGTTTCATTTAAATTATATTTCCCCCATATTATGATTAAGTAGTCCTCCACGCTAATAGAGGGAGCTTCAGTAATACTTCGTGCTGATGTATAGCAAGGATATCCAGGTAGTAAGAGAAGAAACTTGAGGAGGGCTCAGAGTAGATTGTGGGAGGTGACTTCAGAGAATCATTATTACTCATATCATATACATTCTTTTTTTAAAATCTATTCATGTTTGTTCTCAACCAGTTTTACATACTCAACAAAGACCTGAGTTGTTATAGAAGCCTGCGTGTTATTTTGAATAATCAAGGCCCTATTAGTTGTGCTAGATTCAGCACTTGCAAAAGCGCACACGCTCCCCACCTCTGGCAAGAAAAATATTGGCATTCTCCAATTCATAGCAACAACTTGGCCATTTATTTTGCTTCTCATCCAAAACGAAGTCTCGCCAAAAGAACAGCATCCTCTAAAACCACACGACCTTCCTAAGTAACTGGCTCAGACAAGGAAAATGCCACCAAAACTTGGATTATTTTCCTTGGCAATATTCCATTCAACTTCTAATTAACTTAAATGCTACGTTGCATAGAAAATTCTAAGACGATTCCTGCTCAAAGTACTAGGGTTTCAGGCTATAACTAAGGCTGGAAACAGTGAATTGGTTTTTCAGAATTCTGTGTATTCTGAAAATTAAAATTGTATAATACAGACAAGATTTCACATGGTGTATATACTTCAATAAGCCTGGCTGAGAAGAAATATTAGTGGAACAAAATGATAGTGGGTGTGTATGTGTGCCTACGGGTGCTGTCAGTTCTATCGTGCCACCTTTAAGCTATTGTCTGTCTCCTGCGTTATGTATTTTCTGAAAGAAAAGGACTAATTTGGCACAACAAAACATTCCACTGTATTGTCACTAGCCCCAAGGGAAATAGATATAAAATCCGTGGAGATCTACTTGAATTAGAAGTGGCTGCTCTGGGTTATGAGATACCTTTGGCAAGCTCTGTGGGACCAACCTGGGTGGCCTCGGACTACTTCTTACATTAGAATCATCTCTCTTAATCACCTTATGTTTCCTTCTGTTCTGGTATATTCCCTCTTTTTTTCAAACCACCTAAATCCTTATGGAACATGCCCATACTTTAAGACCCTTATTAGACTCCATCCTCACAGAGGCCATGTCTTCAATGGTCAGGAACTTAAAAAATCTGTCTGCTGGCACACTCAGCTCTGTATTGTCTGTACAAATGGTGGCAGTTCTCTTGTGTTTCAGACAAAAGCAGGGGTGTGAGAAGCCCTTACTGCTACCATGATTCTAGTCAAGACTGGGCATCTCCAGTATCTGGTAGTTATGAATGAAATATTTGCTGATTCATTCATACATATCCATCAATGAGTTTTATGATTCTACTATAGTATAAAATACTTACTTATGTCATTTAATGGGTTTTATGTCCCTGTGTGGTTTCCAAGTATAAATCATCTATCTTGCTATTTCATAGATGGGAATCTGAGGCTGATTGCTGTTTGTTTGATTGCTGCGGAATGCATAACTGTGTAGGGATGGAAACTTGAAGAACTTGTTCAATGCAAGATTCTGGTGGCCATTCCAAGCCATTTCAGTGGCTATATGCAATGTTGAAGTTAATATATTGTCTATGATACTGAATTAAAAGGGACTAAATTGACTATGATATTGTATATCTTAGTTCTTTTTACTATTGACTGTAGTGAATTGTTGCCAGTTTCCTGATAACTTTTGCCACCTTGACCACACTCTGATCTCGCGTGGCCACAGGTGCTTCCATTTCATCTGTTCGATGCTAGAGGGTATGCAACCCCTATCTATAGCATGCATAATTTCTCTTGCCTACCAAAGTCTCAGATGTTCAAGGGCTTTTAGAATAATTCATTCATTCATTTCCTTATTTGAAATATTAATATGCTGCTTCATAAGCAAATTTTCCAAGTACCTTTCAATAGAATTTTTTTAAAAAGTAGAATTAAATAAAGCAATAAGAGAAATTAAAGTAGCATAAAGCCAAGTGATGAAGACAAAACAGTGTAAAGGTAGCACTGATCACATGGCCTCGGAAAAGAAAAAGTGTTTTGTCTGAGGTTCAAACGACATGAAATAACCAACTGATCCTCTCTAGGAAGAATGATCTACAGCCAAATTTTCACCAGTTTTTGCTTTCCCAGTAAAAACGCCATCAGCCAGAGAAGGGCCTCAGAATAAAATCTTGAGGTCTTGGTATATCTTATGAGGACACAGATAATCTTTCAATTACCCTCATCCCAAGTCAAAAACTGCTTTAAAAATCATAACCAGCACTTTGAATAAAACATAGAAAGGTCCAGTTTTGATTTTTCCTGGAAAAATGTATTAAATATGGCTATAGCAGTTTTAAGAGAGAACAAGAATAAAAGAAACCTTTCCATATTTTACACTCAGCCTTCAAGAAACTCTGATCTGCTTGTCTTTATATTATCCAAGAATCTTGATGCTTTTTAGGACCTGGGATGACCTTTAGCAGAACATAATTATATATGGTAGTAGTGCTGACACTGTGATCTCCATAGGCAAGGTTATGATCAAGCAATGAGTCCCTACCTAAACTAGTTTAAAACTACTGCATTAGATGACAACTACATTCACAGTACCAGCAAATCAAAAGAAGGAGATGTGTTGCTTCTCCTATATATAAAAAGGGGGGCAGGCTGTTTTTCCTTATAGATGATATTATTTGAATTATTTCCTCACGCATATTCTGCACATAATTGAGATTATAAGAAGTTCCATATTGATAATACTTTGTCTTAACTTGTTTATTTGTCCCTCAAACCAAGGAACTTTTCAGCTTACTCTCGTCTCCAAATTGCTCTGAATGCTATTAAGAATTGTGTGATATAAATAGTGAATAAAATAACACCCTCACATAACTTTACTCTCTATAATGCTGGCTGTCACAGACAAAAGCCACATAAAAGTTTGGAATTTAAGAGAGTTATGTTTTCTTTTCTTCCCTTTGTTTTTCCAACACAGTCCTTCACATTGTGGAAATATTCATTGGTGGTTTAAATATAGATTTTCATTCTCCCAGGCAGCTGAAGAGGCTTTCCACAGCTCAAGGAGCACAGGCTAAGATTCAAAGCTACCAGCTCTATCCCCTTGAATAATGGGATGGGAGCCAACAGACTTATCTTTCTGTCACATTTGTAGACTACCTTGCCTTGAAGGAACTCAGAGTGTGATACTCATAGTTATCTTCTGTTATCTCCACTATAACCAGAGCTTGGAAGAGTTAACCTTCTGGACTACTAGCCTCCAAAAATACCTTTTCCAGGCCCCTTCTATAAATTTATGAAGTGGTTTAGGCCAAGACAGGCCTTGTCCAAGGCCTTCAAGCACTGCCTTCCATGATTTTCCAGCCAAGTCTCAGCGATGAAGAGGTGATGCAGCTTTGGGCAGTTGGCATTCAAAAGAACATGAAATAAGCTGAGAAGACATGATGAGACTGAACTTTAGCTATTCTGACTGATTGCTTACCCTCACAGAGCAGGCAGCATTCCTCTAGGAGACTGGTGAGAACTAAGTGGCCCTCTGGGTGTGATTAAACTGTACTTCTAGCATTCCTCACATTGGGGTCTGTTGGCTAGTTTCCTGAGACTTGTATCTGGAGGTATGTACAATTCCCACCCTGCTCTCAGAAAGGCAATCTAGCCCCAGGTCTGACTACCAGCCTGCAGAGCTGGTATTAGTAGGGGTAGTGGTGGGAATGGTGGAAGGGAGGACTGTGTTCAAATTTTTTGCCCCTCACCTCTGACAGTAAGAGCCATGAATTGCAGAGGTGGACACTTAGGAGCTAGATTTCTGTATAGGGGAATCATTCTCAGTAGCTGCTGAAGGATGAAAAATAGGGATGGGCCAACCAAATCCTTGGATCCTCAAATCCTTGGCAAGGATTCGAGATTCGTGATCCGAATCCCCGCACCAAAATAGGCGAACCTAATCTTTTGAATCCACCAAACTTTGTTTTTAAAAATTGGTGCCTCCAGGGCCTCCCAAAGATGTGATTGGCCGGTAGGCCCCTGGGCGTGTGAAAATTGTGGCATAAAGCTGTGTGCATGTGCCAGAGACTGCCTGTGCCCGCTGGGCTGCCTGTGCCTGCTTGTGGGGCTGCCTGTCCCATGGCTGCCTCCCTCTGCAAGGTAATAAATAATATCTACTCTTTTGACTTGAGACTAGAGGGTAGGGATTGGGAATTATCGAGATCGGACTAGAGACTTGACTTGAAAGTCCCTTGCAGGACTTGAGACTAGACTTGAGGGTAGAGAATTAAGACTGGACTAGAGGTTGTTTTTTTTTTAAGTGCCTTGTTGCAGGACTTGAGACTTGACTTGAGACTGCAGGTTGCAGAATTGAGACTGGACTAGAGGCTGGTGGGTTGTTGGTTTTTTTAGTTGTCTTCCTTGTTGCAGGACTTGAGACTTGTCAAATTCTTCTTCAAAAACACTTTTCAGTAAGTGCTTTCTTTCCCTTGCTTTTTAAACCCTTTTTAAAAAAAGGATTCGAAATATTCGAGATTCGTGGATTCCCAGAACCTTCCAAGGATTCGGATTCAGATTTGGAAAACTCTGGATTCATCCCATCCCTAATGAAAAATGACTCACCGAGCTAGCCACTGCTGAACAATTTTTCATTGTGATGAATGCTAATCTCTATCACAGTAATCTCAGACTCTAGGAGAATTTAGAGTAGAGATCTTTGGCTTGGATATGAAGCATAGGCCCATTTTTAGAGACAAAGAGATACCCACAAAATTTATTTTTGACTGAAACAAATGTTAATCAGGCTGAGTGGCTTAGCTGTGAGGGCGGTATGAGTCACTATGGGTCACAAATGTTTCCTCAGAATGTTTTAAATGGATTTGAAGATGGACACAGAGCTCTGAAGGACATAAAGGTGAGATTTATAAGAAGCTTGTTTGGCAGCTATGCCAGCTGCCCAATTTTCATTGCATGAGAGCACAAAATTAAGTGGAGCAATTATACAAACACTTGGGTTTGCTTACTGTTAAGGAAGTACTCCAAGTGACTTGCACACTAGAAGTCTTCAAGTTGCCAGGATTACAGCCCAGAGAGCTCTTAACTTCCAAGTCCTATGACTTGCCTGAAAGTCAACACTTCAAAACAGGAGTCTGGACTCTCTATCAATCTTTATTTTCAGAAATAGCAAACAATAGCAATTGCATGCTGCTTTCCAGGCAACCGTCCAGACATTTGGTTGTATTACTGCTCTTGACTGACTGTTCGAGGGAAGAACGAGATGTTACAAGAGACACGGAAATGACTGCCACTGCTCTTACTTCCTCCCTTTCTTTCTCACAGCATGTAGTTTAGTGCCACATGTGGCATGACATCATCCCATGGGACGCTGATCTATTCTGCCTCATGCCACTGGTGGCCAATGGGAGGAAAAAAACAGAGCACAGCCACACTGGCTGGGAAATTCTGGAAGTCCCCAAAGCTCAGGGACAAAGAATACAAAACTAATCTATCATTTTGCTTACACTCACTGTATGAAACTATCAAAGTGGAGGAAGAGGCACAGAGAGGTGCCAGCTCTACATTAATGAAGTGTAACATTTAGATTGTTGTTGCCATGATTTCAATTTCAAGACCCTACCAAGGCATGAAACTCACTATACACACTAACATCTGGTACCACAAGCATACAGATTCCCATACACACCCAGAAGTCCCATGCAGGTATCCTGTTCAGTCATAGAGTAAAACTGGATATGGGGATGTGGGTGAGCATGTAAGTCCCACTCCTGAATGCTGCCACACCCTTGACAACATTCCAGACCATCACACATTAAGGTCTATAGAGGGCTCTGTAACCATGCTTGGTTAAATGTGGGTATAGAGCTTCTATGGATGGGAACCCTAGCCTATCAGGGTTTCCAATCACAGGAATTCTGTAACGGCATCCAGACCTTTCTGCTAAACATGCAAATGTCTGGAAGGCTGCCAGGCATGCATCAGAGTGGTTTACTGCTATGCCTACCATTCCGAGTTTTGTCCTATGTGTGTGGTACTAAACAGGGCTCAAGTAGTCAAAAAAATGTGACTATGAATGCATGCGCTAATGTTGCATAGGAATGCATGCAATAAAATAAGCACATGTTATATTTACACATTATGTAATATACACACACAGTTTCCCTCTTATCAAGAATAAAGCTGGGCTGTGGTATGACAGGGTGAAAAGGATACGTGGCTCTCCAAAACACAAGCAGTGGTGCTTTATGTGAGCAGAAACTCTGCCCATGGAGGATACTATGGCTTCTAAGAGTTGGTTTCTAATTACATGAAGTTGTGTGTGATTTTATAACTTTAGCATCTATTAACAGGTCATTTTTTGAGACAATCAGAGAAAGCAACATCTTAAATTTATGCTCCTGTCTAGGCTTTCTGCCTTAGACCAGAAACTTGGAGAGGAAAAGAAATGTTGTGCTTTAGTGTGAATGTACAAGTGGAATAAGAATTAATTTTTTTATGAAAATACATCACCATACAGCAATGTTAAACAAGTCCTGGATTTAACTGCAACAGCTTGATGTTGTTCCAAGCAGCAGTGTTCTATCATAGTTCCTTTCAGAATCAAGATGTTAAAAACTTCACTTAGTTTTCAGTTTGATTACTATTTCTGAAGAGTGAAGAGAGGGGGAAAGAGTGATTTCATCGTAATATGGAGAATATTTGAGACAAAGAGCTCATCCAAACTGGCTGAAAGCCTTCAGATATGTTGGGATTTTACTGGGAGTTTTTGTTTTGTTTTGTTTGAATATCCATCTGACATACCTCCTGTTCCAGTCTTTTCTTGTGATTTCTTGGGACTACTATGATGTTTTAAACTCAGGGCAGGGACTTTTTGTTTTGTTATTTATCCCTGTCCCGCAAGTTGCTAATACGGGCAGCGCTCAACTTCCGCAATTGTATCCGTTGTCTTGGTTTCTTGTGTACTTCTGGGCAGCCTCACTGATGATGTTTGGAATGAGAGGTGTGACCTTCACCACAGAAGATTTCTTCTGACTTTCCTTCCCTCAGTATAGTTCCAGTTATTAGGTTAAACACTTTCACTGCACTACATTTACAATATGATTTTTTTTCTACTTTTCTTTCACTTTTCTACAGATACAGGCTAAAATGATACAGTACCTTACCCCATTGCACTTTTGCATTATGATTCCAAAACTATTTCCAAAAATAAACAAATTGGGAGTGGAGATACTGGGGAGGAGCATTGAGGGAGGTGTTGAGATCAGGGAAGGGATGATATGGAGAAAAGGAAACTCCACCGACACCATAGTTAATCACACCTCAAGCAGGAAAGCTAACACAGCCCCAGATATATTTAGGACATGGCTGGATGCAGGAGTGGGAACGACCATTACAAGGTTTAACAAGCCTTGGGAAATCCAGGAATAGAATAGCCCAACATGTATCAGAACTATTGGCCCATCTGGATGAGACTTGATCAGTCCCACAGAAGGTAGTTAAGATTCCTTGATTATACATAGTGAGAACTGTATGAAGTACTAAAAATACCATAAGGTTTTAGATTATCCTTACTCAAATGGTGTACTTTGTGGCCTTGATTTAATTATTTAAAAGATTTCTACCCGCCTCGCTATCAAGTATGTTCAAAGATGGCCCATGTAAAACTTACACAGTCAATTCTGACCCAACATTCTTAATACTGTGACTACAAAGATTAAATACCAAACAATTTAGAATTACGTCAAACAGAAGCCAGCAGAATAAGAAATAATATTTAAAAGAAGCTAAGGTTAAATCCCACAGAAAGCATGAATAAACAGAGCAGCTTGCAGCTGGTTTCTAGAAGCTGGCTAGTGCTAGGAAGATATTTAGGAAGGAAGTTCATTAATCATTGTACTACACTACAACAGAAATGGCTCTGTCTCAAAGAGCCACACTGGTAATTTCAAAGTAATGCTTTACCCAAGCAATCTAGTCACATGAATGATACAATTTCAGACTAAACTCTGGTGGTTCCCTACTAAGAAAAGGGGGGGGGAAGGGAAGTTGTGATTGTCCTGTTCTCAAGAGAGGAGTCCATCTTTGTTTTAGAAGTCTGCTTTGCTTTATATAAATATATAAAATTTCTGACTGAAGGTTTTCCAAAAGACAAACATGCTAGATTAAGCCTGTGCAACATAGTTCATCAATCCAGATTCTTAATCCATATTATGACCTATATTTTACAATCTGTCACCATATTTACGATTAATCATCATTATCTCACTACCTACAAATCCATTTTACATGTTGCTAAACAGAATTTACTAAGTAGCTCAGTAGCTAAGTGGCTTGCAAAAACACCAGGGAGTAGATTTATAGCCTAAACTGTTCAAATAGAGTAGAGTAATAAAATTTCAACTCTAAGTTAAACTAATAGAGTGTAAGGCACTTCTGTGCTTTCCTTTCCAGCACACACGTCACTATATCATCAAGAGCTGAATTAATGACTTTGGTAAAATAACCCAGTGTTCTTTATTTTACTTTAGTTCAAGAGACAGCCTAAGAACCCACACAGAATGTATATGATCATTCAAGGTCCCAACTAGCCTTAGGACAAAGAATTCAGGGATAAACTTAGTTCTACAGTATATACATAGTGTGCAGTTTAATATTTATTTCCTTGTTTTTACTTATGAGCAAGTCTGAACTGGGACTAGACAGACAAGAGAAGGATGTTTAAACATCTATTCCAACTTCTGTTTATATAAAAACCACATCCACATGGAGGATAAAAAAATGGAAGGAACTCAATTGGTGCCAGTTCTTCCCTCTTTTAGCCCTTGCTGGCTGGGGAGATATGTGTTAAAGGTCTACCACCCATGTAAAGTGATTATGATCCAGACTGGGATCACATGTGCTTACTTGAAAGTAAGAAAGAAGCTGATCTGAATTCTGTTCAGTATGTATTTACTGTAGACTGTAGTTTACCCTGAGTCAGACTTTCCTCAAAATCTGCATGTAATCGTGAACACATGGTTTCTGTCCAGCTTAATCTTCCAATTCATGTTTGCCCAATTACAGAAATGTTGCTGGTGGTTGAAGAGCTATTTATGTCACAATATCTGTGGTTGTTTCAGCTCATGCGTTCAGAGAAGACACAAATGATAATGGTTGACAACACATGGTATTTTGATGCCAGAGAAAAAGAATAATCCCCAGCCTCACCCTATATATCTGAGAACCTTGTTTCTCTTCTTTAAAGAAGATAATGGAAGCCAGTTGGTTTTTAAGAAACAGCCAGAAAGCCAGAGATCTCTGGCTGAACTGATGTGGAAAATCGCTACAGAATCACAATGGAGTAATCAAGAAGCCCAGCAGAGCTGAATGTAAGGTGCCATCTTACAAACTGATGTGTCACACCTCCACGGCCCAAATTTCTGACCAGCTGAAGATCAGACTCCCCATGCAGGCATGGGCCTGCTTATAAATATTTTATATATATATATATATATATAAAAATATATCTGTAGGACATATAATTCCAAACTCCACCCACCCTCACTCCTCTCCTTCACAGTCCTCTTTGTCTTGCTGCATTTTCACACGAGGGGGCTGTGTCGCTGTGGAACCAGCACGGCAGCAGTTGGCTGGTCATGATTCTGCACAATGTCATCACCAGCCCACCGCCATCCTGTCCCAAGTGGCATGCATGCGCACTATTTGAAAAAGGGAAAAAATTCATTTTGCACCTACCATTGCGTGGTGCTACCGCCCTTCCCGGCCATGCAGAAGGGCAGAAGTGTGCTGGTGATTCTTCCTTTCTCAGCACAGCAATGGCAAGTGGCTGGCTGTGCTGCGGAAGGATGAGGCAGGGCCAGCGCACTCCCATCTGCAGGGACCTGGCAAGGTGCGGAGGGGAGCGTTCCAGGTGTGCTCCCTTCCTTGTCAGGGCTGCAATGGAAGGACTCATAGGAGCCCTGTTGTGCGGAAAGAGCCTGACCTTGGAAACATTACTTTGTTGAACAACAACTCCCAGGCCCCTTTTGCACCTTACCTTTTCCCGGTGCTGGGCTGCTCAGCTCGCACATGAAGGCTTAGGAGGAATGCTGTCGCATCCCTCCTGCTTCAGCTCCACAGCTCCTTCCTCGTCGCGTGAATGCCCCACCTCTTCCATTTGCAGTGCAGCCTGGGACCTCGCAAGCTGCACTGAGGAGAGGACGCGCGACCGGCCTGGCTCCGGAGGCTCCGCACGCCAGGTAAGTGTGCACGGGGCCCCGGAGCGATACACGATTTCAGCTTTGAGCCAAAAATGAAAAAATGCGTACGCGGTCCACATCAGGCCCTTGAGCATCATGCAAATGTGAGTGCGTCGTATGGACCGCTCCTCGCATTTACGCGACGCTCAATGGGCCCTTTCACTTCAGAAATGCCATGCAAAAAGGGCCCCAGTTTTGCAGAGTTGTAATCTCCCAAAGGCAGTTTCTTCAATCTTGGGTTTTTGATCATTAAAAGCTCTATAAGCACGGGTGATAATAGGTTACACAGCCTTTCACAATGACTACATGCACAAATCAGAAGTGCAACTGGGCGTATAGGGTGGGGATGGTGCTTCCATGTGCACTGCCATCCCCTGCACAGTTTAGCTCTAGCTGGAAGCAAGTGAATGCTTGCAATAGGCTTTGACATCTAAGTACACATCATCTTTGCCCACATCATCTTTGCCCACATGATGCCCACAGTATCCAGAGCTTTGTAGCTGCTGTAACAATCCTGCTTCTAGTGTTGAGGAAGCTATTCCAATCACTGCTACAGTGAGCCAAGTAGCAGCAAATCAGCAATATTTCCCTCACTGGATGGAATTTATTTTATTTGTTTCATAACCTATACTGAGCCTAATATGTAGGCCCTCTTTACAGCAAAGGATGGATAAGGATGGAAAGAATATTTTAAAAATATTCAAAAAATGGTTAAAAAGTCCTATGTTTTTCAAGTGTCAAGAAACTTCGATGAGAAGAACCCTGGGATGATGTTATCATCTTATTCCCAATCTGCACATGGTGTTCCTACACAGAAAAGAGATTCTTCTGTGTGGGAAGCAGCATTTTCTGCACAGAAAATATTTCCATGCAGAAATATTATTCCTGTGGTGAAAAAGTGGTTTCCTGCGCAGAAAATAGACGTCACATGGTCACAGTCTTGCCACTATGGTTCTGGCTAAATTATGGACATTATTTCTAAATTTGCATCTCAGCATAGAAATTACTGTATTCATATTTTATTCAACACAGTCCTTCTTTGGTCCTCTTTTTTAGGTGATGCATCTTTAAGCAGATGGAGAAGAAGCAAGGAACTGGGAAGACTGGATACATATTTCAGTCTCTCAAATGACTGCCATGCTGACGTACTCTAGTTAGTGAAAGGTAAGATCCACGCAACTCAGAACGAGCTGAGTCAGAGTTTCTTTGGGAGAATTCTTCAGGAAAGCTCAGGTGTTTTCTGAGAATTCTCCAAAACACAGTAAGACATGGTCCATTAAAATTCCGCTACCTTTGCCAGCCCTCACATCTGCCAGCTTCCTTCCTCTCCTCCCTTTCCTAAGCCAAAATTGGACAGCTAAAAAAAAAAAAGGAAAAAGAACAGAAAAGGACAGAACAGAAGAGAATGGGGTCTCTGTTAGTTTTCAGAACTCAACCATGATAGTTTCTAAACATGCTTCAAGTCTCTATTATTAACAGGAACTCTGAGAATATTAGCCTTTTTATTCTTTTTTTCTAAATGTTAGGAGGATTAAAAACATCTTTTTGGAGTTCTCCCTGGAGGAAGGAACTATTTAAAGGTCTGGGCCAATACAGAAGCAGCCTTTTAGTTAAATGTCAGCATTTATTTCCTTTCATCCACAGCTTGATATGTTAGGACAGGCATGGCAAAGAGAACAGGCAAATTGAGATTGACAGTGCCAATGCACCATAAGACCAGGTGAAATTTGGAAGCTGTTCTCGTAATAGCCTGAACATTTCTGAACCCCTCTTATTTCTGAAATTCTTCTTCATCCCTAATCTTTATGCCTGTTTTATCATTAATCCACCTGCAACATGCTTTTTTTTTTTAAATTAACTGTATAACCCAAACAGAACAGACTGGTACCTTGTATTTGGCTTCAGATTCTCAATGGGTAAATTAGTGTTTCCTGAACTCTTGGTTGACCATTTATTTCTGATGAAGTCATCATATGATGCACTGTAAACTAAATATCCTGTCAAGAAAAGGAGAAAATAGGCACGTGAGGCAATAAGGAAGGCTTACAGTCCAAGATACCAACAGAACTATCATCAGGTCAATATGCAGCAGCTACTGGTCCCGTTCCTTCAGAGACAGTGAGGGCACAGGGCTTGAGAGAGGATGTTTTGGGATGCCACCTTCCACTTCTCCAACTCCCTGCCAAGACGGGTTAGAGTGAGTATCCCTCTGTTGTGTTTCCACTGGCAGGCAACAAAGATTTTACTCAAACAGGTCTTTGGTATGTAAGCTGGTCAGTTACTATAGAGTCTTATAACTGGTTCATCAGTGTATCTTTTATTATTCTGTTTCTAATTGTTTTTTGTTTGATTTATTTTCAAGTTACTTAATTAAGTTTTAGCAGAATTTTTGTTTTTAGAGAATTTTACTACTGTTCTTGGAAAAAGGGGCAATCCCCACCCTCACCAGAAACCGGGAGCAGTTGGCAGGTCATGGTTTTAACAGAGCCCCCACTGAAATTTCCACAGGTTACTGGTCACAAGCCCTCTACCACAATCAAAGATCACAGCGTCCTTCACAACTTCCTAAATGGGAAGAAGTTCCTCATGTAGAAGAGATGGACGCTTGTTCCACTGGCCCTACTCCTAAAATGGCATTTCATATTGGTCCCATATTGTTTTTCTTATGGCAGAAAAGATTCTAACATGAATACTATGATGATCATAATGATCATGATGACGATGACATTGATGGTGATGGTGACGATGATGATACTGGCCACAGTAGTATATCAAAGCTCATCTTAGGGACTAAGAAGCCTCTATATATCCTCTTCTTCCTCCACAGTCGCCATCTGCCAATGGAGTAGCAACTGGGTAGGGGGGAGGGTTGCTCAGTATGACAAACAGGTCTGACCCCTCCTTCACAAACAGCATAAGTTGGAAGAGGTTCCCCAAAACAGAATACTGTATTATTTGTATTCCTATCCCTTGCCCTAAAATCCACTGAATAAACATCTTCCTCTACCATGTTAGAAATTCTTAAAAATACATCCATATGGAGGCAAAGCAGTCCAAATACCCTGAAGGCACCAGATTCTTTCTCATCCTGGAAGCTAAGCAAGGTCATGCCTGATTAGTAGTTGGAAGGGAGACCACCAAGGCTATATTTCAGAGGAAGTCAGTGACAAGCTATAGGCTATATTTTAGAGCAAGTCAATGGCAAACCATTTCTAAGTATTCCTTACCCAAGAAAACCCTACAAAATTCATGGGGTCGTCATAAGTCGACAGGCACCCTGACGGCACATACACACAAACAGAGGCAATGTGATATGCATGCTCATGATGTTCCAAGCAATAAGATGATGATAATCAATTCATGTGTCCAGTTTTTAAAGCTTTATATAAAAATACATTCTGTGTAGCTAGTGAATAGCCTGCAGCACACATTGAGGTACCCACCAGCTCATTGCATAAGCAGAAGTCATACTTCAAGGCTGACAAACATTGCTTGCACAACAGCTGCAGGGGTCAATCCTGTGCAACCACACTAGCCAAGCTTTCTGGTTTGCCAACATTTAACAGGCTCTTGTTCCATTATATTATCTATTATATAAAAGTCAAAGTTTGTCCGTTTGCGAGTTTGTCTGTTTGTCTGTGTCAAGCAGGCGAACGCTTCATACGATTGGCTGTGTGAGGCAAGAAAACCTCATAGGATTGGTTAGCTGTGCAGATTCTATGGAATCCAGTTCAGGGAGGGGCCTTTAGAATTCTCTTGGGCCTCAGGCTGATTGCTATGGAGATGAGGCCCAACAGCAAGAAGAAGGGCAGTGTATTCCCTCAGAAACCAAACCTCTGTTACGTTAACAAGTCTGAATACAGATTGGATTGGGAAATATGGGGATAAGTTACAGGTACTGGAATAGGCTGTTTGCTATAGATACAAGGCCTAGCAGCAAGAAGGAGAGCAGCATATTCTCTCAGGAACCCAGCCTCTGTATGTTAACAACTCTGAATACAGATTGGATTGGGGAATATGGGGAAAAGTTACATGTACTAGAATGGGCCGGTTGCTATGGAGATGAGGCCTAGCAGCAAGGAAGAGGATAGTATACTCCCTCAGGACCTCAAACGGCGTATGTAAATAACTCTGAACACAAATTGCATTGGGAAATATGGGGAAAAGTTACAGATACTGGAGAAGACAGTTTGCTGAGTTCTTAAGAGGAAAATAAAATCCCAGGCAATGCCGGGAAATATGCTGGTATAAAAATGTTTTAAAATTTTAAAATATGTATCTATGTTGTGTGTATGCAATATATTTCATGTAAATTATTTTAGATTTTTTTATAAATTATATAGGTGAAGTGATGGTCATCAACTTAAATAAATAACTAAATGAATAAACCCATTCCTGTCTCACCCTTCCCCCAAGGCTTTGACATAAGGTGACTTATGACATTAAAATGTGTACTAAGACACAATAAAATATAAATATAAAATTATATATTAGTTTAAAGCAGTCATGAGATCACTTTAAAACATCGTCTTAATAAATACATTTAGGTAATACAGGCCTGCTTGAATAAAAATTTATTTGCCTGACAGTAGAATGACAAATAATATGAGTTTGCTTTGTGCATATTTCTAATAAGAAACAAATGTTTACCAAACCCAACATTCATCCCAAGTAGCCAGTATCACTGTACCTGTGACCAGATCTCCCTGCATAGGTTTAGCCCAGTCAAGAATCACAAAGGAATGGCAGCCTTCCACAGCTACTATGGTAATATTGTGAGGAACCTTCTGAGGACGCATCTCCGTACTTTTTAGGTCACTGGGTATGAGTTCATCCAGGCTGTCTACTTGGAAATGATCTAGCGCTTCTGTCAATGAGCAAGGAGCTCCTGGGTCTTTGCTTAGGTAAGTCACGTAAGGAGCTGGAAGAAAACACAAAAAGGGTGTATTTATTCCAAACATCTCTAAAGATGAATGGATTATTTAAAAAACAAAATCCTGACAGTGACAAGAATTTCCACAGTGAGTCAAAATTAAAAACCAGATAAAGTATGCATTTTTTTTTCTTTTTAAAAAAACACAGAAAATTAGATATTCATTTCCTGGACTAGGAATGTCTATATTTTCCAGCAATTTGTTAAAATTCTGAAGTCTGTAAACTGATGCCATCTGGAAACCTCCTAGAACAGTACAAGAATTCACAGAAATCCAGTGGGGTGGAAACCACCAGTATGAGAAATGTTTATTGTGACTTAGCCATAGTCTGAGGAATCCACTCGATTGGAGAGCAATAAGCCACGTTCATATACAGGGATATTCATGATACATATCCATGTTTGTTTATAAGGCTCAGAAGCAATGTGATGTGTTGATGTAATGTACTAAGGATCAGCAACCGGCAGCCCTTGGGCTAAATCTGATCCATTTAGTAAGGGACTCCGTTTCCTTCCCCCATGCCATCCTAAAAGCTAGATGGATGTCTTTAATGAGTGTGCCCATGCCAAGTGCCCTCTTTGTGGAACAGGTGTGGGGCCAAGCAGGATACCCTAATATATTTTGAGCAAATGGTGCCCCACTGTATCACCAGTCAATGTGCCTAGTATCCAAAGCCAGCCTAGTTATTTTGACCCTTAAGACAGAAAATTGTATAAGTACCTCTCTCCATTCCTGGCAGTGAAAAAAAAATAACAAAAATTGAAGAGCTAAAAAGGTGCTGCCCTTTCGTGACACTTCAAATCTGCTGCCTGAGGTAGCTGCCTTACTCTGCCTAGTGGTAAGGTCAGCTCTAGCAAGCACTCTGCCTCCTCAGTGGAACAATTCAGCCAGTTCCTGGAGGTGCCGACTAAGAAACTGCATGCCCACAACCTCCAGTCTTCATGAAGCAGGGTTGGAACTTTGGAAGGGAGTGTGGTGGGGTCAACAACCAGCTTCTGGTAAGTTACATTCTGGCCCTTTGTGGGATGGAAGTTCCTATTCTCTGTTCCACATTACACTGAGAGGTAGAGACAGCCACTGAGTGGCAAGGATGCTGCAGCAAAATCTCCTAGGTAATCCCTCCATCCTTCTTCTTAATAACAATCATACCTCACGCAGCCAAACTGTGACAGCACAGCACACTTCTGCAATTAGGATCACTGAGGTGTCCTGTCTGGTAAGCATTACCTTCACTCTCTAATGAAGCCTTATTTACTCACAATAATGTTACCACATATATGAAATAAGAAGTTCCCAACCTGTTGTTCATGGAGAGGTCCATGAACCAGATGCACAAAGAAGAAAAAGAGAGAGAGACAGAGAGGCTATTTTCTCTTTCCACTTCCATCCTATTACTTTGAAAACTGTGGGGGGGAGGTTTTTTTTGTTTTTTTTGGCATAATGTGCCAAATTAGTGCCAAATATTAGCATAATGTGAAATTATGCTATAAGGTATTGTCAGGTGTCATGGGATGCTACTATACACAGTCAGGTGACCTCTAATGTCTACAGCCTCCTTGCAAGTTGTAGGAGCTCTTGGTTCAATTTGCTGCTACAATGCCTTCTTGAGTCACAATTTTCAGCATTTGTTGCCACAGAAACAAAAAATCAAAATCAACCAGATGTCAAAGAAGACATGAGTCTTGCCATGTCAAAAAGACCACTCCACTCTTTGAACTAGTCAATCAAGGCCTTTAACAGCAGCCTTGATGCTGAAATTTACTTTTTGACAGAACTAACATTTACTTTTTGTTATAATGGCACAATTTGCATTTATTTAATTTTTTTCCAGGAAGTGGCCATTATTTTTTGCATGAAAATATAAGAGTGAGAGAGATATTTCCTCATAAGGGTTGTTTTTATAGCCTATCAATATGATTGACTATAAATGCAATAAAATAAAATTGTTACAAAATTTTGTCTGTTTTGTGAACCAGTTTGGCTGAATGTTGAGACTAAGACTGTGGGAGACAGTCACAGAAACCCAGTGGGTGATCCTGGACAAGTTACATTCTCACATCCTTAAAAGAAGGCAATGGTAAATCCCATCTAAATAAATCTCACCAAGAAACCCCTATGATAGGATCACCATAAGTTATAACAATGTGTTTGTGTACATTTTCCTTAGAGAGGGGCCCGTAATTTTCATCAGATGCTTAAAGAAGTTTACAAAGGAAGGTTAAGAATCACTGTATCCAATCATCCCAACTGGCCATGATTATTAAAGGGATAAGAAATCAGAAGTAGATATCACACCCAAGGAAGCAACACTGAAGAGAAAGAAATGCTATAAAAAGCTGTCAATGGTATTAAAGGAGGTCATAAAAAGGTGACTGAGGAGGAACCTTGGCCTTCTCAAAGCACAAGTTCACCCTCAAAAAATAAAGGGTAAACTTTGCCACCACTCTTGTGAACGTATGTCTATTTTACAGAAACAAAAATGTTCACTCAAACTTAGTGTATGAATTAACAAGCAAATGTTTATTCAGTTACAGTTTATAGATTTTGTTAGAAAGGCAACTTTTTCCCCATTTCCTCTGAATGGCATAAAGCATTTCTAAGATTTATTTTTTAGTTTATCTTGCTAGATTTCATCTCTCCAGGGAGTTATTTTCCAGCAGTATGTCATCTGTTTGTCTTTAGACACTCCTTGTTCTTTCTAATCCTGAGTAACCAAGAAACTCTGTCAGGGAGAAAAGAGGAATGCTATTCAACCACTTGACAGAAATCAGCTGAACATCCCTTCAAAGCCTTGACTGGCATAAATGCAGGTTACCAGTTGTTACTTAAAAGAATTAATTAGATGGTTAACTCCGCCAAGTAACATCTTGAGGATTGGGATGATGATGGACATTTTACTTCATCGCCTAACACTCCCAGCCACAGCTGTCATTAATCACCAGAAAAAGCCAGTGAGTATAGAGCGTCTGTCATCAGCTGGAGTAAGCTTCATGGTGCTATCATAACCAGTAGATCTGAGGTTAAGACTTGCTGCTGCTTCATTCATTTTCAAATTACCACAATCCACAGTTTGAGCAGGTTGGCATGGTCAAATAACAAACACAGACATTCCTAGTATACAGAGATCTTCTGTGAGCGTTTTCCAAGGAGGTGAGAAGGAGACCAGAACAGATGGTGTCTTAATGTTTGGCCATAATGTCTAACCAGAAGTCTCCCTCTATTGTCCACCACCCCTTCTGAGGTTATCATAGTGACTAAAAACAATACCTAAAGGAATACCCTTTGACCTTCTCTCCTTAGCAATCTGGTTCTCTATTCCCCTGCTACCCTTTCAACATTAAACAATTATAGCACTATGATTCTACTTAAATTGCAAACGCAGCATTTTCTAGGATTTGTAGTTTGCTGAGACACTGGAACTTTCTGGCTTAGACTGAGAGCTATGACTGATTGCAGCTTCTAAATGAATGGATCTCAGACTTTATTCTACTTAATGTGGGGGAAAAAAGTCCCTCTCCACAAGAAATACAGTAGTTTCAATTTTAACATCCACCACCGGCTTCACAGGAAACAAGACAAAACAATCTTGTTGATTCTCCTTACATTGGACAGAGGAGAAACATTGCAAGAGCAGATACAGAGCTTCCAGAATTCCCTGGTCATAGCACATTCTCAGAGGCAGATAGTGGTTTTTATGTAAGAGGTGTGGTGAATCTACTCTAGGCTTTATTTCAGACTTTAGGGGATCTATCTACGGTGCTGAACCTAATTTGGCTAACATTCAGCACCCTGGATAGTTCCTTTAAGGTTCTGAATGAAACCCAGAGTGCCACTGATAAGAATGTGCAAATGAGTCAGTTTTTCCATGATAGTGTTGCCATAATTCAGAGGTGACTTGACGCCACATAACAACAACAACAACAACAACAACAACAACAACAACAGGAGATGCTTCCTATTAAATGAACACTCACTCTGCACTTAGCATCACATATAGCCAGGTCATTTAATCACTGAAATTTAATAGAAGAAACCTTTGGACATACCAGTGAACCGTTTCTTCCCAGCAGCATCGTATTCCGACAGAGGATCTGTACCTGTGACACTGAACTCTGGGAAGCTGGTTTCGGGCAGTACTTCTGTGGTGGTTGTGGTTGCGATGGTAGTGGTGGTAGTGGGGGGCAAAGTGGTTTCAAAAAACTCATAGTCTAGGCAAACAACAAGAGCAAGAGCATCAAACCTATTAAAATATGTCAAATCATAGATCTTTCAGAATATACAGTGTCTGCAATGGCTCCCATATCAGCAGGGCAGTGAATATGCTCTGCGTTTTAGTCTAACTTCAAAGGAGCTATCCATGGTGATCAACAAACTTATTGCGGGAATGGGATTCAGCACTTTGAATAGCTCCTTCAAACTGAAATCCAGAATGGATAAGCCCCTTAATCAATATGAAAACTACCAGCCACATAAAATCCACTAGCCACTGCACAGTGTCATTGAAAGAGCAGGGCAGCCATTTCCCATGTTTCATCAGCTGTATTTTGATTCTGTTCTTGGGTGTAGTGATTTTACATCTTTTACATTTTTTTTTTTTGTTTGTTAAATAGAACAGAGTCAAGCCAGGAGACTGGCTATCAGTGCTAAATTGGATAAAGGAAAGATAGCTGCTAGGATTCAGCAAGGTGATATGACAGTGATATGGCTAGTACAGCAATCCAGAGCTAATGTTGACTTCCGCACCAATTCTCTTCAAAGTATTATTGTCATTCATATGCTGCCTTTCTCCCAGAGTGGGACCTAAGGCAGCTTCCAAAAAAAGTTAAAAACATCAAAAAATATATAAAAGTATAAAAACTACAACAATTCTTTAAAAACAGCTTGATAAATAAAAAGCTCCTCTGCTCACATACTAAAAGCCCGCTTGTAAAGAAGCCTGCCAGCAGAAAGAAAGCAGAGAGGCCAACCTAGCTTCCTGCAGAAGAGAATTCCACAGGATAGGAGAAGCCATAAAGAAGACTCTCTCCTGTGTCTTCACCAGGCGAGCCTGGGGTGGTAGTGAAAGTCTTCCCCTGCAGATCTTAGGGCTCTGGTAGGTTTGTATAGGCAGGTATGGTCTTTCAAATAGCCTGGAGCTAAGCTGTATAAGGTTTTACAGGTCATGACTAGGGCCATTTCCGCATGAGACTGTTATAGCACTATAATTCCACTTTCCACATCCTATGGAATCCTGGCGCTTGGAGTTTCGGGAGGGCCAGCTGGAACTAGTACTGCCAACAAGAAGAGTTAGGGATACTTAAGGCGCCCCTTAACACACCAGTACCACCATTTTAATTATGTTGGCCCCTACTCACATGTAGGGCTAGTGAAATTAAGTTTATTACTCCATTGTACTCCAAGATATTTGGAATACAATGCCTGTAAACCTGTCTTGAGATGGGCAATGATCAAGATTAGCTGGATCTGCCTATGGATCTGTCCTGGTAAACTCTATTTTGATCCTGGGGACATCAAGAACACTTCTGAAACAACTCTTTTTCAGAAACATAGAAATTATATTGTGTCTAGACTACTACTACATATCCGAGAATGCATTTCTGGAAAACAGAGGAAACAAAAGCGACCTAACACACTTCAAAAGAAGGACTTTTTACTATTTGTCAGTACCTTCATCGTATATTACATAAGATTCTGTAGTTCCAGCCATGTCGGCATCAAACCCTGAGAATGTATCTATGGAAGAAAGAAGAAATTTAAACAGTGAAAAAAGACTACATTTTTATCTGAAAGCTTGCCCTAAAACAAATAATGTTCTAAAGCAGGGATGGGCAACTGTGTGGCAGCTAGAAACTCATTTTCCTCACCAAACTGCCTCCCCCCAGTGAGCTACGTCCCCCATAGCAAACCCAAATACAGTACTTCCAGTTTCTGATGCAGTCCCTCTCAGAATGGTAACAGGAAGTGATATTGCATCATTGCCTGTTGCCATTTTGAGAGGGACAACAGAGGAAAATGGAGGTGTGGGGGCAGTACAGGGTTCTGGGGTCCTCATGGGGATGTTTTCTGTGTGTTTTCAGGTATGAAGAGGGGGCTTTCTTTGTGGGTATGGGGCAAAAATGTCCAAAATTGCAAAATATTTTTTTTAAAAATGGGGGAGCTTAGTACAGGTCTTCAAGAGCCACAGAAGTGAGGTCCAGGGGCCACATGCAGAAAGCAGGCCACACTATGCCCAGCCTGAGTCTGAAGCACATCATTTATATGATAACGAATCAAACAGCATCTCAACCCAACTGTTAGAATTTTAGGCTGAAACACATGAACACAGAAGCCAACAGTACCACTGCATAAATGTGCCTTTTGAGTTGGCCCCTACAACAATGCAAATTCACCCTTAAATATTCTGTGCCTTCTCTGAGCTCAGGCAGGTTAGTCACCTCCTTTCCGCACCTCTGTAGTGCTGAAAGGCTTCACAGTCCCCTGCCACATGCTTAAAACCACTCTCATCCATTTTAATGGTGGTTGGAACCAGCAGCACAGGGTTCAAGCAGATGAACATTACTTCTCCTGTCTGAGAAACTTACCTGATTTATCAACTATTATGAAAAAACATGTATTCATCCATTAAAACACAACCATGTTCATACAGAGTGAATGCCCACTACTGGGGGCTTAGATTTTTCAGACAGAACACTGTGAAATTTGAAATACAATTTTTGTTAAAGTTCAATGAGACATAATGTAGAAAATTTCTACCACACAACTGAACCTTCTGTTTCTCATTCAAACTAATTTTCTGATTTCAGCCTAACAGATGTTCAGACATTTGTTTGTTTCTAATCCAAATATATTTCATACCATTTTGTTACCCCTGGGCAGAACAAAAAAAAGGAAATAATAATGATGTTCTTTAAAACACCTTGCACTAATCACCTGACTAGAACATTTCCATTCTGATTATTCTGGCAGAGCAATAGAAGGTACTTCACTGATTTTCCATGTATTATCTCTGTTTTTCTCCATATAGGAAATTAAGCTTTTTTTCCAATTGAATTTAGAAAATGATTGAATTAAATTTCAGAATTTGAATTGGTATACTTTTTTTTTTTTTACTGGCAAACAAGACAGAAAAAGTCATATATACAGTTCTTATAAAAAGTACCTGGAAGGTGTATCAATGGCCCTTTCCACACGGGGTAATTAAAACGGTGTAGAGCGACCTCTAACGGAGGTCGTCTACACCGTGGAGTGCACTGGGGCATTTATAATTTTGAGGTGCTACGCCTCAAACCGCCCTGAAGTGACCACAAGTGGTGACACCACGTGTTTTTTAAAAACCACTTTTCAAGTGGTTTTTATAAAACACGAGCGTGCAGCCCCGTTCCACCCTGTCGCAGCGCCCCGGTGTAGATTTGCAGGCGCGCGCAAGTGCGTGCCTGCAGATCTGCCAGGGAGCAGGCTTCCTGCTGGTGAGCTTCTCCGGTTGGTGGAGAGCCTCCGCCAGTCGTAAGCCGCCATTTTGGATGCCGCCGGACGCCGCAGGAGTGTGGAGCAGCGGACTCGCGCTGCTCTTCGTGGCAACGGACTTACCCGGCTTCTGGTAAAACGTTTCTGCGCGTTTTACCCCGTTTCTCCCTCCACATGTGGAAAGGGCCAATAACAATACATCTTTTTTTATAGTGCATGCTTATATGCACTCAAGTACACTGGGAATATGAAAGGATAGAACAAATAATGGTAAATAAAAACAACAGCAAGTTCTGTGCTAGAAGCAGAACTTGGAAACAAGTATCAGAAACAACAGAAAGGCAGATTTGCCTCTGGAAGACATTGTTATTTAGGATGAAATTTGGTGGCAAGAATTTTGGAAGTCTCTCAACTATGAAATTCCCATCATTGCTATAGAAGGAGAACATAGACATTGCAGAGGCTCCATCATCAGGGGTTTGTGGTAGAACTGCTATATAGGTTGGCAGGAGCAGGAGCAAGAAAAGGAGTTTTGCAATGGTAGCAATTTCAAGTGACTTCCATTCCCTCCACCCACACAAGCCCTCTAGGAACTATGTTATGTTCTCAGCTAGCATCTTTCCCAGATGGATTCTAAAAGAGAAAACAGTAAGCCCTAGAAAGAGCTCCCAGTCCTACCAGTGAGCCTTCTTGCCCCAATTTTTCACTCATTTCATCCTTATCTTTCATTAAAAATTACATCTTCTTTTATTTAGCTACCTCCTAAATACCTGGCTGCTCCTTATGTGGTCTCCAAAGTTTCTGGGATCCCACTCACTTTTCCCCATAATCCAGTAGGAATTTCTTGGCTTCTGAGATCACTGCTTTCCTACCACTACAAGGTGTGGAGAAACTGCCGCCTTAAATGAGTGTGCTGGAGGATGGGGGGAAGTTTTCATTTTCATGCATCACAGCTTGTAAAAGTTACTTTTTGAACTATAGTTTCCAGATTCCTTTGGCCAGTAGCCATGCTGGCTGGAGGATTCTTGTGGCTGTAGTAAAGAAAATGTTTTGAAAGCTCTTTGTTGCGCTTTCTTCCCCACCCCCTACCCTCTTTCTCTCTCTTATACTTACAGAGCACAGACACTGCATTGCCAAGAATTGGATGGCTAAAAGAAAGGTATTTTCATGTGCATGAATATGCAATCCCTTGCACCCTGAAGCTGACAAGGATGGCTCACTGATGCTGAAAAGATTGTGCCCTCCTGTGTTAGAGAAGGCGCAGGTGACTGCAGCAAGTCCAGGCACTGATTTACGATCTGGATCCTGCCACAAGAACTGTCCAAAGTGCTCTAAAGAAAAACAAAGTAAAAATCGAGAAGTACCTGGATGTCTACCTCTGGTCTTTAAAAAAGCAGTTGGGTGTGTGTGTGTGTGTGTGTGTGTGTGTGTGTATAAATAAATAAATGCAGGGATGCAAGGTATGCAACTTATCTAAAAGGTGAATTGCCTGTCTTGGACGGGTTCAAAAGAGGCAGTCCACATTTTTTTCCCCTCTTTAGGACAGAAAATGGTTGCTTGGGGATTCTAGAGGGTCTGTGGATTACAAAAAAAGCTGGGGAAAGTGTACTGATCTCCTTTCGTGTTAGCGAGTGACTTCTAGGAGTAGCTTTTCATACATGCAGCTTATTGTTCAATGTACACACTGTCATGAAACACTACCGTTACAAACCTACAAGCAATGTGACAGGACAAAAATCCACAGATCCTTCAAACTGTAACAAAGTAGTACTATATGTCATCCACTTTTCTATCTAACATAATCATATTACACATTTTAAAGCCTCATACATTCTACTGATGGCAGCCCTTTATAATACTTTTTTTTCCTCAACAGCTAGAAATATGCTACTACTAATCTGAGTCATGGCAAAGCTAACAGTAAGTGCCTGACTGATTGGGGCTCCATTTTCAGTAGCCAACCTGAAGAAAACCTAAACAACAGCATTATGTTTGGGCATACCTGGTATCACTTCTTCTCTGGCTATGCCCTTAGATTTTAGAAATTTTAAAAGGAGATTGAGAAATGCAACCATACACTCCAGGCCAAAACAAACTTTGGTGAAAGGTGAATATGGAAAAACCATTCACTCCTTTGGAACAGTGTTCCCAATATTTCAGTTTAAAGCCTATTAACCACCCTGGTTTCATTTGCTACTGATCCACTCATTGTGTCTCCATCCACCTAACAAGCTTACATAAAATGTACTGGATATGCATCCACTAAATTCTGAATGCATGTGAATGCAGCTAATTAAAAAAAAAAGTAGCTTTACCAAGCCTAGGAAATCATGAAGCTCAGATAACAGAGCAAATCTGGATGGCTCAGCCCTTTAATACTTCCAAGCTTATTAATGTCCCTCAGTTTTATAGATCTATATTTTCCAGTAATATGATAGCAGCAGTTATAAAAGTGGCTTTTAATGGCTTTGTTGACTACAGTTCTTCAAAGTAGTAGAGTCTGTCTGGAGCTTCAGTGCCACATAAGCTTGGGCTCTTCCTGCATTTTCTGACTGTGAAAGAGAACTGTATCTGGTAAATTCATCTTTATAAATCCTAAGGAGAAAATTGGGCCAAAGGGTTAGTAGAACCCACAGCATCATTTTTTTCACACCACATTTCTTTGAGAGCATTTGGAAATAAGTCTATGAGATTCTTGAGAAATAACAGTGTATTCAGCTGAATATGCCAGTGTGTTTGCTCAGCAAGAGAACATTCTGGAACATTCTTTGCAGGCATATATTTACTGCATTTGGTAGCAATCTATATATGCAAAGACAGGCTATTGTCCGACTTGGACATTGCTTCAGGATTGCTGAGTAGGTATCATTCTTGCAGTGCTCTCCCCGTTCCACCAGCTCTTTCGCTGCTTCTGCCAGCCAGCCAGCCAGCCAAGCGGCTGAGTTCAAAAGAGCTTGTATATTTATCCTTTATAGCATATTGTCCTTAATAGGATTACTATAGCTCTGGTATTTGAGTAAGTGGAAAAAACAGTGCAAGCAGCATCCTGTCCCTCCATATTTCCATCTATATTACTGGCAGAGGAGCTGTTGAAATCTTGGACTTTTGAGCAAGGGCAGCTGTTTTTGTGCAGTGAATCGAAAATCCCTCTATAGATTTGCTATGCTCCATGAATGATATTGTGAGAAGAGCAATGCTGGGGCCAGACCAGCTGGAGAAGTGGTAGCTGGAAAGGAGAAAGAGAGAATGATCAGATTTCAAAATATTACTTAGGCAGATATTCTAAGCACATCCATATCCTAGGTCAGAATGCTTTGCATGCACATTCATTTAAGTTCAGGGAAAGCTCGATTCACACGTGTTTGTTTTCTCTTTTATGCACATATGGGATGTGTGTTCCAGATATTTCATTTCTGCATGGAAGAACAAGCATTTCAAAATTTTTCTGCCTGCTGGGCAAGCTTATTTTTGCCAATTGTCATTTCTGAGCATTTAAAAAAAACTCCAAAAATCTCTTTTTGGTACAAAAAAAATTATTCTTGTGCAAAATACATTTCTCAAAATGGTCACACAGATCTCATGATGGTCATCCTTCATTCTTTGTGTTAGGCACCACACAACCAAAAGTGGTCAGCTGCTACACAAAAGTAGTGCTGCTACACTGTTATGATAATAATGTCTGTAATCCAGAGAAATAAATGCGCAGATCATTGCATGCAACAGGCTTGGAATACATAGCCCCCAACTAGCCCATTTTGGCAGTGACAGTCCCAATTCATCCTCTGTTGTCCCATTTTTTCAGTGGGCTTTTAAAATGTCCCAGGTTCTCTTTCCTCCTCCCATTTTCTCCCTTAATCCTCAGCTTACTTCCACTGATGCCAGTAGGCCCAATAGGTCCCAGTAGGCTCAAGCAAAAGCAAACTGCTACAGCCTGTCTATCTTGCGTTAGCTTCTTCATTAATAACCTTTCCCACCTTGACCATGCTGTGATGTTGTTTGGCCACATAAGTCCCAGGTGTCACCTATGAAATATTGACAGGTATGGTTTCCTGGTTCTCTTTATGAAACTCCCACTATGCCACCTTACACAGTAATTTGCAAGTTTCAAAAGCACTTTTCAATGTAGCATGGAGGGACAAAAGAAAGCCACTATCTTCACAGTCAATAGCATTAGTAAATAATAGCAGTTCCATCCAAAATGTAAAAAAAAAATTCAAACACAGACTACTCACCTACCACATTTTTGGAAGCAGGAAACCCCTTGCTCTAGTTTTCCTTGTTGAAATCCTACTTCTTTCAAATTCACCATCAGCTGCCAAATATTCAAGGCCCTTCTTTGATGTCCTAAATATTACTAATTCCATTCTTGTCACTAAGTAGAAGATTTAGTGGCCATTTTTTGGAAATAATGTTGGAAAGTATTTTAGCACCCTGCTAAATACAGGTAGCCATTTCATGATGCAGTATTCCACGATGAAGATGTTAAAATGAGATACGTTAGAATAATAGAAGCAGTGAATAGATAATGTACATTCCATACCCTGACAATCTATTAAAAAAAAAATAACCATTGACCAGCACAAAAAGTAACCAACCAACACTCAGTGAGGACATGAAAACTACCATCTGCAAAATGGTAATTAACTATGATATATACATATATAATCATTTGTACTGACCAGCCAAACAATGAGGAAAATCTTAGCTCACTCCTAAACACAAGGAAGCATTCTCCTTGTGTAGCAAGTGGTTGCAAATGGTACTTTACTATTTGTTTAAAACTGACCACACAAAGGAATAATACAGGATGCAACATTATATTCTATGGCAAAAACAGGAACATGGATCAAAGCAAGACACGTTTCAAATTTCATGGAGAGACCCCACTGATGGAGGAGGCTCTCCTCTTAGAGAATTGGCCTCTATATGTAGAAAATGACAGAAACAGTAACTCAGGAGGCAGGGGTAATGTCCATAGTGCACAGTTTCACAGCATCTGAACACAGTTATTTTTACTTAAAACTCTAGATCTACTGTTGGTTTGTCTTTCAATTTTGCTCCAACAACCCAACAATTTACCACAACAGAATCAAAACACAGCCACGTGAAAGAACATGGACATGCCTCTATTTGTTGCTCACATCATGGCCAGAGTGAATCTGAGACATCTGTCTCCTGACTCTTATCTTTGTTGGCACTCTAACTGGAAACATTTAATGAACAATAAATGCCTCTTCCTCACACCACAACATTTCTGGTAAACCAACAGAAAACACTGATTGTTTAACTACTGTAAAAGAGGAATACCTTCAGAATTACATTCAGGAAGACCATTCCAACCTAATACAAGATTTCCCTCTTCATCATACTCTGCCTGGGTGCCTGGGGGACAGGTAGGCAGTGGCTTCTCTGTTGGTGGCTCAGTAGTAGTTGGTTCAGGAGTAGTAGTAGTAGTAATGGTGGTGGTGGTGGTAGTAGGGGGAGTGGTAGTAGTAGTTGTAGTAGTCGTTGGGGGAGGTGTTGTTGTCCTTTTAATCATTTCAAGGCCTATCAGTGGCTTCCCACCAAGACTTATGATTGGTTTGTCTTGTGCATTGGCTACAGGCTTGCTAAATCTTCCATGTCCAAACAAAGGTAAACCTTCTGGACTTACTATTGGAGCTCCTTTAGAATCTGAAACAGAGACGAACAAGAAGGAATCTTACCACAAGCACAGTTAATAAGACTATTCCAAGGGAGATGGAATACAGGAAGATTGGGTGTATACTATGACTCCAAGGCTATCTACACCTTCTGTATATATCCAACTTCTTTAAGAATAATTCACACAAAACTTGTTTTGCAAGCAAACAAGTAGTGGGGGTAGAAATAAAATTGAATCTATTCAAAAATGGTCAAAAAATATATTTCTTGACTGTCAAGAAATCCTGAAGAAAAGAACTGGAACTGACAAGAATCTTCACAGTTTGGGATTTGTTCTATACAAAATTTGAAAGCAGTTCTTTGTATCAAAAACAGCATTCTGTGCAGAATAAATCTCAAATTGTGAGTAATCTTCTAAAACTGCATTGTTTTTGAAGGCTTTCTCACAGCAAGAAGAAAACTGTCACAATTACGTATTGATCCCCTTGAGAAGAAAATTATTACAGAATTACATGCCTGGCATGTACAAACTTCTGGCTTCCTCAGCAATACTCTTCATGATCAGGTGCAATACAGTGTTTGATTTCCCTTCTCTAATACATGTTTATATTGCTTTTATTGTATTTAAGGATACATCTATAATCTGTGATTTTAAATATTTATTATTTTTAGTACATGTCTTTCTGTAGACTGTTTGCCCTTCCGCAGAAGAGGTCAAAGTGGCTAAGTATTATAATATATGTAAATATCTAGTCTGGGATTTTACAAATTGATCCAAACAGTCCATGGTCAAAATTAGAGATGGCTGACAATTTTTTGACAGTAACTCAACAAACACAAATTTCTTCATAAATGGAATGGAAAAAACTTGAGATTTAAAAAAAAAACCTGAATGTGAGATACAACCAAACTGATAGATTCATCCATACAGGCAGATCATGTTAAGTACTTAGTCCTTAAATAACTTGATTTGAATCCCTCTGTATTTAAGTATGGCTGTGGTGCAGAATTAAGGCTACCACCTCTTTTTTTTAAGAACCTTCTCATCTTTAATAGCTATGTGAATATGACAGGCAAGTAAAAAGTGGTCCCTTGCATCTCCACACTACTGAATTCTTCTGGTGGAGAATGTTGAAAATTTCAGTTGATTAATTTCTGATACATATTTGTCAACAACAATCAAATATTTGTTAAGCAACAAATCAGATCTTTTCTTCCTGAAGAACCTCACTTTTAGCTCATGTCTACGTTTATATTAACAAACTAATATACTCTACTTATTCATTATTCATCATCATTATAAATTATTAAAGTAGTGCATATTGATACGGCCCCTTGAATGAAGAGTCCTTAGGCTGATTTACCAAAAATATGGTGCATAATGCAAAAATACAAACATAAACATACCAACAACAGTACGTCCATCTCCTCCTAATTTTACTCTGAGAGGCTTTCCTTGTGAATCTTGGAGGTACCTTCCTTCTACATTCAACACCAGCCCTCGGTCAAGATCTACAATCTAAAAGCAACGTGTAGATTGAAAGGCTCTCCAACATGAAACAATATGAAATTAAGTCTTACAAATATTTTAATTTCAAAATAAAGTCACCCTACCCACTTTATTCCTTGTGGACCATTTATTATCTTCTGTCCATTTCGTTTTCCATTATTACCCGGAGTTATTTTATTATTTAGATCAGGTTTTGTTGTAAGATTGGGTCGGCCACCATTACCTGCAATAGACACAGGACAAAAACAAGGGCCACTCATCATTTAACCACACAGTGAAATTACATTACACAATATAAGAAAAACCTCCTAATTCTTTTAAACATGATGCAGTTGAAGTTAAGCTTGTATAGCTGAATCTTTGACTAGAGTTAAGTGAACTAAATTGATCTATTTTGTGAGAATGAACATTTGCACATTTGAACAGATATTTGATTTTCACTGTCACAGGATCATATTACCACTACTATTTTTCTATGGACTTATGGTCATGCATAGTCATTTTAGTCTCATAGTTAATTTCACCACTGAGATGGATGGTGTTGAGTGCACTCAGCTTTACATCATAATTCTACATACTGTTGGATACACAGGAGGAATACTGTGATCCGTGTGGTATTTAATTTTTAAAAAATTACTTTGTCCTGCTAGTATGTACATTGAATGAGACATCCAACCTGAATTCAAATTTAAAGCCTAAGCAGCTTGGGGCTTTAATAGTTGAGGGAGTCTCTCTCCTTATATACACCTGCCTCAGAACTGAAGTCTTCTGGGCAGGGGCCCATTCTTGGTCACAGCAGTGGGAAAAATGCACTTTGGAAGGACATGGAAGAAGGCCTTCTGTACTGTGGTACCTTGAGTTTTAAATGCCCTTTCCTTAGCAGTCTGAATAGAGCTAACACATAGCTTCTTATTAAAGTCTCTGGTGCCTACTTGATTTCACTCATATCAACACATGCATGTGGTTTTAAACTACTTTTTTAAAAAAAATATTTTAAATTGTCTTGTTAAATTGTTTAATACGCTTTTAGTGTGTTTAGATTATTTTTATCATTTTAAATTGTTTTAAAAACTGTATTAAAAATTGGTTTTATCCTGAGATGGCTAGCTATAGGGAGACAGACAGATAGACAGACAGATAGATAGATAGATTAAAAAATACTATATACCCAGTCAATAAAGATTATGGCTATAATCGGTTCAGTTAAACAATCATAATGATATTAAGTTCATTTACACAATCATGGCTATATTAGGTCAGTTATTAGGTCAGTCAAGTAGTCTTCTACAAAGACTCTTGCATACTAAACTGAGACCACTGGAGCAGTGGCTCTCAAGTGGGGAGATATCCAGATGTTGCTGGATTGCAACTCCCAGAAGCCCCAACCAGCATAGTCAATTGTGAGGTATTTTGGGAGCAGAATTCAACATCTGCAGCTTCCCTGAATGGAGCTGCCAGGTTTTTGAAATGGCAATAAGGGATAGTGGGAATTCATGACACGTGGGACTGACAGATAGGTGTGGCTATTAAGAAGAATGTGTCCTATACAAATACCAAATAAAAATATTGTTAACATAGCCATGAATTTCTTAGAAAAATCAACACACTGCTCACATAGTCCAAACATCAGCTACATGAAACACTAATTGCACAAGTTACATATGATATGAAAATCTGTACTTGGTTTCTTTTCTGATATGCATCAACAATCCTGAATACATTTCAGTGACATCAGAAATACTTGAAAACTATGATTAAAATTCAAAGTAATCTGAATCTCAGACTAGGTTAGATTATAGAATATCTGTTCCTGTCATCACTCTCCCACCCCAAAATATGGGACTTTTGGAGACTCATTCATCCTATGTAAAGGACGAGCTTTCAGACCCTCAGATTAGAGACATCCTTTAAAATAAGACACACATGGTTATCCTACCCTTGGATGTGAACCACTAGGTACTATAGAGAAATTCTGAAGTAAACTGCCGTCTTTTTATTAAACTGCTCCAGTTAGATGTGGAGGAGAAATGATACAAAAAATGAAAGGGGTCTATAAGTTTTAGTGAAATAATAGAACTGACAGATGGTTCCAATCGGACAGCATATTTCAGAACTTCTTATAATAAAGCATTTTTTGGGGGAAGGGATTCAGTCAAGGTGGGATGTAACATCCAAGTAACAAATTTAATTTAAAAAAACTATTAATAGCTCATTACCTTGTCTATGAGGAAATCTATGTTGTTGTCGTTGAGAAGGGCTGAATAATCTTGAGTTTGGTATTGGTTGACTGGGGGATGCTGAGGGGGAAGCTGAAGAACGTGTTGGAGAAGCAGAGTGAGTAGGCCGAATCTGAGAAGACACAGAAGCAGATCTAGAGGAGTGTGGCAAGTTTACTTTAGGCAAAGCATGTGGTTTTTTAGAAGTCTGAGAAGCCCTGGAATTTAAAATTGGAGATTTGCCCAAAGGTGCAGCATTCGTTGTTTTGAAAGTAGGATGTTCCTCTTCCTTCACCTCTTCTTCCTCATATACTTCCTCATTAACAATTTTTGCTTTATGAGGCAAAATAGAGCTTGGTGATCTATTTTTACCATTAGTGACATTATTATTTAAGTTTTTGTTGCCTCTAGAAACTGAGGAAGATCGCCACTTTGCTGCTGAAGATGTTGTGGGATTTTCCTCCATCTCTGATTGATCAGAGTCGTCTTCTTCATCATCATTCCTTGAAAGTGATTGACGTGTTTTAGAGGATGATGTTTTTGGAGAAAGTTCAACTTTTGTAGAGGTTGGCTCACCAAGTCCATATTTCTTGTCTGTTTGGGATTCTGTCCTAGTAGGAACTTTGGAGCCTGATGGGTAACGGGACATGGAAGGATGGGTTTGTTTCTGAGAAGCTGATGAGAATTTTGTTAAGGAAGATGTTTCTCTGTTGTATTTATGGTCTTTGGCTGTGTCTTTTGAAGAGGCAGAGGATGGCTCAATATACTTAGGCTTATGGGAAGATGCATGCAACTGATATATATCAGATGTATCCTCACTAGAAGAAATAACCTTTGACCCAAAAGGTTTTCCAGGTGACAAGCTTAATGTTTTGGATGAAGTTGAAGACTCACGCTGAGATGGAAGTCTTTCACCAGATTTACTCATACGAGAATCTGAATGCTTTGAAAGAGGACTGGTACTTCCCTCAGACAAAGTTGCAGATGTTCTCCTAGAAGGCAAAACTTCTTTGGCAGCAACTGAATGAGGATTTCTGTGTTCCTCCTTATTTATTGTCTCTCTGTAATACCTTTCTTCAGAATTTCCTTCATCTTTATCTCCTATTTTTTCATGACTTTGGAGAGATGGTGATGTGGGATGGCTCCTTGAATTTAAGGAGTATTGGGATTGTAACTCATCAGGTAATGCTTTTGAGGAACGAGTGTTTTCTGGTTGGAGTGTTTTACGGGACAATGCATGAGAACCTCCCGTTAATGTTGTTTTAGACGAATGTGAAGACTGCTTTGATTTCAGAGATGCATCTTTGCCCTCTAGGACATTAGGCTGAGATTTGGAAGCAGGAGAATGAAGAGGAGATGACCTCTCTGCAGAGGTCCTAGATTCAGTAAATGGGGATGTTCCTCTGGACTTTGAACTCTGGCCATTTGTTAACTGACGAGGAGCACTAGAACGATGCCTGCTTAATGAAGCAGACTGGCCAGATACTGAAGACAGTCCACCCGAGTGTTTCTGTGAGGAATCTGTATCTGTGATCTCCTTTTCTTCACTATAACTTTCTTCTTGTGTGGCTGTGGGATTAGATTTGTCAGTGCCCACAACTCTGTGATGGTTCTCAGGTTCAGCCTCAGGAATCCTCTTTCTGGAATAGTCCACTGAAGGTTTAGAAAATGATGGTGAATGGCCATGGGAAAGTGTTGAAGGAAGAGGCTCTTCAGCTTCAGCTTCCAGTTCTTTATCAATATTGGAATTAGACCTTCCAGATGTTAAGTGAGAACTGGACTGAGGGTGACTCTTTGAGGACTGTGTTGTGGAGGGGTCCTTTGAGGATTGTGTCCTGGTATCATGAACATTGTTTGCTTTGTTTGCAAATCGATTCATAGTAAGAGCAGATCTATATTTAGACAGATCAAAGCGTTCAGATATGGCCTGGCTTGAAGAGGCTCTAGAACTGGATCTAGAAGATGATGAACCATGCCTGTTCTCTTCATTTGCATCTGTTTCAACACTGTCACTATTATTATCATTGGAATCATATCTTCCATCAGCCTTATGTTTAGCAGAAAAGGAGCCATACGAGTGTGGTAAAGTATGGGTAACAGCAGCAGAAACAGCAGAGGTGGCTATCCTTGGATCTCTTAATGTCTGACGACTGGAATGGGATGAAGACTTTGTATGCATTGATGGAGATGAACCACCCTGAGGAGAAACGGGCCTGGAGCCTGGCTTTTTGTCTCTTTTCACTGCCTCTCTGTTTTTATAAATGTCAAGAGTATCACTAGTATCAGAGGGAACAAGTTGATAAGAGGGATGGTTGGAATTAGTGTGCAATTTTGTGGGACGACTATCAACCACCTTCCGAGATGCAGAAGGTTGCTGATTTGAATGTAAAATCAAATGACCATCTTCTGGAGTTTTAGAAGACAGTACTGGCTTTTGCTCTGCACTGTCAACTCGGTCATTACTTTCATTATCATCAGTCAGACTATCTAAAGTGACTTCAGATGAAGAAGGAAGATTAGATCTGTCCTGTCGTAGATTCTTTGTTTCATTTTCTGTATATTTAGAAATAGAAGATGACGATGAGTGAGAGGAGGAGGAAGGTAATGATTTTTGCTGATCAGTAACTGTCTTCCCTGTCCTTACTGGTGCACGTAATCTAAGAGGTATTTTCCCTGAGGAACTGACAGACTGTGATGGTTTCAGAGAGGAGTGGGATTTAACACTACTCTTCATATCCTGAGTTTTTGGCCGTTCTGTTGATGTTTCTTGGGAAGAATCATGGTCAGCAGCACCTTTTGTAGAGTGCGAATCAGTTTTCAGCTCTGCTCCCTTTCTGGTAGGTGGCTGGTTTTTTGTAAGGACTCTATTACCAGCTGGGACCCTATTTTTTAGGTCAGAAATGGGACCTTTCGAGTCTCTGCCACCAGGAACATTGGATGGATGGGACGAAGTATGCTTAGAGGAAGAGGACGGTGAGAGATCTTCAGATGAGGAAGAAGTCTGAAAGGAGGATGAAACCACAGTATTCTCAGATGTTCTTTGTTCTGAATCTTCTTCAATATTTGTTTGTTGATCAGCCTTTGATTCATCTGTACTGGCTACAATTAAAATCAGAGAAGCAGAAAGAGATTGACAAAGAAATCTATAAAAGCAAACAATTACAAGAAGAGAAGAGGAGAGGAGAGAAAAGAGAGGAGAAACCAACTAATGAAATGTAGGTTTACAGCCACCCCAGTCAACTGTTGAAATTACAGTATATCAATGAAAAAAAAATTCATGGTACTGATCCTGAATATACCATCTTTCTTCACAGAACCATGGAATTAAAAATTGAAATGAATATTCACAAATATCCAAAAATCAACCATTTTTAAATATGAAACAGAGAAATTCCATTTTGAAGGGGAGGCTTTAGCTCAAAAACTACAAATGGTTTACAAATGGTTTTGATTTTCCCAAGAATCAAACATGACATGTTCTAAACACTTGCTTTGGCCTGCCAAACACTTTGCCTACTATCCACTAAATGGCTTCAAGGACTAAATACCATTGCACAACTATAGCTAGCTCCCAAGTGAATCTTTCTATATTTTAGCCAACTTGCACAAAGTTTAAATATCCTTCTCTATGTTACTGAAGAGCATGTGGCAATTTATGTTGTGACTATTTTAAAACGAAGCAAATAAAATCTCGGTTATCAAGCTATACATCTCAAGTCTGGAACAGAAGCTCACATCTTTGAGTCTACAAACTCTAGAATGCCAGCTTGGAAAAGTTACTTTTTTACTACAATTTCCAGAATCCTCCAGCTCATATGGCCATATGGACTTCTGGGAATTATATTTTTTTAAAAGCTTTGTCTAAAAGATAAGCAGGGAATGTTTTCTCTATCAAGACTCTCATTTCTTTTGCAGATAACCTTTCAGACCCTATGCAGCAGTTGTTGCCAGCACCAGGCACAAGTAGGGCCTAAGCAAAAAATTGTCCATCTCATTTTCTCTGTCTTCACTCCTTTATCTGTCTATCCTTTTCTCACTACCTTTCCAAGAGATTTCAAGTACTCCCTGAAGAAAAGTTGTGAAATAAAGCTGTGGAATGCACATAGCTTAAACCACAGATTGTCCTCCCTTGCCCTACAAGAATGCTCTGGCACACAACCTAAACAAGGTGCTCACACCTATGCTGCACTATTTTCAAAATGGAAAAGGCACCACTCCAAATCAATCCACTGGTATTAATAAAATATAGAGAAGAAAAGCAAAGACGAAAGAGACAGGATGAACAGTGCAGACTCCATGCTTACCTGCTGGCAAAACAACACTGAAGGCTTTAGACTGAGGGCCTTGGCCCCTCCTGTTTGCTGCACGAATTTTGAAAATATAGCGCTCGCCAGGCTGCAGGCCATCCACTAGGGCAGACGTGGTGTCTCCCGGGTAGGAAATGGACTTTGCTCCAAAGGGCTTGAGAGCGGGGGCGTATGAGAGAATGTATTCTGAAATGATTTGGCAGACGGTTGGAAGGAGGAAACTGAAAACAATCCTGTTTCCAGCGGACAGACTGTATGGGTAGGATGAATTAGAACGTGCATTACTAAAATTAATACACTGGCAATGCACGTCAAGTCAACAGCTGGGGTATAAAAGACATAGTTTATATATAGTTAATTGAGTTTAGTACAAACATTTAATCAGATTTTTAAGACACAAATGTCCAATATTTAAAATAAATACCCCAGACTTTTCACACCCAGTATTTTACAATTTATATTACTATTGCTATGTTGGATATCAAAAGATTATAGATATACATGCAGAGAAGGAATCAGGAGTTGGCAGAAACCAAGAACTGGCAAAAAGTGCACAGTCCATAGGGCACAATTCTGCAAACACATTGACAGCACATGGCAATTTAATATAATTGCCAATATTTCAATAACCTCTGGTCAATCAGTCTCCCTTCCTTCCTTCCTTCCTTTCTGGATGCTGCAGAAGGGGGTATCCTTCACCTCTTTGTGCAGTGCCAGTGTGTCTACAAGCACAGCAATGTTCCCTCAGCCACTAACCAACTATAGAGTGCACTCAGACCATTCTGAGTGCACCCATTCTCCCAAGGAAAGTGTCCTCAATCTCCCCAAGGAAGCTGCACAAGGGACCCTGGAACATGCCTAGGCCTAAACTAGCAGCCAACTGCAGCCAAAGGAACAGAAAGCACCTGTAAGCCCCCTGGCTGCTGCTGCACACCCATGAAGGAAATGAAGAAGTTGGAGCTTTCTCCATTCTCTTGATGATACCATAAGTATGCTGGTACAGACTGATGCTCTTGCAGTGTGCCTGCTGGGTCCTGACCTTCTCAACAGAGGATGAGGAAGGAGAATGGCACACAGGAATGGTATGCATGTACTGGCCATAAAAATAAAGATGTTAACTGCAGACTCCCATTTTATGCCAGAAACAGCCTTATATTGTAAGGCCACATATTTACATTATGCTGGTACCACTGAAGCAAATGCAGCATTATTCCTTCCTGCACCCTCTGAAGTCAGTTGATAAGCTACAGGCAACATGAAAGGAGCACATGCTATGGTTACACCGCATATGAGCACCTTTCTGGAACAAAGCTGGTTTAAGGAGGAGTTACATTACAGTGCTACAGGAATTATAACATATCCAGTAATGTAAAAAGTGTAATATATCCATAGAGATATTCCACACAAATCTGAAGGCAAACATCATGCTAGATAATCATTCATACAGAGAACATGTTTGGATTATTGCTAGGATTCTTTTTAGACCTGGGTGAGGATTCTATTGCCTTCCAGATATCAGATTACAAATACCACCACTGCAGACTATTGCTTATGCTGGCTGAGACTAAGGGACACTGAAGCTCCCCAGGCCTATTCAAAAATTTAATTTGTGCTATACTATAAGAACTGTTTGCAACCTCAATTCCACAAAGTCCTTACATGAGTGTATTTAAAAATACATGTCAAAACCCTTGCTTTATAGCAACTGTTGCATTCAGAAGTTGTCAGTGGGGAAAAACAAGTAGTATTCATGACACTCTCAAAAGGAAAACTCAGTGAATGGAAATGAAAGAGCTGCCTCTCAAAAAAGTAGACTCCCCTCAACATGTTACAAATCACATATTGTCATCTACAGCAAAGATGCTGCAGTTTAAAGTAAGAGTATTCTCCACTGTTCCAGCTTGTGAATGGCCCAATAGCAATTGTGATAATCCACAGGCATTTCAACTTGCCACCTCAGACTACCAAGTAGAAAAGGATTTTGAAATGGAAATATCCAGAGCTTGGAAAAGTTACTTTTTTGCATCACTCACCATACTGGCTTGAAGATTCTGGAAGCTGTATTCAGAAAAGGTAACTTTTCCAAGTTCTGCTGAAGATACTTCATCCCCTGGATTCCAGCTGTTGACTCATGGCAGGAGTACAGATGTGGTTTCCTTTGTTGCACTATTTTGCTCAGAACATCTATCTGGTCTGAAACTTAGATCTGCAAGTCCATCACTTACCTTTCACTTTTCCTTCACTCTCTGAAAGAGCATCCCAAGTAGCAGCAACTGATGGGGTTTCACCTTTAATTGGCCAAACATTCAGATTTTCTGGTGCACTAGTAGGAGCTGTTGAAATATATAGGACATCAAAGAAAAAAGGAATAGTCAATACTTCATAATGGAGTTAGACTATGGTCTCCAGTTTCTTCTTTAAATTTTTAGAAATATAATGTTGGTCTGGTTATAACTGGGAGATTCTGGGAGTTGTGGCTCCCACAAATAAACTTATCCTAGATGTGGTTTCCCAAATGAAAATACCTTTCCATGGTGGTGGATAGAATCATAGAGTTGAAAGAAACATAAAGACCATTCAGTCCAACTCCTTGCCATGTAGGACTGTATGCTCCTGTGAGGCAAGAGATTATGCTGATGGCAGCAGTGCCACTGATATGATCTCCAACGACAGACACACTTTTGCTGAGGAGGCAGACTAAATGTGCCAAACAGCTACTGGATGGCAGCAGTAATGGGGTGTGTGTGAGAGACACTGGTGGAGGATCTCTCAGAGACAACAGAAGGACACTAAAGCTAATACCTGTTAATACTTCACAGAAGGAGACACCGACAACCCCTTTTGAATGTCTTTTACCAGGAAAACTTCATGATGAGACAATCCAAAATGAAACAAGAGCTAGTGCCAGAAGATGAGATTCCCAAGTTGGAAGGCACTCAACAAGCTACTGTGGCACAGCAGAGGACAACCACAAGTAGTACTGCAGCTAACACTGCAACTGGACTCAAGCTGCAAGGACATTCAGCTGTTGAGGAACTCAGAGGTGAAAGGAAAATTGGAAGCTGCACAATACATATTACAGGAACATGGAATGTGAGAAGCATGAATCAGAGGAATGCAGACATTGTAAAACAAGAAATGGAACATATGGATATTTCAATATTTGGGGTGAGTAAGCCAAAGTGGACAGGAATGGGAGACTTTGAATCAGATAATTACACAGTGTTTTACTCAGGAAATGAAAATCTAAGACAAAATGGGATGGAATTAATAGTGAGGAGATATATAGCAAAAGCAGTCAAAGGATATAACACATAGTCTGACTGAATAATATAAATAAAATGTCAGGAAAAACCCATCAATATAACTGTAATCCAAGTTTATGCTCCAACTACAGAGGCAGAAGAAGAAGAAATTGAAAAAACAGTCTTCCTCTTTTCCTTACTAATCATTATTGTCTTTTCTAATGAGTCATGTTTTCTCATGATCTGTCCAAATGTGTACAAATTTGAGCAAAAAAAAAATTACACTTAAATTAGGGTTGGACAACTGTAGTTCTCAAAATGTTTTTGCTTTATAATTCCCATAAACTCCAGTCACTACAACCAATGATGAGGGCTTGGAGGATAGGTAGTCCAAAAATACTGAAACCTACAGTTACCCACTCCTGCACTAAATGCATACAGTGTCCAGCAAAAACAGAAACTATGCATGCAGTCTTCCCTCAATGATTTCTTTTAGAATGCACTCATGTCATGACATTTCCATATCCCTCCTTTTTCCATGGGCAGCTAATTTCCATGTGGAGTGAGATGTATAATGGGAAAAATACAGACTGTTGTAGTTTCATAAAGTAAGGTAAGCTCTGTTAGATATTATGGAGGAGCAGAAGGGAGTAAAAGGCATAGATCCCATCTGAACAATAGGCGCACATTTTCTTTGGCTGTCAAGTACAGTTCTTTCCTGCAGAGGGATTTAGTCACTCATTAAGTAAAGCAATGACTGAAGAGATGCTGCATGAGGTACATCTATGTATGAAACAACTCAAATCTGGTTATCTGGCAGATAAACCATGTACAGATTCTAAAGTATAATACAGTACATACCAGCTTCTGGGGTTCTCTGGTAAACTGAGGTGCTCCACTTGCCTTCCTTTTCTCCCTGTGAAATTCGAACTGCAAATTCATACATGGTGTCTGGAATTAGTTTATCCACCAATGCCCGTCTGTTATGTACTTGCTTGTAATCCCACCTTGCTGATTCCCCTTTCTCTCTGTAACGGACAGTGTACTGCCTGGAAGCAGTACAGAGAGGGATATCATGAACCACAATCACAATAAATAATGCACAACAATAACTGTATTTACACAAGTCCATCCACTTCCAAGTAAGAGACTGAACTGTCTTCAACTGATGGTGCTAGGCAAATTATGGAGGGATGGGATCAGGGGAATGGTAACCCTAGCCCTATCCAAGTGTTTCAATGAAAGGGTTAAAATTGCTCCTCTCCACTGTCACTTTTTATATGTCCATGTGCATTTCCACCTGCTCAAGAATCTTGATTTTTCCAAGTATCTCATTACGTGGAGAGCATCAGTACAAAGAGGAGGCTTTCCTCAGACTCTTAATCTCCAAACACAGACAGAAGCAAGAAACCCTAGCATATGTCTCTTCTTTCAACCCTTTTAATGAACAGGGTGTATGAGTTATAACAATTTGGACATGGCATGTTTAAATTTAGTTTATTATCCAATTACTCAACTCCAGAAAATGTGTTAAGTCTGTGTGTATGTGTGTGAGAGAGAGAGAGACCCATGCAGGCTGAGTGTAATGTGGCCTTCTGAATAAAGGCACTGGAGCTGAGTCTTCTAGTGAAAGGGGTGAAGAAGAACAAGAAGAAGAACAAGAAGAGGAAGAGATGGCGGAGGAGGAGGAGGAGGAAGAGGAAGGAGAGCAGAAAGCTTCCAATGTTAATGTTATCTTGCAGTAATGTTACTACATTCATAGACTATGAAACTGTGTTGGGAGCATAGAAAACTGCCTTACAATGAGTAAGACCACTGGTCTGCTGCTCTTCTAGCTGAGCGGAAGATTTTCACACAGCCCCTTCCTCTTACCTGGGGCTGGACCCACCAAAACCTGACTAATTTGCACCATGTCTCCAAGTGGAGATGATCCATGAAAACTATAGACTCAGTACCAGGACTGGTATCCCTAATAACTAGCAAATGGTCACCAGTGACAACAGAAAAAAGAATGGCATCAAGGAGGATGGGCACTCAGGGAATGGGACAGTGTAGCCATCTTACCCAACTGACCATTCTCCCATCTGTACCCAAAATATGTAAGGCAAAATTTTTCATAAAATCTTTTTAAAAAAAAAAACAGCTTTTTTTCTTTCTTTTTAATGTGTGGAATCAAAAGCCAAAGAGGCGTACAAAAGAACAGTTGCTTACCCCTGAGAAAACGATACCACCATAATACCTACATACCTGGAGGTGGTAGCTGCCCTCTGTTTCTCGTAGATAGGATCTGTCCACGTAACCAGCACCGACTGCGAGGACATAACACGAACAGTGATGTCCTTCACCTCCTCCAATTCATCCTCCTCTGAAAAAAGACAATGACAGCAAGTCAATAATGAGAATTCTGGGCATTGCAACATATTAAGATACTACAGGGCTAGAAAGATTTACATAACTCCTCTGTGAAGAAAGATTACAATAGTTGGGGCTCTTTAGCTTGGGGTGGGATAAGGTGAAGCATGATAAAAGTATATTGTGCATGGCATGGAAACAGAAGATAGGGAGCAGCTTATCCCTGTGATCATAATACTAAAAACCAGGGCTGTCCCCACAGCCAGACAATGGGAGATTCAGAACAGTGACAGAAGTTTCTGCTTCACACAGCACACAGCTAAACCATGAAACTGGTTTCACAAGATGCAGTGATGGCTGCATCAATTTATACAGTTTTAAACGGGATCAAATAAATTCAAGAAGGATGGTGCCACCAGTGGTTACTAGTCATGATGGATATATATCCTCTGGTACTAGAGGAAGTAGAGCTTTTGATATCAGTTGCTAGGGAACATGAACAGCAATGGGAGTGATGCATTCATGCTCTGCTTGTGCACTTCTGACAGGAAAATGGTTGACCACCATGTGAAGAGGATCGTGGACTAGACAGGATTTGGTTCTGATCCACCACAGCACTACCTTGATTCCTATGTTTCTTAGCATCCACTCTGCATCCAGACTGTATTATTCTTCTGTAGTGGGCTATGACTGTTATGTTCACATAAATACAATTGTTAGTCACAACTAGAATAGGCACACTGAATCAGTGGGGACATCATAAATCTAAATTAATGTGAGTTCCAGTGATTGAATGGGTACACTGTAAGGTCCTGCTTTGGGGATCCCCAATATCAGTATGGTTGGATGGGCACCATAGCTAATTGGCATCATATGTAATTGGCAACACATTTTATTGGCTCTGATATCAAATACAAGCCTGAAAGGTGACAGAGAGGTCAAACTGAGAGAGGGAAAGAATTTGACTGTAAATGTGAGAAGCATAGGTCAACTCCAAAATTTCTCCAGGTAAGACTGAGTCATTTGTCAGGTACCAGGACACTGATTGACAGATATCCATCCCTTGTACACCTGGATTCTTTCCTCTGTCCTCACAGCACCCACAATAGACAGCTATTACAACATTCATCATGTCTTTGTCAATCAAAGCACTAAGCCCATCAATAGGCAAAAGACCCATTGTCCACAACAGGTTCCCTTTGTCTTGCATCTGGAACCTTCACAGCCACAAGCCATTTGCAGGGTACAAATATCCCTGATTTGAGGAGACCCAGTGCAGTCTCTTGGAAGATCTACCCGTCACTCTGTCCATCTGGTTCCTGAATGAGAACTGCCCTTAGGTCCTACCTAAGCCAAAATACATTCTGCTCTTCACTACTCTTCTGGACTGGTAATTATAAATCCCCCCAAATCCCTCAGCCTCTCTATAATTTTTCCTCCCTCTCTCTTTCAGCTAGCTCTTGTGTGAATGTGTGACTGTGTGTATCTTGTGTGCATGCATGTATGAATTCCCCTCAATAAAATCATTTTATTAGACAATTTTGCTTGGTTTTTGACTTGTCCTGACCCCATAACAATTGGGTTTAAAGATCTCGCTAGGTTACTCTGCCTCTTGTAGTGCTACAGCTTGTGCTCTGGCTAATTCCCATTCCCAAGTATTTGGAGCACACTGAGGTGTCCCCCACAGGACCCCAGAAATCAGGGTAACAGCACTTTGGTAGGAATTTAACTTGGATTTAGGGCACGGTTATTCCTCTTAACTTCCTACTGCAACTCTCAAGGAAACACTTTTCTTCACATTTATGCGAACTATGTTCTGGCTATGCTCACACTAAGTACCCCAAACACTTTTTTTTCTCAATTGGTATTCCGAATTGAGCACACAAAGAATTCAAAACATAAAATAAAAAGGATTAATTTATTTTGTAAAATACATTATATGTGGTAAAAAATTTAAATCAAAAACAGTGTTTAGTATGTGACACCCCTGTTACAACAAATTGACTAGTTACCAGTCTGAGTACAATTCCTTATAAGATTTAGGACCAGGTTATAAGATTTAGGTCTGAGAGCCAATGTGGTGTAGTAGTATGATCACTGGACTATGACCCTGGAGATCATGGTTTGATTTCATGCTTAGCCATGTGTAAGCCCCCTAATCCACCTAAAAACTATGTCCTGAGGATCCTAATTATTTTATATCAAACATAATGAGCCATAGAGATATACTGGACGGGCATGTAGGCAGTACAGCTACGGAGATAGATCAAAAGAGTAGCCTGTTTTCTGTCACGTATCCTAGGTGAATCTCGCAAATGGCTCACAGGCCACTTGAATGGATTTTCAGCAGTGATCAGGAGACAATAAGTCTCTGGGAACAAATAAACAATGCAAACAGCCTGGAATGTGACACCTTGAGGTATGCATCCTCGGATGAGAAACTCATCTTGCAGGAAACTACAAGGATGTTTGGTGGTATTTTCTTTGAACTACAGAGCTGAAATCCATCTTCGTAAAACTGCAGCCATCTGTCCCCCAGGACATGGGTCAGCTCTATAACTAGTCCCTTTTCCTTCTCCATTTCAGAGTTCAGAGTTCTCCCAGATCTGCAAACCATGAAGCTGGCAAGCTCCCCTCAGCCTCAAAAGGCGTGGCTGAGATCATTTTCTCCCAGCTGAAGACTTCTGGATTGGTACAGTATTACTCCAAAACCCTTATGTCTCTCTCTCTTAATTTTCACCTCTTTCTAAATTTCTATAGTCTTGTACGCTTGTTGGAGTGAGTGCAGCAGAGTGATTGTATGGATTTTAACATCTATGCCAATAAAATACTTAAATTTGAACAGTTTGTGTGTGATTTCTGACTGGGCCTGACCCCGTAAACATTGGGTTAAAGATCCTTAATTACCCTGCCCTCTTTGCATTGCTAAAGCAGTGCTCAGAGCTAATTTTCCACACAAGAGACGATTTTGACAGCCTTTGGGAATCCCCCCCCCCCAAGGGAGCCCCAAGCAAGCAGGGTAACAGATTGGTGGAGAACGCAGGCAACCCCTCTACCCCTAATTTGAGTGGAAGTCGTGACCCACTCAGATCAGGCTGGTACAGACATAGGGAAAGGTCAGAGCAAAATCCTGAAATGTTAGGAACGCATGTGAGAGAGAATCTGTGTGTATGAGCTCTAGAGCTATTCTATCGGGTTGGAAACCTCCTCCCCTTTCTCTCTTGGTTTGTGTACGGCAGCACCCCAGCTTGGTCACTAGCTCTTGGGCAGTGAATCAAGTCCCATAGCAAGGGTTGTGCACAAGCTGTCCCAGGAATCACATCCCTACTTTGGGGACTATCGTGGGATGGGATCCGGAGTGCTAGGGCATTAGGCACGATACACATCCATACATATGCACTATGTACACCTTGCAGACACGAAGCACTTAGGGAGAATTCCCCCAAAATAGACACGGGTGCGTCCCATTAATATTGAAACTCGGGTGTGTCCCGATCCGTAAGAAATAGGTGCGGGTGAATCCTGGCCTACAACAGGGTTTTCAAAAGGTTTTCCCGAGGTAGAGGAAGGCCTCCCTCACCCGAAAAACTATGCTAGGAACAGTTCATATGGGCTCCTCTCTCTCTTCCCCCGCTGCTTGTCCAGGCAGCGCTGTAAGTTCCCGTGAGTTCGTTCTCCCCCTTCATTGTCAGGCAGAGTCCTATGAGGGTTTCCCATGGATTGAGGCAATCTTCCTCATCCCTGAACTGTGTCCTTGTCCTTTTGCCCCAAGCTGTCGAGGTGGAAAACCGGGCTTAGGCAGGCAAAAGTGATCTTTTCTGGGTGGACTAGAGACAGGCTCTTTTCCCTCCTTCCTATATTAGTTCCACTGAGTTCGTTTCCCTAAAACTCCCCCAGGAATCTCGGTGATTTCCCCATCACTCTAGTCCCGGTCCCACTATAGTGTTAAAAATGGAAATGAAGGATTTCATGAAAGAGGAAGAGGCAACAGGAAAATTAGAACAATGGGTCATGAAGAAAGAGAAATGTCCCTGGAAGGAATCATGCTTCCATACGGCAGATCCTTTTGCCACTTTAAGAGAGGCTTATGTCAAAGCCCATAAATCAAAGAACCCTTTTGGTCCGTCAAGAGATGCGCTGCCAGCCTGGGGCCTCTGGCTTACGGTTCGAGGTGCTTCAAGTACCCTGGTTGCGGCCAGAGCCAAAGTTGAAGAGATAACTAAAGAAAATGCCCAGCTTCATGCCAAGAATGAAGCCCTGCAAGCAGACAAACTAGCCTTTGCATCTGTGGCACAGAATACTTCTCAAAAACTAAATGACATCACAATCCAAGCTCAGACTTGAGAAGAAAAGGCTAATTCGTTAGAAGAAGAGTTAGCACAAATGAAATCTGCTGCTAAGTTTATGGCTAAACAAGTTAAAGAGCAGCAGGAAGCTGTCAGCCACGTGGCTTGTAATAGGCGAATTGAGGCTTTGGAGAATCAGCTCCAGAATCGTCAGGCAGTGATTTCTGCTGTCTGCCCAGAGTTTCTCCCCTCATTTCCCCTTGATGCCATCAGAGAGCCACTGCCTGAGGATGCCTTGGCCACACACCCCCAAAACCTGGAATGGAATGACCCAAGTGCCCCAGTCCATCCAGTAGAAACTAGGTCCATGACCAAGAGAAGAGTGGCTCCCAGAAACAATGCAGAAGACAGGGATGAAGTGCAGGAGACCCAGGAAATAGAGACTAGAATTCCCTGGAAGGCCACGGAGGCAAAAGCAATTGCTGATCAGCTGGGCCCCCTTAACAAAAACACAGGGATTGTGTGGCTTAATACCGTGATTCATTCTCACCCCACTGCCAACGGCCAAGATCTAACGCAGTTAGCCTGGCTGCGTATGTCATCCTCTGAACTCCCTACTCTAGATCAGCTGTGGTTGCATGAGGGTTGGTGAGATTAGACACCCATGATTGGATGAGGGAGATAATTAGGATTTTGTGGCCGGGACAGAATGCAGGAGTTTTGTACGTAATGGAGAAGCAAGGAACCTAAAGAGAATCCCGAGGCTTATGTGGCTAAAAAACAGCTTTTGGCTATACTGGCTGGTAAGGTCCAAATGGCTCAGGGAAATTGGAACTTTAACAACACAGAGTTCAAGACACTTCTTTATGGAGGCTTGAACCATGAAACCAAAATGGCTTTGGGTCTCATAAATCCCAAGACCACAACCTGGGATGAATTTAACACCAATCTCCGGAGAGTCTCCAACTGGAGAGTCTCTGACTGGAGCTTTGAAACCCCCACAGAAGCCCCACAAAAAGGAAGCTGGAAATTGGGAGCCCACACAGGAGGTAACTTATTCTAATTATGGACCCCATTCAAGATTTAGATTTAGCCCCTGCTTCAGCTTCCGAAGGGAACTGGAATTTTAGACCTTCTACTAGACAGGAACAGGAACCCTGGAGAGCCAGAGATCCCTGAGGCTCTCCAAATGGAGTGGGAAACTCCACACCCAAACCTCAGGCTCCCTGGTCCAACCCAGACAACGATGCTCCTCGAGAGTCATCCGGAAGATATGATCCCACTACACAGACTTATTCTGCAGAAAGAATGAGACTTTGGGGTGCTCTGAAGAGGTTAGGGCTTGACATGAATCAATTTGACAAATGACCCACTCTAGAGCTCATTGATGCACTGGTAAGACACTCCAGACATGAAGGTGATCAGCTGGTGAGCACAGTGATTAATGGTCCTCTGCCGGCTGGGCACTATCCCAGTTTGGATTTTTCAGAATAGGGGTGTCCTCAGTCCAAGGAACTCCCTAGCAATGTTGTGGCCAAATTGAAGCCCGACAGATGGGGGAGATTCTGGGTGAAGACAAGCATTGGGACTGATAGGGAAAAAACCTCTGCCACTGTACTTGTAGATTCTGGAGCAGCACTAAACGTGCTGCACCCTATTCATGCAGCATGTCACAAAAGGATAGAAGAGCTTGAGAGGGAGCTCCAAACCCAGCAGGCAGGCAGTTCTGCTGTTTGCCCTGACGTTCCTCCTTCCCTTCCTATTGCCACCCTCAGAGAAAAGCTGCCAGAGGACGCAACCTCTGCCACTCTTTTAGTTGACTCAAGAGAAGCCCTGAACACCCAGGAGCTCACCCAAAAGGCTGAGAAACAGGCCCAAGAACTGGAGCAATTGAGGGCACAAAATAGGGCCCTGCAAGCAGACAAATTGGCTCTTTCATCTGCTGTACAGGAAGCCCAGGCCAAATTTGAGAAAGCCTCAGTACAAATCCAAATACTTCAGAGTAGACTAGCCACTCAAGATGAAGAACATGCCAAAACACAACATGCTAGCCAGACAAAACAACATGCTAGCCATGAGGATTGCAATAAGAAAACTGCAGAACTAACACAAAGCTTACAGGAAAAGGAAACTGTCCCTTTAAAAAGCTACCTCCAAGTTTCTAGTCCTCAAAGTTGTTCCCCCTCAGAGGGCTCAGTTAGAGAGCCTCAGCCCTCCTGTGATTTCATTAGCAGAGAGAGCCTTTCCTCTCTGTAGCCTGTTTCAAGAGAAAACAAAGGAAGTGTGAATTTGGAGCAAGTTTGTGAAAAGAATGAGCCAACTCCCTTTTCTGAGGAGAAATTGAAGTCTGAGCGGAAACTTCCATGAAAGAACACAGTTTTTTTGTTTTGCTTTGTGTAAGCAACATAGCATGATACGACTTTTCTTTTTCTTTTTTCTTTTTTCTTTTTTTGATTCTGCATTTTCTTATCTTTGATTCCTAGAGAAATGTTTTAAAACATCTACAGAAAGTCTGAGCTCAGGAAACATTTAGATTTTTTAAAAAAAAAGCTGTCTCCTGTTGCTGCAGATCTCTTTGTCTTGCTGTTAAGTTTTTTTTCTCCCCAATTCCTGAGTATTTGCATTACTATGAGGCAAGGCAATGACCCTTCAACAGCTCACTTGACATCTTTTGGTTTGAAAAGGGGCAGTCTTGAGACAAACCTCTTTTTAAACTTCATCCAAAATACAGAAATTTCTTTTGACATAAAAACTGCCAGCCAATTAAGAACTTTTGTTTCAACCTGCAACAACCTTTTTGCAATCCACTACAAAATATGGCAATGGCCTTTCATGTGATCAATCCTTTTCTCATGTGATTTTAATTTTGGCATTCCATAAGAGCCTCCCAATGTTTTAGAATCATTAACAGGCTCTTCTCGCTTTCCCTCCATCACCAGAGGAACATTTGGCAGGAATATGAGACAGTTCTTCTTTGTGGCTGTACCCAAGCTCTGGAACCTCATTGATAACAAGAGTCACATTAGAGCCACCTCTGTTCTCCTTCTACCAGCAGGCAATGATAGTTTTTTTTTCAGAAAGGATTTTTGACAGGTAAGCTGGCTTTTTTTTTCAGAAAGGATTTTTGACAGGTAAGCTGGCTTTTTATAAAAATAAAAAAATCAGTGGTATTTGATGGGCGTTGCTTGACTTCTAGTTTTGGGGAGAGAGGCAGGGTATGAATAAAGTTAATTCTCCTCCTCTTTCTTCCTCCTCTTCCTCTCTTTTTGATGTGTTTTTAACTGGCATAGTTTGGTATTTTAAGTATACTTTCAAATGTTATCAGTATTTTTATTACTAACCATCCTGAGTGCTATTTTTAATGGAAAAGTAGGATACATATTTAATAAACAAACTAGATAATACACAAATACTGCTGCAAAAGAATTCTGTTTCATGTCTCCCTTCAGGAAACAGATATGCCACAGTCTAGCTACCAGAGCTTACTGACCTACATTATATATAACCGAAGTACAACTGATCAGAATTTGGGGAAATTAGGCTATTTAGACTCTAGCTCTCAGAATTCCTTTGCCAGCAGAGATGCTGGATACGCCAGCTGGAGGATTCTGCAAGCTGTAGTCCAAAAAATTATAGCTTACAAGCTCTGCTCTTAATAAAGTATCCCTTGTACTATTTTAGTATGCAATGTAACAAAAAGGCCACGCTGCAGCTTGTCTGAATGGCTCATCGTTGGTGCTTTCTTTTCCAGCCGGAGACCCCGTGGAGCAGCCTATTATTGGGCTGCTCTCCTCGTGTGTTAATAATGATAGACAAGTAATGCACAAGGGTTTAATCTGCTCTATGTGCATAGCAGCTCATTCAGAAATATTGAATACTAGCATATATACCCAGTGTTGCATGAGATTTTATTTTCTCATAGGTAACAGCTGTTAGAAATACCTTAGGAATTACCTTACCTTACCTTACCTTACCTTACCTTACCTTAGGAATTGGATGAGGTTGAAATACACATGGATTTAAGATCCTATGTCTTTAATTCCCCAAACTGTGTCGTTCAGTACCTGTAACTTTTGCCCATTTTCCCCCAATCCAATCTGCATTCAGAGTTGTTAACATACAGAGGTTGCTTTCCTGAGGGAATATACTGCCCTCCTCTTTGCTGCTAGGCCTCATCTCCATAGCAACCCAACTGAGGTCCAAGAGCTCTCTGGCTGAGAATTCTAAAGGCCTCTCCTTAAACTGTAAACCCCAGGATTCCACAGAATCTTCAAAGGCAACCAATCATATGAGGTCTTCGCCTGCCTGACACAGACAAACTCACAAACTTTTTTTTTAATTAATAGATAGATATCTTTATTACAGTCATTGACCAGCACAAAAGAGGATACGGAATATAAAAGGTAAAGGCATTAAAATCAGTAATAAAATGGGATTAAACATTTAAAACAGTATTTAAAACAATATAAATGCAGAGTTAAAAACAGTAATATTATGATCATAGGCTGGTATAGAACTATAAAAATATAAAATAGACTAGGAATAATAAAATAGCTTATAAAAAGAGGTACGTAAAATTAGATATAAATATACCTAAATATTTGGTACCAGTAACAACATTTAGTTATCAGATGAAGAGCCATGATAGACCTAGGTGGGCCTTTCAATGATGTGTTTGCTAAATTATGCTGCTAATCATCACCTGTCACATTTTAATAGCTGCTGCACAGAATTTGGCCACCCTGTAAGTTATATTAGGATTCATATCCTAGAGCAACAGAGAAATATAAAACTGATCAGATCCACCAGTGTAACTATAGAGTATTGGCAAAATAAGATCAGACTTTAATCTCTATAGAACAAGCACTGGAGGAGCACAAGTTCTATAGTTTCTCTCCGGCCAGAGTCACATGGGCAGCGTCTCTCTGAAAATGCAATTTTCCTATAGTGACCTTCAAGGACAGCTGACAGGAAAGCACGACATTGAGCCAAGGTGAAGGCCTTACAGTGTTTTGGCAGTTCTAGATTGCCTATGTAAGCCATTGACATTTGTTTTTTTTATTATTTTTATTAAGTATTTCAATTACATTGTTAAAAGAGAAAGGAGAGCCAAAAAAAGGAATAAAAAAACCAGAAAGAAAGATAAAAGAAACACACAATAACATATCGTAGATATTATCTTCTTTATTTCCCTAATTAAATTTTCATATTTTCCTTAATGTCCTGAATTTACCCTTATTTCTTATTTTCATAATTATCCTAATCTTCTAATAGCTTCTCCTTTACTCCTCCCCTTTCCCCCCACTTCAAGAAGTGAGTGCTAACATATATCTATTTCATTCTCTATATTTCTATTCTTATTAATTTTGAGAAACCATTATTTTCCCTAATTTCTTCTATAACTGTTCAGGTCTATTTTACAATACATATACAATATGTATAACCTACATATAAACATACATAACATACATAACATCTTCATATGTGTATCATTTCTTAAATATTTTTCTGCTTCAATATATAATATTACATATAATGTCTTTAAGTTTAACCTTTCTATTAACCATATCAAAACCCTATCTCGTTACCGATTTCCTACTTATCCTATTCATTCTATTTCCATTATATTATTACTTGCTGCCAACAGGTAACCTCCAACATTAAACATATCAATCTAAAATAGTCAAAAATTCGTAATTATCTTGTTTTTATACTTCATCCCCCTAATAGCCTTTTTTCCCCATAGTCGTTCCCATAGAGGTGTAACCAAATTCCATCTGTCTTCATTCTGATTCATAGGTCTCTCTGATGTTCATACTCTGATCCTATCATATTCCACCATTTCATATAGCTTCATTGCCCAATCCTCTATCTTTGGGGGTTCACTTTGTTTCCACCTTTGTGCGTAGCTCAGTCTTGCAGCTGTGATCATATACAGTAAAATCCTTTGTTGTGCTTTATCCAGTGTAGATACTGAATCCAATATGTTTAGTAAGTACAATTCTGGGTTTAATGAAAGGTTAATATTAAATATATCCTTAATTATTCCACGTATTCCTTCCCAAAACTCCCTAGCTCTCGTGCACGTCCACCATATATGATAGAATGTGCCTCTGGCGGCACATTTCAGCACTTCTCTTTCTCTCCTCTACAAATCTTTGCTAATTGCACCGGTGTTAAGTGCCACCTATATATCATTTTATAGAGATTTTCTTTCAAACTTGTGGACTGTAATAACTTCCATGTCCTTACCCAAGATCTAGACCAGGTCTCCAATGAAATGGTATGACCTATATTCCTAGCCCATTTTATCATGCTGTCTTTGACTATCTCTTGCTCCATTTCTATCTCTAACAGTATCTTATAAATCTTCCCCACTTTATGCTCCACATCTTTAATAAGTACTTCATCTAATTTAGTCTCCTTCATTTCAAATCCATCTTGTTTCCCATCAATTTTAAATCTCTCTTTTAACTGTCTTATCAATAAACAATGGGTATCTAGTCCTTTCTCTTTTAATTCCTCTCTAGATTTAAATTGTATATCTCCATCCTGATTTTTTATAAGATCTTTGTAAATAAGCCAATCGTCTATCTTGGGTTTTTCCCTTTTATAAAAAGCTTCATGGGCCGAAATTCAAAGTGGGGTTTTTAAATAGAATCTCCTTTTATATTTCGTCCAGACCCTTAGCAACCCTTTTCTTATGAGATGGTTTGTAAAATTTTTATCTATGTTGGCCTTCCCATACCATAAATAGACATGCCAACCGAAATAAATACCTTCTCCCTCTATCTGTAATATTCTCTGATTTCTTAAACTGACCCATTCCGATAGCCAATCTAGGCAGTTTGCTTCGTAATATAACTTTAAATTTGGTAATCCCCACCCTGCCCTTTCTTTTATATCCATTAATATTTTTTGTATGATTCTTGGTTTTTTCTTTCTCAATACGAATTTCATTAAATCTTTATTCCACTTCTTAAACGGGCTATCGTTCAATAAAATTGGCAAATTTTGAAATAAAAAATTCATTTTTGGTAATATATTCATCTTAACAGCAGCCATTCTGCCTAATAAAGATAAATCTAATTTATCCCATTTCTCTCATTCTATCTTTATCTCTTTCCACTATTCTCCATAATTGTTATCGAAAAGTTCTTTATTATTCTTAGAAATTACTATTCCCAAATATTTAGCTTTTTTTGTTAATCTAAAATTAGTTTTTTCTTGTATTTCTTGCTCTTCTATCTTTGACATATTCTTAGTTATTATATACGTCTTTTCTTCATTAACCTTAAATCCTGATAGTTCTCCATGCTGATTTAATATATCATTTAAAATACTTATATCTTGCAATGGGTCCTCTAATGTTATTGCCAAATTGTCTGCGAATAAGCCATTGGAATTTTTAAGTACTTGTTATATTCACTGACAATGAACAAAGGGGATCTGACCAGATCCATTTGGTGCTCTATGTCAGTGATACGCTGTTTTATGGCCGCTTTAGCCTGATGATACCCCAAATTAAATAAAAGATTTGGGGAAAAGCCCAAGGTCAAGATTTTACTTGAAACTGCCTTAATCCATGAGGACGGGAATTCATCCTTCAGAAAAAGAGGGGGCAGCCCCGGGGAAAAAGGTAGCCTAACCCAGTAATTAAGGGGGGACATCCATATCCTGGCCTCATGCTAAAAAACCTCCCTCTAGGATCCGGGGAAACATTTTGGGACTTGAAAGACTGACCTCAGAAACTTGGATTGGATCGTTCCAAAAATGGCACTATTGGGGAAAGGGTTAATTGGGCTCCAAAAAATTTGGGGGTTTATTTTGCCTCAAATAATTTTAGGCCCCTGGGAAAAATTTTCCCATTTTTTCAGAAAATTTTTAAATAGCCATTAGACCCTTTGGGGCATTGTAAATTTACCCCCATGTGCCTTCCTACTTCCTGAGGAATAAACTACACCCAAATATTTAAAAACAGGAAACCTGTTCAATCTTATGGAGTCTATATCCCAGGAAAGTTGCCAGGATGTTTGGAAATAATGGTTTTATTTTTTGATAGTTAAGCACAAAATATTTTCTTGGCAAAACTGGGAAACCCCAAAGTTCTTTTATGGCCCATAGGTGTTCTTAAAATGGTCATATCGGTAAACCAGATAGGGATGGTTCTTCCAGCTAACTTTGGTGGGTGGAAGTTGGTATTATGAAAATGACCCACCATCCAATTAATATAAAAATTAAACAAAAGGGGACCCAAAAATCAGCCTTGCTTTACTCCCTTCTCTGTTTTAATTGCTCTAAAATACCCTGGAACATTGTATTTTAAAGGGAGGTCCCTTCATGAGCATTGATTAGGGGGATAATTACCTATAATTTGAAATACCTCCAATTTTCCCCATAAATGGAGTGTGAAATGGAATCAAATGCTCCTTTGAAATCAATAAAAGCAGCATACAAGGCAGTAATATTACCAGAGGAGTTTTTTCCCAATCAGGTGTTGAAAAAACTAAGCACTGATTGTAGTTATAGCTTTCCCTAAAACCAGCTTGTTCATCTGTAAAATATTCTCTTTTTCCCAGCCAATCCAAGAATTTCCTGTGAAACCTTGCAACAGCTTACAAATTTTTTTAAAATAATTGGCGGGAATTTTGCGGGATTTTTCCCCTTTTAAAAAGGGGAAATGACGCAGCCCCAAGTTAAGGAACACGTCCACAGGAGTCAATACAGGTAAAAAGGAAAGCCAGGAGGGGAGTAAATCCAAGTTGCTTTTAATGACTTCTGTTGGAATAAAGTCCTCTCCGGGGGCTTTCCCTTTTTTAATTGAGGGGAAGACTGTTTATTTCAGACACTGTCACAGGAGGCCATGATGGAAAGGTCTCAAAATTAATGCGTTTTTTTCTCACACTGGAGTCTGAATAAGACTTAAAAGACATTTCCCAAATACTGGGAGTGACTGAATATTCTATTTTGTTTAAAGCTCTGCTTTGCATACCTGATGAATTAAAAAGGGGAAATGGATCATTAGATTTAACAGCTTGAAAAGGCGGAAATTTCTTCATGGCTTCTTTCTTTTCTTTTCTTTTTATGTGCCAAAAATAGTTTATATTGTTTTTTTTCTGAGCAGCTCTGATGAGTGAATGTATGTACTAATAAATGGATATAAGACAAAAAAATTTTTTTTTTGCTTGAAAATCTTTATCAAATACTTTTGGGAAAAACATTTGGTCTTGATTGTGTGCTACCAAATATAAAACTAGCTCCTAATCAGTATAATTATTAAGGAGTACCTCAGGGAGCTCTGTGGAAGGATGAAGTTGACGACTCTGAAAGTGATGAGTGGAAAAAAATCAGTTATCACATGATTTAACTGGGAAACCATTATTTGGGAAAGGTTCTTTATAAAGGGTAATTAATTTAAAGTAAAGTCTTCAACATGAGGCCTTGTGAAAAATTAATTAGCTGCAGAGTTATTGGGAGGTGATCACTATCAAACCTTGGGATGACTTCTAAGTCCTTTACATATAAAAAAGGTTGAGGAACTCTTTTGGGTTCAATTGCATTTATTTGGTTCCGGGAAGGAGGTAAAGAGGGGGTAAATTTTATCCACAGCACCATTTAGTATGGGAGATTTAATTAAAGTCATTAATGCCAAACACAAGCCTGCATAGTTGGCTTTCTGGTCTTTGGGTATGTGTAGTAGGACTACATCTTCTTTAAATGTGGGGGGAGAAAATTAAATAAAAAGGTGCTGTCATAGGGCCCAATTAATTCAGTACCCCCCAAATATATGGATGATCAGAGATTTAGTATAAATACCCACTTTGACTAAAATTTCTGCCCACAGTGTTTTAAATTTATTTTTTGTCCAGTGGAGGCATGTAAACATTAATAATCAATAAATTGAAAATTTTAAATTAATTTTCCAGTTATAGATGGATTTCAAAGAGGCCCCATAAAAATTAAGGTTGTGGAAACCAACCCAATCCTCCAGGGCCCAATCTGAAAAAATTGCCCTTAGGGAGAAAAATAAACCCATTTTTTAAAATCTCCATAAAAAGTTTCCTTTATAGAAGAATATAACCAAGACAAGAAAGGCAATAAAATTGGAGTTACTGGTAGAACAGTCATCCCGCCCCAAATTTAAGTTAGGAAAGAAAATTACTCTACCCCTTTGTTGTATACAGATTGAGTATGTGACTTGGAGAAGGGGATAATCCCCATGGGGAAAGTCCAAAGAATGGATCCCATCCAAGCTTTTAATCAAATCCAGCTGATGGGAGGTCTATAAAAGTTCAAATTATTGGAAATCTCTTTTCCTGGTTGATATACAGGGTCACCATGTTCTGTTGTTTTTTCCTAGTTTTTGGTCCTCTAGGAAATTTATATCAATCCATGAAGAGTCTTGTCTTTAGAGGTGTTACCTCAGGTTACTGTGAATGTATCAGTAAGAATACAGCCTTCAGGTCTTGAGCCAAGGAATTTGTTTGCTTTCCTCCCTGATGGATTGGGCAGGATTCCTTTTTGCTTGTTCACTATCTCCTTAGCTTAAAAATTTTGCTTTTTTAAACTCTTCTCTCACATTAACCCGGGATGTATTTAACTGTTGGGTTTTAATTTTTCAACTAAATTTTTTTAAAAATTTATTTTTTTTAAATGGAAAAGAAGAATGAATTAAAAAATCATTTCCCATCACAACATGCAGGCTCCAACTTGGGGAAAACAAAAAATTATCAGCAAATTTGTTCTGTTTTCCCCCAAGTGTAATACTGGGTTTTTTAGTGTCCAGATTCACTGGTCAAGTCAATCAGGTTTTCACAGGGTTTTGTTTGTTGAAAAAAACAAGGACCCCCCTTTAAGGCAGAGGTGGTCTTTTTTTCAAAAGCTTTTAAGTTTAAGAAGATGTACTAGCCATCCTTGTTTTCCAGAGAGCCAGCCCCTGACCAGTTTTTAAATGTGACCACTGCAAAACCCTAAAAATTAAAGAATATTCTATTTGTATTATATCCTTAATAGTGCAAACATTAATGGAGGACTTACTTAGTAACTTTATAAAATACTTTATTCTAAAAATCTGAAGGATATTTTAAATAAATTTTGAAACAAAATTTCCAATTAATGTCCTTATGTTTCCCTTCTGTACTTCTTTTTCCTTAAATGCTGTCACTGACCAGGGGTCTGGGGGGGCCCCGGTTCTGGAGCTATTTCTGGGGAAATTGCTTATCCCTTTTTCCCCCAAATTCCCTTTTGGGGGAGCAGAAAGTTTTTACAGTTGGGTTAAACTGGGGGGTTAGAAGTTTAAAGTTGTTGACTTGTGTTGATGCAGCTGTTGTCATTAGTTTTTTGATTTATTTCAATGGGTAATTTATCCATTTTTTCCTTGGGTAGCAAATCAAAAGTCCCTTTAAATTTAATTTGGGGGCATGCTTCAACTGTTTTACATTCTTTACATTTTTACTTTCTTCAAAATTTTTTATGGTTTTTTATTCACTTTTTTCTTAAAACAATTTTTTTATTTATGGATAAACAGGAGTTACCTGATTTAATTTTTTGCTGCTTACCAGCATTTAAAACTTTATCCCCTTGCTTTTCTATATTAGTATTATGTAGACCTTCACAAACAGAGTCAAGAGCTCATAAATCATTTTTAAAAGGATTTAAAAAATGTATATCTTTAAAAGGGAGCAAAGCCATTCTTCAATCCCCATGGGTCTCCAGAATTAGTTGGTTACTACTATGTGGCTTTTCCAAGTTGCCCCCCCCATGTGTCCACCTGGCTCCAAGGCTTCTTTTATTTTATTTCCCTTGCTCTCATCAACTATAGTTTGTGGACATCCCTTTAGACCCGTCTCACAAGTGCAATTTCACTGCCAGATTTAGGCAGGAGAACCTTCCTTTTTTCCTTTTAAGTTTTTGCAATTGCCTTTCCCTTAAAAAGGCATGTCACCACTGTGTACTGGCCTACTTTGGTAAAAATATCATTTTGATATAAAACGGCCCCGCTTGCCACCAGCCAAGTTTTTGAGGCCACCGAAAAAGCAAATAGGATGGCACCATTTTTTCTGCCCCACCAAAACCAAACCAGAAATTTCCCAATTGCTTTAGGGGACCTCCCAAACAAACATCCTCATTACCAAAGACATAAAAAAAACCCCCCCGCCCCTAGAGGACCCTGGCAAGCTGTGTTTAACTGCCAAGTACCCAAACACATACCGGTCAACTATTGTCAATTCAAATAATTTAATCATGAAATTTGACCTTTCGGAAATTTTCTCCCAACCCAAAATTATTGTTTTACCCAAGACCAATGCCCACGGCTTTTTCCTTTTTTTAAACCCCCAGTTTGAGAGTCTTTGGGGGCTCTCCCCCCATCACTCTGGACTTCTACTTGCCTTGCTGCCACTCCGTTAAGGGTTCCCCTTTGGCCCCGGGTTTATCTTTACATAGCTTCCCAGGACTGCAGGAAAGGTGGGTATCCCCCTTCCCCTTTTAACTTTATTTTTCCCTTTTTCCAGTTAGGAGTGTGTTTGTGCTTTTCTTTAATAACTGTTTAATAAATCTTAATTGTTATTTGAACTGTTTGCCTCCTCACTGACCTGACGCTGTAGACATAGGGTAAAAGATCCCCGCTAAGTTACCCTGCCTCTCGTTAGCCAAGAGAGTGCTCCAGCTAATTTCCCCACCTTGGTTGTGTTTGTTTGTTGTTTGGGCGCCCCTCCCGGGACCCCCAAGTCACAGGGTAACAGGTAAGTCAATCTGAGGGTTTGAAGCTAATGAGTTGTTTTTTAAAGCTGATCCTTTCTCCCCTCCTCCACATCTGGGGAGAAGAACTGAGTTATCTTTGTCTGTTCTTACCATTTGTGTCCAGCCAAACGAATAATTTCAAGTGGAGGAGGTTCCAGCATGTTTCTATATGCCCTTCTTGTATACACCATTACTAATATATCACAAAGTTGTGCAGTTAGGCCTCCACAAGCTTCCTAATCACAGCTATCTGGCAGAGCTGTTTTAATAATAAACTCCACTTTAATTACCTTCCTCGCAAGCCCAGTCCCCACAATACAGGTTTACTTGAGCTCTTTCCATCCTTGGCAGCCTTCACATCTTATCCAACAGAGATAAAGTTGTGAATCTTTGTTTTGGTTCCTCCACTTTGCCTCTTAATCAGTAACCATTCCACGTAGGAGTCTGGGAGGTTTCTTAAAGAATTTCTTAAAAATTAGAAGCATGCTTGCAGGAGAGCTCTCTTACTATGCGTCTGCCTCCGACGCCATCTTTTTCCTCTCCTCCCACAAACCTTGACTTTTATATATTAGAAAAGATCTTAGTCTGTCTCTGGACAGATAGAAAGAAAGACAATGGGCATTTGCACTGAAGATGAAATTAACTGTCTAAAATGCTCAGCAACATTCAAATAATTGAAAACAATTACAGTGTTTGGTTACCAGTTCAGGCAATATTCTTCCTGTGAGGTCACATGATAATCCGCAGCTCTTCTGTTTAATTTGCCACTGGAATAGATTCCATAATTTTGGAATTTTAATCTTTCTGTCCTAATGGCATACAAAGATCTGACATTTGTATTCAAGACCTGTGGGATTTATTTGACATGTGGGGGGGCGAAGTGCTTAAGTTGGACTGTTTCCATAATTTTCAATAGTAGGAAAGAGACAAACTTTATCCAACATTTTTAATGCTGAGATGTTGCTGTGCCAACATTATGGGATTACATATTTCTTGATTAATTTTGTCCATGTTCCTGCCCTGTCCCTGCAGCATCTGTAGTCCCATTTTCATGGTAGCAGCCATATGCTCTAGTGTCTCCAAATAGCCATTACTCATTTTTAAAAAACACAAAACTGAAGGCACTTTTTGAACCACCTTGTAGATTTGCAAAGGAAACTGTTGTTTTGCTTAAGAATTCTGTGCAATCTGTACATTAATGAATAAACAGAATGGAATGGACTGACTTGCACACAGGCAAAAGCAACATAGATTCCATTTGCATTGACCATCCCTCCATCCCTACCAGAGATGTTACTTGTTGGGATGCCAAACTCCCAGAATACGTCAGAGTTGTAGTTCAAAAAAGTAACTTTCCCAAGCACTGGCCTCTTTTGAGAGTAGCTCTGACCCTTTTTCTCTCGGAAAATCTTTGGCTTCCTCAGTCTCCATACCTCCTTCCCTCGAGGTCCCTGGCACATTTTCCTGTGGGCTGGAGCTGTGAACCAAAGCTATCATGAAATACTCAACAAGCATCAACACAACACTCTACAAATCAACAGGCTAGCAGCAGAGTCTCTGCTTCCTATCTTACACCACCTGTTCTTAATTCCCCACTAAGCAACCAGGATTTTGTATTTGTTCCAGTGACAAATTAGATCAGATAGTTTAAGACTATACCACAGGAAGATAAGATTATTTCATTACGTCAGTACTATCTATACTGGAGCCATGGGAGGCAGCTGGGGCATTTCATCACCCCTTCTGGAAGTCGTCTTCTTTTTTTCCCCATTTTTTTTCCTTTTTCTTCTCGATTTCCTTTCTCATGTTGTGTACATCCTCTTAGATCAGAGGTGAGCAATTGCAGGGAGGCATTTTTCTGCCCCTAGCACTTTAACTTAAAAACAACAACAACCCTGAATTCTTCTCAAACATTGTAATGGTTAAGGCTTACCAAACACCCCTGTTAACAGAATTAGACTTAGATTTTAAAAACTGCAGTTTCAAATTAAAGCGGACAATTAAAATTAAAATAATTAAGGAGTAATTTAAGTTACTTTGAGCTGGCCCAGTCTGACTAGGCTGCAAGAAGAGATTTTTCCCGAGTCCCAACACTTGAGTAAGCTTCCTTGACAAGAGAAACTGGAAAGTGAATCTGTAACTGGGCTTCCCTCTTTCATGCTATGGATAACAAATTAGCTTTTTTAAAAAAGGAAAGGTCTAAACCAGAACAGTGGATTCAGGACAGGTACCATTTGTGCTGTGCATTAACTGAATTCAGGGCTAGAGAGTCTGTGTCTCTCTAGATATTGTTGAATTTCAGTTCTCTTCAGTCAGAATCAGCCTGGCTACTGGTGAGTTATGATGGAAGTAACAACTCCCCAATGACTAGTCTTAAGGTTTCCCTAATCCTGATCTAGTCAATCCTTGGGAAGCTATACTCTTGGCTAAATTTCCATTTTGGAAGAGTATCCACTACTACAACCTAATTTTGATTCCTCTCATGTTTAATTCTGTTCTGAAAGACTCTGTATTTCATGTGGATATTATTTTTAAAACTTCACAAATGGACTGCCATTAATAGCTACGTTTCTTCAGTGGGTGAATGACATCTTCACATGGGATATTTAGGTTGCAATCCTAAGCGCTTGCCTGGAATTCAACAGGAGTTGGGTTTAGAAGATATGTATGAGACCACAATATGTTAAATAGTTACATTCTTTTATGCCAAATTTCTATTTTATTTGATGTTTTACATCCCTGTGCAGGGGACATGCTAAGTCTGGTTTCTCTTCATGCCATATAAATTATTCATCTTTAATTAAGGCTGTTTTATATCCCACTACTAAAAAGTGCCATTTCTATCTCTCAGCAATATGAAGAGGAGGGGGAAAAACAATTGCAGGAAGTGATAGTGCTGTGTGATGATAGACTATGACTAGAAATGCCTAGTTCAACACACTGAGAGGTATGAGTCTGTCACTATCTCTCTGCTTATTTTCTCCATTCTGAAAATAAAATGGATGATACACACCACCTGGAGTTCCCTAGAGAAATGACAGGATATAAATGTAATAAATAAAAGTAATAACAATTACTGAACCAAAAAACCCAATTAAGCAACATAAGAGACAAACATTCTTAATTCAGTTTGCCAAGTTGGGATGCTGTGCCTTTGAAAGGTGAGATGTGTAAAATGATGAGGACAACATCCCAAAATGCAAAATTTGGAGTAGGAGCAAAACAGTATTTGATGCAATGTCTGCTTTTATTTACTGATAACAGAATCCACAGACAGGTTTTGCTAGTATTTTCTGCCCTTTCATTATCTCACAGTCCATCACTCACTTACTTCAAGTCTACAAATCCTATGTATACTTCCCTGGTAGAAGGGTTAACACAACAGAACGAGGTTTATTTCAGAATGAACATGCATAGAACTGAGCCAGTCATTTATTCTTTATTAAATGGCTAGCCCACTCAGGTCCTTAGGCACAGAGGCGTATCTAGGGTGGGGCAAGCAAGATACATACCCTAGACACCAATGCCAAGGGCAGCAAAGATGCTGAAGATTTAGCAAAGGAGGAGGAGGAGGGAGCAGCCCCGGAAGTAGGGACACAACTTACATGCTTGCCCTAGGTGCTACTTATGCTAGATACGCCTCTGCTTAGGCATTCTGGACACACTTCTGCTGTTGTCTACACTGGCATGCTGTAACAACTGTACCAAAGGATGTTTTATGGGTTTTAATTTGTATATATACTTTGCTAGGCTATAATGTATTTATTAAAACACTTCTATCCTCCTCTTTACCACAGGATCTCAGGGTGGCATATACTATAAACCATTTAAAATATTTCCAGATTAAAAGAACAAATAATTTTGACAAGATAAAACATAACATAATAACAGGTAAAACCATTTTAAAAGCCACAGTAAACAAAAAAAAAACACTTTAAAAACTACAATAATTTAAAACCATCTACATGTATAATTGAAATATACTACTCCTTAAAAGCTTTAATAAAAAGCCATGTTTTAGTTTACAGCTAAAATCATCACTGGTGCCATTTGGATCTCCAAGGGGAGGGTATTCCAGAATTAGGGCACCACAGCTGAGAAGTGCCTCATTATGCCTCCACAGGTCGGACACAGGATGTTGTTCCAACAAAGCTTAATGAAACAGAACATGAGATAGGCAGTCACATGGGACTTGTGATGCACACAGAATTGCCAAATGAATGGCACTCCTCATTCACCTCAGTGAGCATGGTAGCTCTGCAAGCACAAGGGAGATAGGTATACAGCCTTTTCCATTCAAGCAAACAGAAATGCTCTGGTGTATATAGACTCCCACCCTTGAAAACAGCAGCATAGTTGGGATGTGCAAGTTGTGTCCAAGTTCATGGAAGTTCAATTAAGTCAGCAGGAGTCCCCAGAATGTACCCCACCTTCATGTGTCAATACCATGTTCATTACACTGTATTTTTAAGATTGCAAACCATCACATGGGAGGCATGGCTTCTTCATGTTTGTTTACTTTTTAAACATAATTTGTAACACAGCATAATATATTGCAAGCATGATATAATGGTTAGAGGCCATACTGTAAGGCTGAAGTGTTAAGTCAGAGATCTGTCCATAACCCAATTAAAACCAGCAGCCCCAATAATGCTGCCAAATTTGATCTTGTCATTTATTACCAACAACGCCTTTATGTCCCAACTATGTAGTATCTCCAACCCAACGTTGTCTGATCCTTGTGCTCCCATTGTATATGCCATCCTGGCTAGTACAATCAAATCCCAGATATAAACTTGATTTCATCTCATACAGTAATTCATTCTAATGAATTTAATATCTCATGTAATACCTCACTGACCAAATTACTAGGGGAAAAGAACACAGGAAATAATTTGTCCCAAAGAAATTCAACCAAACATTTATTATGTGCGACACAAAATGAATAGCGAAATCCAGTACCAGTAAAATTTGGCTAACCTGATTTTTTAATGTCATGGCTTCTTTCTTTTGGCAGTGGCTTATAGCTCATCTTTCTGCTGCTTTCCCCATATCTTGAGAGGTAACTTGGATATCTACCGAGGTTCCTTGACCCAGAAGGACGGGGCAGCCTCCACCGAAGAGACGTTCTGTCAGGAGATGAGGGTGATGATCTGACACGAAATCTCAAAGGTCTGCTTGGCACGTCCTTCTCTTAAAAAAATGTAAAAGCACACAAGGAGACAAATGAAGATTGACTCTCAAGCAGTTGGCCTACAAAGAAAGCTTAACTAAGGAAGGGTATTTCTGAAGTTCCAGGAGCCATTCATTTTGCAGGCAAAAGTTTGAGTCAAGCATAGCCAAGGCTAGATGAATCAAGTAGTACTGAGGGGGTACAAATCAAGAATTAATTCCTCATCAGTTTTATAGTCCTGTTCTATGCACACATGCCAGCTGTCCTCCAGAGGACGGGGATTGGTTTTTCACTGAGGCAGATCAGCCTTGGCCCATTTCTTGATGACCAAGAAGAGCCCTCCCTGAGGACATAGCCAGCTCCTTTCAGACCCAGAGGAGGGGTTGCATCCCTCTTGCCTGTGTCCCAGATAATGTCTCCCAGCCTAAACTCACAGAGGTGGCAACATCCATACAATACCCACCTTCTCTCCATCACACCACAGCTGAGAAATGGGCCAGGAACAGTAATAAAAACATCCAACCCTTTGGGAGCCCAGAGAGATGTTTTTTCTCTCTCCCAAGGATCTTTTCTCATTAGGTAGCATCCCTGAGTACAAGAAGCATGTGTGTGTCTGTGTGTGCAATGATAGCAGCAACGTTGGGCCCCTAACCACTGAGGGCACTGGAGACTTTGCTCCAATTGCATCATTATTCCTCCCCCATCCCCAATATCCTATACTCCATTTTCCCACCTTTACGAAGCAGCAGTACTATTTCTTTTTCATTTTTTTCTTTTAGAAAGGAAATGACCATGTTACAGACAGCGTAGATGGGGAAGGACAGGGAACATTGTGCCTAAATTTGTCTCAAGCTTGGCATTGGCCTTGGATCCCAAAATATCCCTTCCCTTTTGTCTTTCAAGCCTAGCTTACCATGGGACGTGTTAGAGGAATTGTTGGCCCTTTCCTCCTGGAACAAGCATTCCAGCCTTGACACCACCTCTTGGGAAGTCTTACTGAATTGCTCAGGGACCCATCTAAATAAAACCTTTCTCTACCTAACAATAAGCAAGGGTCATTAACACATTTCAGCCTTGGATACTGTGAAGTCTTCAGGAACACTTCCCTTTGAGAGGTTTCCAACTAAAGTCATCCCTCCATGTTTGCTGGGTTAAGGGTTCAGGACCCCCACAGAAGTGGAACTATTGGAAATATCAAACTGTCAGGGGGGAGAAGGGGGCCAAGACATGGTGGGGAGAACTGGCACCCAGGGTCCAAGCCAGGTCAAGGAAAGGAGAAGGAAGGAGGGATGGAATGGTGGCCCTATATTTTCTCTCTCACACCCATCTCTTTCCTTGGGTATGGAAGGGCACTGGATGAAGGTTGGTGGTGCTGAGAATCTGGGCTGTAATCTGTCATTAGCCGGCCGGGCAGCTGCTGGTGGCCCAGGAGGAAGAGGAGGAGGACCAGAGGCAGGTTTTTAAAGGTCTGTGTGGCCTAATAAGAACTACCAGAAAAAAATGTCTGAGGTGGAGGGGGGCAAAGGTTGGAGAAACTTGCAAATAAGCAAATCAGTGAAAGTTAAACCCAAAAATGTGCATGGCCAACTGTACATATTTCTAAAGCTCAGATGTGAAGGAATAGAGTGCTACCTAAAATCTGCACCAGGGTCTCTGCTCTCTCCCTGATGTTGGTTTAGAAGCCAAGTTACCTAGTGGCAGAGGAAACACACTTTACACACTCTCAGAGACCACCTCCTCTCCTGTTGTTTCCACATTGTTGGAATTCAATGTATATTGCTGGCAAGCTTCTGACTCAAATTTTGTTACTGTGTGCCTTCAAGTCACTTCCAACTTATGGTGACCCTAAGGAGAACCTATCACAGGGTTTTCTGGGGCAGAAAGTATGTGACATGCCCAAGGTCACCCAGTGGATTTCTAGGCCAATTGAACCCTAGTCTCAAGGGTCGTAGTCATAGTCATAGAATCATAGAATAATAGAGTTGGAAGAGACCACAGGGGTCATCCAGTCCAACCCCCTGCTTTGCAGGAACACACATCAAAGTACTCCCAACAGATGGCTATACCATTTCTGTTTAAAAACCTCCAAAGAAGAAGAGTCCACCACACTCAAGGCAGCATATTCCACTGCTGGACAGCTCTGACCATCAGAAAGTTCTTCCTGAGGTGCAGGTGGAATCTCTTTTCCTGTAGTTTGAATCCATTGCCCCTTGTCCTAGTTTCTGAAGCAGTGGGAAAAAAGCCCATTCCCTCTTCGATATGACATCCTTTCAAATATTTAAACATGGCTATCATGTCTCCTCTTAACTTTCTCTTCTGCAGACTAAACATACCCAGCTCCCTAAGCCGGTCTCATAGAGCATGGCTTCCAGACCCTTCATCCAACTCTTCCAACTCTACATTTCTATGATTCTATGATCATTTTGGTTGCCCTCCTCTGGACATGTACCAGCTTGTTGATATCCTTCTTGAAGTGAGGTGCCTAGAACTGGAGACAGTATTCCAGATCAGGTCTGACCAAAGCAGAATAGAGTGGTACCAGTACCTCCCTTGATCTAGACACCTACTCCTAGTGATGCAACCAAGAATCACCTTGGCTTTCTTGGCTGCCACATCACACTACTGACTCATGTTCAGCTTGTGGTCTACTGAGACTTCTAGATCCCTTTCACACATACTGTTGTCCAGCCAGGTGTCTCCCATTCTATACTTGTGCACTTCATTTTTTTCTGCCTAAGTGAAAGACCTTCCATTTTTCTCTGTTGAAACTCATTTTGTTAGCTTTGGCCCAGCTCTCCAGTCTTTTAAGGTCTTCTGGGGTATTAGCAACCATTCCCAATTTGATATCATCTGCAAATTTGATCAGCCTGCTCTCAATTCCTTCATCTAAGTCATTGATAAAGATGTTGAATAACACTGGGCCCAGGACAGAATCCTGTGGCACCTTACTAGTCACTTCTCTCCAGGATGAAGAGAAGCCATTGGTGAGCACCCTTTGGGTTTGGTCAGTCAACCAGTTACTGATCCACCTAACAGTAGCCCTATCTAACCCACATTTTACTAGCTTCCTTGCAAGAATACCATGTGGAACTTTGTGAAAGGTCTTACTGAAGGCAAGAAATGCTACATCCACAGCATTCCCTACATCTATCAAGCTCGTAATTCTATTATAAAAAGAGATAAGATTAATCTGCCATGACTTGTTTTTGAGAAACCCATGTTGACTTTTAGTGATCACAGCATTGCTTTCTAAGTAATTACCAACTGTCTGTTTAATGATCTGCTTTAGAATCTTTCCAGGTTTTGATGGCAGGCTGACCGGGCGATAATTATTTGGGTCTTCATTTGTCCCCTTTGGGGACAACATTTGCTCTTCTCCAGTCTGCTGAGACTTTTCCTGTTCCCCAAGACTTCTCAAAGATTATCACCAGCAGTTCTGAAATGACTTCTGCCAATTCTTTTAATATCCTTGGATGTAGTTCATCTGGCCCTGGAGACTTGAATTTATTTAGAGTAGCCAGGTATTCCTGTACTACCTCTTTACCTATGCTGTGCTGAGCTTCCACCGCTTCCTTGACACTCAGATCTTTTAAGAAAAGCTTCCACAGGCATTCTTCAACCTTTATATGCTCTGAATTAATGAACAATTGTGTAAAATGCTAATGCTTGTGTTCCTGTGGAGATCATCTACCTGAAACTAAAAGTAATCTGAGCTCTATTTGTTGTTCCTTCCAGTTTTATAATCTAGGAACTTCCCTCCAGTCAAGTTCAAAAGAAAAAGAAAAAAACTTTTCTTTTTCTTTCTTTTACAGCATGCTATTTTTACCCAGCACAAGTCCAATCAAAATATATTTACTGAGGAGACTGTTTGAAATTTGATACCCATTTCCCCCCTTCAGATCCTGTCAAGTTGGTGGGTATAAAACTCCACAGCAAAAACATGCTTTGATGATTATAAGCAGGCTCTGTGGCTAACAGAACCTTATATCCATCTCATCTTCACTCCTCCTCCTAGCTTTAGGGATGCAGAGACATTTCCCTGCAAACAAGATTCCTCCTTAAGCATAGAACTCATTGAACAACCTACTCTATATGCAATTTTCCCTTAGAAGGCACAGTGAAAATGTTTACCTTTCATAACATAAATGTTCCAAAATCAGCTAGTAACATTATTTATTTCTGTTTTTACACATTTGAAACCTAGACCAGAAAAGCTAACACTATTTGAATTACCATACACTATATTATATATTATTATAACATATATTATTCCTATATATTACCATAGTAAATCCACCTACCAGTAAGCCTCACTGAATGTTACTTCTTCCAGACATAGGATTTTGTACTGCAGTCTTCACCACTAAGGTGAGTTGTACCCTATTTCTACTTAAATTATAGAATGTATGCCTATTTAAATTAACATATAAAATTTTTCTCTCTCTTTTTGGATGATGTCTGTTTTCCTTTCTGGTAATGATGCCATTACCATGAGGTTGCGAACTTTAGCTAGTGAATGCCATAAAAATATCAGATAAAGTGGTTCACAAAAGTTTATACTAGAATAAACCAGTTCGTCTCAAGTGTGTTACTGGATTCTTTTATGTCTACTTTTGAAAACATTTGTCTGTGCTGCATATTTATTATTAATTTACCAATACATTTTTAAAAAATATATGCCATGACTATTTCTTGTACACTGGCATGCTTTTCACAGTGTATGCTCACCTTGGATTGCTCCCCGGTACAGATTACGTTATCAGATGGGCCATCTGGGTAACTAAAGGCTGCTTTAAAACATGCATATGCGCCCCTCTCCACACACACGTACATCCAATGGCAGCTGGTGGCTTCCATGTTAGTGAGATAGTGACTCCATTCCAGAATTAGTCTGAACATTAAGGAAGCTGAACCTATGAGGGGTATGATTCAGCACCTTGGACAGCTTCTTTAAAGTTTAGGCTGAAATGCAGAGCCGTCTTGTCACCCCATAGACTCGGAAACCACCGCTGCACACTACACAGCAAGAGCTGCAAGTTAAAATATTCTTCAGACATCACATCGTACACAGAGCTTGGAAAAGCTACTTTGGGGATGACAGTTCCTAGAACTCGCAGCCAGCAAGGCCATTACTCCTACAAAAAGTCAGAAGAGCAAAACAAATATTAGTTTAAATTAGACATTAGATCCCTCAACTGCAGATCACTAGAAATGAAGCAGGGAAAGCTAGCAGATGAGACAGATTTAGAAATTATCAATCCAGTCTTGAGAAAATATAACTATCCATTAAATACGAATGGCAGATGTACTCTGAGGTATGGGTTCAGTTGATCTCCAAGCTTCAGCAGTTTCTGGGCTTTGTTATTAGGCATGTCAGCCAAGTAGTTTGGAAAGAGGTGTGAGGCTGACAAAACCAGAACAGAATGAACTAAGAAAGCAAAAACTGAAATGTTTTGCAGAGGGAGTTATAAAACTAGGCTGTGCACTATGCCAAACAGTTGAAACAGTTGAACAGTGAAACGGCTGAAAACAGATGCAAAACCAGTTATCCATACACATGAAAATTTTTCTGAACATTTGATAGCCAAAATGTATAAAACGTTGAAATTACAGTTGGAAGAAGACCAAGTAAAAGAATGCAGGGTAAATGGGCTCAAAATATGGGACATTCTATCCAGGTGGAACAATGGGAAAGGATGTAGACAAAAGATTTGAAACTTACTTTAAATTATGATTTGAAGGAAAACTTTTATAAGATAATGTATAGCTGGCATTTAACTCCAAAAAAACTGTCTAAAATATAGAAAGGGTTAAATGTAGGCTAAATGTTAGAAATATAATCAGATAGAAGGGATTTTTTTCATACCTGGTGGATATGTGAAAAAGCAAAGAGATTTTTGGTAATGATACATCAATTGATGGAGAGCATTTTGAAGATAAAAATTCAATAGAAATCTGAATTGTTTTTATTGGGATTGATGGCTGATCAGATAATTAAGAATTTTGCAAGAATTATACAATATAGAAAATGATGGTAAGAATATTCTGCACTCAGAAACAGAAAGATCCCACAATATCATCTTAAGATGAGTGGGTGATGAATCTGTTGGATATGGTTGAGATTGACAAACTGACAACATTGATTAAAGAGGGGCTTTCACTGAGTTTAAGAAACAGTGGGAGAAGATTGTAATGTTTCTAAGAGGTGTTGGAGGAAGACATGCAACAGTAGGATACGAACAATATGGCTAGAAATATTATTGTGGAATATTACATTGTCTATATCCTAGCATTATTTAACAAAGTAACAAAGTAATTATATTATACTATATTATAAGTATACATGTAGTTAAATTTTATATAGCAAGTTTTGTAGACTAGGAATGAGATTATTTAGTCATAGTCATTTTACTAAACTTTGAACAAGTATATTATGTGATCATAAACAACCGTTATCTTGGGAACTGGAAGTCATACACGTGCCCTTTTTACCTTTTTGGTGGTTTTGCATTTGTTAGGGGTTTTTTTAGATTGTTTGTTTGTTTAGATAGCTTGTTTAGGTAGTAGATATTAGGTATTGTACATTTTCTCCTTATATGTTGTCTTATATATTTTTATAATTTTTTTTAAATTTTTTTTTTTAAAAAAAAAAGAAAAGTTTCCTCTTGCTTACAAAGTAAAAACTGAACAACAGGCAATGTGACAACTATCTTCAAATACTGAAAAGAACAATTTTGTTTTCCGTTGTTCCAGAGCAGGAGAAGGCAGAAGATAGATATGGCTTTCCTGGTAGATGTCTGAGTAGTTTGCAGTAGTTCAGCAAGGATCTCTGGCTCCCACTTTTTTTAAAAAAAAGATGTGCAATTTTTCAGGAAATATAGACAAAAGATCATGTGATCTCACCCAGTAAGGAGAAACCTTTTGAATTTCCTTTTCGGATGCAAGAATAAAATAAGCAAATATTTGCCAGAGTGGTGTGGTGGTTTGAGCATTGGACTATGACCCCGTGGACCAAGGTTTGATTCCCCACGCAGCCATGGATATCCACTGGATGACCTTGGGTGCATCTCAACCCCCAAAAAACCCTTGATAGGTTCACCTTAGAATCGCCATAGGCTAGAAATGACTTGAAGGCACACAACAACAAATACCATGGCAGCAACTGCTAGAGGCAAATATATTAACACATATCCTAACCTTTACTAGAATCAGCTCAGGAGAACCATTGCTTGTCTTGGTATTCATTACTCAGTGCTTTTTGCTGTAATACTTTACACTGAACAATTAGAAGTTTTATTGCCCTGTAACCTGACCTATTCTAGTTCACCACTATAGCCTATCACAGATGTCTTGAAGTGCCATTGGTTCTTTGGCATTTTCTTTTTGCTATTCCAGACATGTGGAGCATCTGGTTACCATAGCCTCAATCTGAGCATTCTTTCTTGGGCAATACAGTCAGTTACATGGCTCTGTTTTGCACTGTACTGTGCCAAAGTGTCATTGCATGAAACTTCTTTAATAGGCTTGGTTATTGTGGTTTATGGAATAGCAGTCTATTCTTCTTGGAGCAGAAGTCCTTTTTCTTTTATCAGTTCTTCTTTGATCATCCAGATTTCCTTAATCTCCTGTAGCTCTTGAGACTTGACTTTAGGCCAGCCACTTTTTGTCAGCCTAATAAAGCTCTACATGATTTAATCTCTTCTCTGTTTCTTGTCTTATTACCTCCAGTTCCTCTTCAATAGCTGGAAAGTTCTTAAGAATTGTGTGTAATTGCTAGTCTGGATCTTCTTTCCCTTAGTCTACAGCATTCTCTTGAGATAGAAATGTTTTGGATAGAAGAGCTGTAGTCTATATTTCTTTCTCTGATTTTAGGTGAACTTTGCAGCCACGTTTGGAAGCGATCTGGTGTCTTAGTTGCTAAAATTTTCTTCATTACAGGGCAGGCAGGGAGCTCCAATGTTAGCGGAGTGGTGAATTAGCTCCAAGTTTTAGCCCAAACATTAAAGATTCTGTCCAAATTGACAAACCCTATGTACAGCATAGATTCAGGATCTTGTACAACTCCTTGAAAGCTCAGAATGAAATACAGAGCAGATTCACTACTCTGCTGAAATGGGAGCCATCCATCCTATCCACTCCAACAATGAAGACTTCATTGTGCTCTTAAGGAACTTGCAGTATGCTGTCACTACTACCTTTAATTGTTTTAAATTGTTATGTTGTTTACAGTGCACTTGGTTTTACTGGGGTTTTTTTGTCCATGCATGAAAAACAAATGAAATCTTCTTATATATAGCACGATGTAAAATTTTAAATAAATAAATAAGACTGTTCAGTATGAGAATCTGAAATATTACTGAATCTGAAGTAATATTTACTACAGCGTCCAAAGAGTGGTTGAAGAAGAAGCAGAGGACCCTGCAGAATGACATTAACTCCTAAGGCAAGAGACGGGAGTATGGGGCAACCCACCAGTGCTAATACCAGAGCATATGCCTGATCCCCTCTTTCTGGTAGACCAACTAACAACATTTGGAGTTTTGAAATAAACAAAGGCGATAGTAAGGATTCACAAATGTTCTGCCCTTCCCAGTCCCTGTTAATTATCAGTTCATGTACTGAGCAATTGTTAACATCTAATAAACTTTTTTAAGGGGTGAAATGCATTGAATGCCTGACAAGTTCATAAACATTTTTGCTACTGTTGATCCTTCCATGCATCAAGAATGTTTCAGTAACTCTTGCTTTTCAAGTATGAATTATATTTGAAGAGCCAGATTAGCTACCACACTTGTTTTGGACTCTGTCAACAACCCACAGCATAGTTACAAACCTAGCCTCACCAGATAGTTAACCCCAATGTAAAGAAGCCATAGTTTGTAAGGCAAGCCACAATGGATGAAGCAGGAAGTTTGAGTCCTATAAGCAATGACATACTCTTGCTAGTAATACCATGTGGCTGAGTCTCCAAGCCTTGTCAATATTCCATTATGAAGCACATATTAGTGTAGAGTTTTTAATTTGTCTCATTTTAAAGATCTACAGTCCCAAGGTTCCCCTCTTCTGCTATCTCTACATGGAAGAAATGAGCTGTTGCTCTATATGAAGGCTGAACACATTCCTCCTGGCCACATAATTTAACAACTTTCACTGGCTGAATTTGGCAGGAATGGAGTCTCCAGTTGATCAGTTTTGCCTCCACCAATAAGCATCACTGTTTTCCAACTGGAATTAGTATAAAGCATTTTCGTGGGACAAAGGATATGAAAGGAACCAACCAGCCAGGAAGCCATATGGAAAGTTATTTGTTTAAAACAAACGAGGCTTTAAGCAAGGAACTGGTTATCTATCTTAATTCACTCTGGAGACTTTTTTTAAAAAAAGAAGAGGTCTGTTGAGATCTGAACAAACATTCCTCATCACATACTCACAGAGTACCATTAACTCCACTCAATGCAGCATTGCTAGGGCTGGACAACTGGGTGCAGAAGCCTCTCTGAGAAGTCCCACTGGATTCAATGAAATTTCCATCTTCATGTAAGGGTTGCAGTGACAGTGCCTATCTGCTTAACACTCCCAGTATCGCATGTCTTCTTTCCATCCTGTTTACAATTTTGTATTTTCCCCCTTCTAACTATTTTAATGCTGAGAGGCATGCTATGAAAAAGAATGGACAAAGGGTCTCAGAAGGATTTGGTGGCTCCTACAAGTTGGGTATAACTCCTGAAAAAAGAGGCCACACACCACAAGGCAAAGTGAGGAGACCAATAGGGGCAGCTAACGTCAAAGGCTGAATCACTAGTGTAACAGCCTACTACACCAGCATAATACCCTTTTTTTTTCAGAGTTGCAAAACGGCAGCCAGAGAATGCAATGAAATTCTTGTCAGTATTAGGAGGGACATCTGACACCTCTGAGAAACTCTGTTCCTATAATGCCAGGCTTCTGGGTGGTTCCTCAGGGAATCTGGGCTTGGAAAATAGCCTTCGCCATGGCTAGGCAGTTCCTTAACCCACCTCCCCTGAGCACCCTGGATTCAACAAGACATTCAGGAATCAGAAATGAGATGTTCAGGGGTGCCCGGTTTCCATTCTGATAGCAATAACAAGGTTTTTGCCTGTCTTGCCTCATGGCCACTTCACTGGCTGTCATAATCCTCCAACGAGGATTTCAGTCTAGAGACTCTGTTGCTTCCTCAACAATGGAAAGTTGAGTAATGGGTGATCCCCTCATAATTTACAAACTTCACTGAACATCTGACTACTCAAATACATCTTTTGTAAAAAGAAAGAAAAGAATAAAACCATTCAAACAAGCAATTACAACGGAGCTATTCAGTTATACGCGCCATTCAAAGTAAATGCCAAGTCAAGAATTTCAACAAGTGGGATTTCTGAATATATTCAGTATACTGCAGCACACAGACAAAGAGTAAAGCTAGCAAATTAGAATGCCAAACTAACTATTACAAAGTGACTGCTGAAATGCAAAAATGACCGGGGCCATTTCCGCACTAGCCTGTTATAGCGCTATGATTCCACTTTCAACCTCCTATGGAATCCTGGGGTTTGTAGTTTTGGGAGAGGCTGTGAAACTGCAAACTCCAGGATTCCATAGGATGTTGAAAGTGGAATCATAGTGCTATAACAGGCTAGTGCGGAAATGGCCCGGGTTTCCAATTTTACAAATACTCTGCATAAGCAGAAATGTACACTGATATGACAACTGAACAGAATCAGGGCAGTGAGGAATCACAGGTAAATCTGTAAAGAAATGTAATGCATTATAAAGTATTTTTTCCTTCAGTGGCAGGTGATGACTTCTGTGTTAGTGCATCCTGCTTCAGGATTTAGTATGAATGCTAAAGGAGCCATCCAAAGTGCTGAACCTGTTTTCGGGACAGGGTTTAAATCTTGAATAATCAGTGTGGATATGCTGTTCCACTGACAAAGAAGCCATTACCTGCCACTGAAGGAAAAAATACATTAGCACAATTTTTACTAAAAAACATATACTAATAGTAATGCAACTGTGCACAACATAGAAACAGGTTACTTCTCAGAAAATAAACAAATTTGTCCACATTAAGAAAATGAAAAACATTAACAAATGAGAAAGCTATATGGTTTCATATCAGCCTGACTTTGAAGTCTTGTCCTAGATCAGTGGTTCTCAACCTGTGGGTCCCCAGATGTTCGTGGACTTCAGCTCCCAGAAGCCCTGAGCATTGACCATAGTGGCTGGGGCTTCTGGGAGCTGAAGTCCACAAACATCTGGGGACCCACAGGTTGAGAACCACTGCCCTAGATGGTGGTGGTGAGGATGACAACACCCAATGACTTACACCTCTCACCATGGCAATAATTTTCCATGTCCCAGGAAGGGACGCTCCTGTATGAGAAAGGAGCTATGCTGATGTTATCAGTGCTTCTGATAGGGCCCCCCACATCAAACAGGCCTTTGGTGAGGAGCCAGTCTAAACAGGCCAAACAGCTACCAGGCAGCAGCAGTAGTTGGGAGGGAGTGACAGTGGTAGATAAGAGGAATGACCCCACAGGTAAGACATACAGCTGACACTATACTACTAACAGAATATAGCAGAGTTGGAGTGACTATTGAAGAAAGTCAAGAAAAATAGTGAAAGACCGATGTACAGCTGATCATCATCATTATCATTATTTCCTACCTGCCTCTCCCCAAGGCTCAAGGCGGGGTACATCATAAATTAACATACAGCTAAAAACACATAAAACTATTTAAAATATACTAATTCAAACTCTTCAGCACTACAAGAAGATATAATCACTCCCCAGCCCACTTAAACTCGAGTTAAGAACCATTCTCCTAAAGGTTCTTAGAAAGGATATTTTGGAAAGGTAGCTAAAACTAAGTGTCCTCTAGTTTCTAAAACACCATTGAGCCCCACAATGTGGGCTGAAAGGAAGTATAAAAATGTTTTTCAGTGCTTGCTATGGCTAATCTTTCTTCATACTTTTAAAATCCTGTTGAACTCTTTCTACTTGTTGCTGTTTCCCATTTGTAAACTTCTTTTATCATCTTCTCAACATATCATCACACATTGTGATGTGGCAATACAGAGAGCAGCTTCAGAATTCCAGCTGTCCAATATCAGCCCAGAAGCTACCTGTAACTTCTCCTTCCAAAGCCAAGAACAGTATTCCTTATTCCTTTGACATGTTTTCTGTCTCATCCATTTTCCCTGAGCCAGCAAAAGCGATGTGTTTTACAGACAGCAACACAATTCAACATGTAGCTTTCTCTGTTGGTTTCACAAGGGCAAATGCTCACTGTGTGAAGAAAACCTACAGCAATATCACAAAGACTGACATTATTGCAACTCATTTACTTACTAAAGCATTCACACAAAATCTTTGTTGCTACTCTAGCTCCAGGCCACACTTGTATAGCTCATATTTCATATTACTTGCATGTTGGGCAGCAAAAACAAGAAAATCCACACCTTATTCTTTGCATGTACATGACCAGGCAGAGATGCAACTAATTTCAGCTTCCTAACCTGTCAGATTCAGAGGCTTGTGAGAACACATTTGATAAATGTGCAATGCTGCATTGTTGTCTGTACATGTAAACATCTGAATGAATATGATAAATATACTTAGTGCCTCAAGCAGCTCTCATAATTTTCTGGATTTGCCTACACTGGTACCTCTATATTCCTTCAAACTCTGGCCATGTCTCAGCAAAACTAAAGATTTCTGCTCAGCACCTGGAGCCACTCAGGAACCATGAGGTGTTACCCCAAAATGTGGGTGACTCACGGGTCCACCTATGATGCCAGTAATGCCACATGATAGTGGGAAATTAATTAGCTAAAATTAGGAGGCACTACAAGAGGGGGAGTGACCTAATGAGATCTTCCACCAACGTTTATAGCAGAGCTTTCCAAAGTTTTCATGTTGGTGACACACTTTTTGGACACGCATCATCTCACAACACAGTAATTCAGTTTTATTAGCAAACTTAAGGTTAAACTAATCCCTTATAAGAGATCTGGGCACAGACATAAATTGCAATAATGAAATGTATGGGCATACAACATAGCTCATGAAAACCTGTCATTTATATTTTTAAAAATATATGATTTATCTATAACATATACATTTCCAAGGCTCGGGTGTGGGGGCTCATTCTAAGTCCAGGGAGGTGACACACCTACACTCTTCAGGCGACACACTAACACCATTTGGAAAGCCCAGGTTTATGGGATCCTTGCACAAAAGAATCAGCCAGAGATTCAAAAGTAAACTAAAATGTGTTTTATTGAGGAAAATTCAGTCACATGTACACACAAGATACAAACAGTCACACATTCACAAAAGACCTAACCAAAGGATAAAGGGAAGAAAGATTATGGATAGCGAGGCTGAGGTTTCGGGGTTATAATTACCAATCCAGGAGAGTAGTGAAGAAGCAGTGGAGTGGCCTAGACTTGTGTCTAAGGACAGGCCAAATCGGGATTCAGAGTGACATAGTGGTATCCAGCATTTCAGGTACTGCATCTGACTGCTCAAAACTGAGGGTTTTTATACTCTATGTCCCTCCCTGAAGGAATATGTCACGACCATGAAAGGGACATGAAAACAGCATTACTCAGGAAGTCACTTCATCCCACAGATCTTATTTTTTGATCTCTGTGTTAGCGTATCTTCCATATCCACATGGCTACCTTGCTGGAAGGTCTGTTGGAGAAAGGTTCCATGGTTTGAAAGACTGAACAGCACAAATCCATTTTAAAGATTAGAAACCAAAAACATAAGCAGCCCTGAAGCTGCCCATCAACCATTTCCACCTGGAGAGGAAACTGAACAGGGCCAAAAGTTAGCTAATGACAGTCTTCTGCTCTGAGGTAGGATTTAATATAATTCCATAAGACAATAATCTTATATGATTTTTTTTCTGTATTTGCATCTATACATGTACATCAGCATGCACAATTTTTATGGAACTCTATCTTTTTTTCTTGGTGATGCTGTTGTTATGAGCCTTCAAACTGACCCCAAAATATATCATTCAGGCTTTTGTTGTTTCATCAGCTTCTTCACCAGGCAATGTTAAAAATTATACAGGAGAAGAAAAGTGACAATGTTAAAATGTTAAAGTCACTGACCTACATTTTACCTCAGATATTATTTCTGTTGTCAGCTAAGATGAACTGGGAGGATACCAATGAAGGTAGAGGCCACACCCCTTCTTGCCCATGTGGGGACTGGCACAAAGGGCAGTAAACAACAGGCAATACAATTTCAAATTAATAGCAGCAGCAAAGTAACTTGCACTGAGATCCAGGCTATCTCTGTCCTATGCAAAACTAACTGCCCATTTCTTAGGCAGAGAATACTGAATTTCCCAAGAAGTCTCCATACTGTAACATTTGGAAAAACTTTTAGGTGCTACATAGGTTAAATTTGCCAGTTGTAGTCCCAATGAAAGAGTTTCACCTTTGTTGGAGACAGAAACCGCAAAGAATTAACTCCCAGTCCATCAGTAAACTCTTATTAAAGGTTCTGCTGTTGTGACTAAATTTGGTATCTTCAAATCCAAGAAGCATATTCAGGGATAGCTGTTGGCCATGCAGCAAAACTTGTCCAAGGTCACCCAGTGGGTTTTCATAGCTGAGCCAAGATTTGAAACTTGGTCTCCTGGAATCCTAGTCTAACATTCAAACCACTATACCACTCTAGCTCCTTTCTTGGTGGTATGTCAAGGACAAATCATAGCTGGAGGCTCCCACTTCAGTGGGACTGTGAATCTACTTCAAGTTTTAGTTTTAAATGATCTGACCAGAGTGCTGAAACTATTGAGAGGACAGGGTTCATCATCTTGGATAGCTCCTTTAAAAGGGTTCACTGATCTGCTGACACAGAAACCAACAGCTGCCACTGGTTAAATGACTGTCTTACAATTGGTACTTCTGCAGTGCTCAGTTTGCCAGAGTACATAAACTTGATAGGAGAGAACAACTCCACTTAACACTGAAATGGAGATCAGAATATGATTAGCCACAACATGCTTAGCCTACACTTTATGGTGTTCATTGCATTCCTTTTGGCTTTCTATATTTCTCAAGAAGCAACTTGTGTCATACATCTGTTTTGCATATAGACCTAATTCCGCCTTGCCATCTCACATTTTCAAAGGGTTTGAAATATGCTGGTTATGAAATATGGCACATTTGAAAGAGCACACTGACTTTTACTAGCAGAGTGCAGTATATAAAAGTTTGCATTTATTTGTAGAGCACAAGGCTTTTATGTGAGTCTGTTATTCATCCAGAAGGAAGGCTACTGGAGTCAGTTGCCTTTCTATAAGCTGGGAATAGGGATAAAACAAGAAGAATTGGAACAGAAGGCAAATAAGGAAAGGTAGGGTTAAAAAAAAGGCCAGACATCCTCTTAGAACACCCTGTTCTGAGTGGGAATGCACTCCCCCGAAGGAGCTTGGGAACACTCCTAGGTCCATCCCTGCCACTGGAAGCCCAAGTGGACAAGCTAGAACACATCCAAAGGAAGGCGACCAAAATGGTGAAGGGTCTGGAAGCCATGCCCTATGAGGAGCAGCTTAGAGAGGTGGGTATGTTTAGTCTGCAGAAGAGAAGGTTAAGAGAGGACATTGTCATGAGCCAGGCTGAGCGTGCTGCCGATTCAGACTTGGACTCCGATTTAGACTTAGACTCCCAGCCGGGGGAGGATCCCTTGGAGGGGCCTTCGGGAGAGGAGGCTCCTTCAGAGGCTAGGGAGGAGTCTGCCAGTGACCCCACAGCTGTCCCAGGCACAGGTCCCAAGCCAGTACCTGCAGCAGATGTTTGTGCTCCAGAGGCAGAGGTTAGTGCTTCTGACCCAACAGAGGCTGGTTTTTCTGACTCCAGCCCGGAGTTTGCAGCAGACCCTCCCCCACATTCCTTCAGAGGCGGCTGGAGAAGGGGGCGGTTCAGAGGTCTCAGCGGCTGTGGGAGAAACATCTGATGAATCGGTCCTGAAGTCTTGAGGGACTCCAGCTGTGAGCTGGGCCAACGGACATTTAATCAGCCCCAGCTGGGCTTAAGACTGTGTATTTATGACAGACGCTGCTGAAGTTGGGTATGGGGCAACAACCATCTACCAACCGGGAATTTGTGTCCTGTGTCATGGGCTTTCTGTTCCAGGCTAAACCTTGCTGTTTGAGTGTGCTGCCCCTGGGACTTGAATGTTTGTTTTGGTGATGTAACCTCTTGCTTTATTTATTACTAAAGCCATAAACTCAGCTCCTGCCTCTGTGTCTGCTTAGCCGCCACCTGACATTAACAGACATGATAGCCATGTTCAAATATTTGAAAGGCTGTCATATCAAAGAGGGAACAGGCTTGTTTTCCACTGCTCCAGAAACTGGGACAAGCAGCAATGGATTCAAGCTACAGGAAAAGAGATTCCACCTAAACCTCAGGAAGACCTTCCTGATGGTCAGAGCTGTCCAGCAGTGGAATATACTGCCTTGGAGTGTGGTAGAATCTCCTTCTTTGGAGGTTTTTAAACAGAGGCTGGGACTGCTTTGATGTGTGTTCCTGCATAGGAGGGGGTTGGATTCGATGGCCCCTGTGGTCTCTTCCAACACTATGATTCTACGAATTAAATGGCCCAGAATGCTTGCTGCCAGCTTCAAGTGGTGCACCAACTACGGCTTTTCGTGGACAGAGATAACCCAACCACAGTCATTCCATGCACTGGTAACCTCCCAATTAGACTACTGCAATGTGCTCTTCATGAGGCTGCCCTTGAAGACTAGGAAGCTGCGGTTAGTGCAAAATGCTGCAGCTCAGCTACTGACTGGAATACCAGATAGATCGCATACCATGCCAGCCTTAAAAGAACTACACTAGCCACCAACACATTTCCAAGCTGAATTAAAGGTGCTTATGATTAATTTAAAGCCCCAAATGTCTTGGGACCTTGAAACTTGCACGAGCACCTCTCCCCATATGTGCCTGCCCAAGAATTAAGATCTGCAGGGTAGACTCTCCTTTGTGTCCCACCAGTGATGGGACATGATGCTGGGACATGGGAGAGGGTCTACTCTGTGTGGCAGTCCAAATATGGAATTCTCTCCTCCAGAGGCCCAACTAGTGCCAACACTCTTGTCATTTAGGTACCAAGTTAAAACCTGGCTACTCATCAAAGCCTGTGGACCTTATTGATTCAATCCAGGACTGTTTTTTATACTTCTTACAACTTTGAAAATTTTTAAAATCTGCTTTTTGAGTCATTGTACTGTTTAATATTTTTCAACACTTATTAATAGTTTCTTACCATTTTTAACCTGTTTAACCTGTTTTAATGCTATTTGTAAGCAACTGTGAGATCTCTTGATATTGTAGCGATGTATTTAAGTCTTTTACTCCAAGTCTCAAGTCTCTACCTTCAAGTCTCAAGTTGAGTCTCAAGTCCTTACAGGATAATTCAAGTCAAGTCTCAAGTCTGGGACCAAATTTAACAATAACCAAATTTAACAGAAGAAAGGAAGTGGGAGGAGGGGGTTTAAGTTTCAATAATTAGAAAATCAAGGCCCCATACTGTCATTCCCTTTCCCACCTTGCCCTAGCAATGCATCAGACAAATTTCCTTAAGGGTTTAAACTTTAAAGGAATGCAGTACACCTAGCCTGGTGGCTTCCTCACAAGTAATCAGGATTTGATTTAAACCTCCAAACCAATAGATTCTGGCCTTTCACTCCCTCTGCCTTCCAAGCCTCCTTTACACCCTGGTTGCTTCAACCAGATTTTAAACCCTTTGGATCCATGAATTTCTGCCAGATTTTATACCCCTCCAGCTCCACTGATTCCTGCCTTTCACTCCCTCTGCCTTCTAAGCCTCCTTCACTCTAAAACAAGTCCTTCGCTAAAAAAAAAATGAGTCTCAAGTCTAGTCGAGTCAATCCATGATTTATTGACAAGTCGAGTCCAAGTCAAGTTATTGAAGTGACTTGAGTCAAGCTTGAATTCAAGTCAATCGATTCGAGTCTACATCACTGCAATATAGAGTGGGGTATAGATATCTTAATAAATAAAAATAACTATGAGAATTTAAAGAGCATAAGTAGAAACATATAGGTCAGAGAAACATTTGGGATCAACGAGATTGGACAACATGTATCTATAATCAGCTCTCTTCCTTCTTTAAATTCCAGCAAATAGCAGGCACAAAGGGGCTCTATCAAAACTAAGACCATGGCACTCTTGGAGATTAAAGCACTATGGTAAGTAACCTGAACTAGCTGGAGGGAGAGGCAACAGACAGATCAATAACCACTGGCATTTTCTCATATCATTTTTGATAGACCTAAATGCATATTGATAAGCTTAGTTTTTATTTCCTCTCAAGGAACTTCTTTTCCCATTAGAGAAAGGCAGACAACAAAGAAGTCTCCATAATGCACCATCTCTGAACGGATTTCCTGAAACTATAAAAGTAAGTCTTTTTCCCCTGCTTTTCTTTTACTACAAGCATCCAGAGTAATATTCCTAGTTTGTAACCATAAGCTTACAGCATGAAGCTATTGTACTCTGCTAATATAAATATGAAGTATTCCTGATGAAAACTCTATTCATCTTTCACAAACAATGTGGCAATCTGCCATTTAGCCAAAATTTAAATGTGCAAGCTGTGTATAACCTAAAGTCCCTTTACAAGGAAAATAACAGGTCAGGCAACTTCCACTGAAAACAAATATGGCAAGGCCAAAAGAATTAACTTGCTATTTGTCACAATTGCCATTCATTAAAATTTAAAGAGACAGATGATACTATCAAGGAATTTTATCATTTACCAGAGTTCAGTCCTTAATGTAATGCCCATGTCAGAATGCAGGTACTGATTAGGAAAAATTGGGAACATTTGAAGTTGCATTATTTAAATAAATATTTAAATTTAAAATACTTGCTTCCATCCACTAGTCAGTGGTTCTCAAGAAGGGTAAATGATTATATTCTCTTCTAAAATATCTCGATATTTTTATGCACAGACACGCATGTGTGTAATTTTCATCTAGGACCTGTTGATTTGTCTTTTTAGCAGTCCAGCGTATCTGTAGAATTCTCCTCCAGCACACCTTACATGAGTTGATTTTCATCCTATCAGCTTGCTTCACTGTCCAGCTTTCACAACCATATATAGAAACTGGAAATACAATGGCATGGGCAATCCTGACTTTAGGGCCATAGAGGTGCCCCAGAGGTGCAGAGAAAGGAGGGATATGTCAGTGCCTTTATAGCTGATGATCAATCTTCAGGAACAGTTAAATCAAGGCCTTCAGGGTTCCAGGATGCTTCACCTTTGACAGTTAATCTAGGATTTCATCTGCCAGACCTTCCTAGAACTGGTCCATTAGAGCTGTCTCATTCCAGATCCTAACTCAAAAGGCTGAAGGCACTGGCAGAGGTGGCCGCCATTGATGCAGGCACTGAACACAATGATGGGCAATGGCACACCCCTCTTCTGTGGGTCTTCATAAGCTGAGTGTATCTCTGCCATGAACATATTGCATAGTTGGCCAAGAGCAGACTGGACTGCAAGAGGTATGGGTTTTTGCCAATTTAGCAGCAGGGCCTGTAAGCAGACTAATCACAAAACCCACCTTAAGTCTGTCATTAGGAAAATCCTCAGGGTGAAGCTGCATGTAGAGCTCACATTGTGTTCCAAAAGCAGGGAATTTTCTGGACCACCATCAAATTTTTCAGGTGAGGCAATAGGGCATTTACATCTAAGCAGAGTTGAGGTCGTGGTTGCTGGGTTCCTAGGTATTGCACTTGGGTGTGCAGAGAGCCACTACAGAAATGGGTTTATTCACCTGCTCTTGAAGAGCCTGGTTGTCCTGCAGCACAGCCTCCATAGCCAAGAAGGAGTTGTTAGACTGGAAGCAATCTGTCCTGCTCTCAACACTGAACCAGAATTCAGAGTCACCAGAATTCATAAGCCGTGCCAACAGGAGGTAGCCAGTACCAAGCAATCCAGGGTCAAGAAGCTGTAAATCAGAGGAAAGCCCAAGCAGTCAAGGTAGAAAAGTCAGCAAACAGTCCAAGAGCTAAGTCAAGAGGTGAACTGAAAGTTTGTTTCCAGTGATTTGACTGGAGGAAGCTGATTATATGGACAGCTATGTCAGCCAATGCCCACATTCCAGCCTGCATCTAAGAGCACGTCTCATAGCTCTGCATCAATGGGGGAGGGTCTGTGCCAGATACTAAAGGTTTCATCTCTCTCAAGGGATGGGAGTTCTTTCTTCCAGCTCCTCTTCTTGCTGAATTGGACTTGGAAGGCTATCAGATTGGCTATCAGATAAGTCAGGTTCATCTTCCAAGAAGACAAACTTTTGGTCATGACAGCTTTATGTGTTGTGCAGCTTTGGATTTTCCTTTGTGAGATATTACAAGCAGCACTGGTCTCATCAATATAGCCTCCTGCCTCACAAAAATACAGAAGTACATAATCTCACCACTGAGGAAAGGTAATGTTATTGGTAGACGAATACTTTTTACAGTGTTATAAAGTCAAGCTATCACAAAAATAAATAATAAAGTGATAAATATACCAGAACAGTAGAGCAAAACATGCACCACAAAATTAACTTTGTGAATGCCCACTAAAACAATACAATTTTCAGTGCCATTTGAAATATATTCAATATAGCAGTTAGCAGTTACATTCCTATACTGCTTATTAGTGCTAAGAACTCCCTAAGCAGTTTACAATGTTTTTAATTAACTGCCCCCAACAAACTGGGTACTCATTTTACTGAGTACGGAAAGATGGAAGGCTGAGTCAACCTGGAGCCCGGCCGGATCGAACTCACAACCCTGTGGCTGCAGTACCGGCAGTTAACCACTGCACCATAAGGCTTCGCTAGGCAACATTCTCTATTCACTATCCACATTGTCTATTCATTAGACAACATTGAGCTGAACTGTAATTGTTCCTGCTATTCTTTCATAGCAACAGTTACATTAGAGAATAATTGGCGTTGACAGTTGACTTCAGTTAAGTTCTATCCTAGCAGAGCCATTTTGAGCCAATTCCCCAAACTATTTTAGAACGAGACACCGCATTCAGGGTGCACACTAAACAAAATACAACTAGTGAGCACCAAAATATGACTACCCCCACTCTCATCACCCTTAAAAAGGTTGGAGTTTTATGCTAATTCAAGGAGAACACACACCAAGCCTTGAGGATAGTCAAGAGGGGTTTTCTGCCACTGCCCTCCTCCCAGATAACCAAAGGAATGCCTCTATATATCCAGGTGTTAACCATCATTTTGGTGAGTCAGAACCTTTTTCTGACACAAATTGTTACTGCTGCTTCCAGAATTCCTGGCAAAAGTCTATCCTTACCCTGATCATGTTCACGAGAACAGGATAGATGTCCACCTACCCAAACATTTCTCAAATGTTCGTGGCAGCTGTATTAACATTCACTTCTTAATAATTCTGTTCAGTAACCCCTTTCCCTACTTAATATACCTTGACTGTATCTTTTTTAATCTGACAAGACTCTGTTTTTATTCAACTCTGGAATAATTTCCACTGGGATTACTAGCTCTGCATGTCGATGGTCCTGTGTTCTCTTGTTGACAATATCAGTTAGAAAGGAGCTGTGAACAGAACTGTAAAAGGCCTTTACCAAAGACCAGGGGTGGGCAATTAGCAGACTTTGCAGGGCTGCACCCTACCACACACCCCACTGTTTTTTTAAAAAAAAAAACCAAATGTCCCACAATACACTCTAGGGGCTTTAGGGGCCATTTTTGCCATGGCTTTAAACCCGCTCAGCCATTTTGGGCTCAAGAGAGGCATTTTTTTCGAAACAGGAAGTCATGGGAAGTTACTTCTTTACTTTCTGTTTTAAAAAAAGCCTTTCCTAAAATGGCCTGGTGCAGAACATGGTAAAAATGCCCCCCATGTCCCCTAGAGGAAATCTGGGGGCATTTAGAGGAATTTCTTTTGACACTTGGGGACCCTAGGGGCCACAAAGATGTCCCAGGAGCAGGCCACACTCTGCACACTCATGCCTTAGATGTATGCTCACCATAAACAGTGCCAGCCTAGAGGGATCAAGCTCAGAGCCTATCAGTTTTTAAAAGCATATTAAGCCAACTCCGCATAAAACCTTGGTCCACTGCAAGACAATTCCTGAAAATATTTTTTTTCACTCCCAACCATTGTAAAAAATAAAATTAAAAAAAGTTTGCACAGGGAGAAATGTTTCAGTTGGTTGCCACTAAACAATGGAAAAGTATACCAAAATCATTGTCCCTTCAACCAAGAATTTGTGGTAGCATACATGTGGCCAGCAGCCACATCTGCTTTATATGCAACTGCTCATTATAAAGCCTAAAATGAGGTTACAGTCATTCCTACGACTTCTAAATTTTTTGTTCTGCAAGATTTAACAGTTTCTGAAATCAATGCAGAAGTCTCACTGAAGACGCGTTTAAATGCAATAACAACAGTGTTGACATTTTCTACTAAAAATAATAACTATATTTGGAGCCAACAACATTTATTAGAATAGCTAGGAGAGAGCTGGATAAGAATCCCATCCATTTCCCAGGGTTTAATCCAAAATCTACTCTTGCATTTAGTTCAGCAGCCACCAAAAAATATGAAATAGCACCATCAGTACTAAGAGCAGAGGTGTTTCTTTGCTTCATTTATATTCTGTTTTGCTGCCAATTAGTTTCTTCTCTCTGTTTTATCCCCGTAACAATGTGGGGCAGGTTAACTTGGTGTTATTTAACAAACCTCATAGACTACAGTTGCAAGATCTTCACCAAAGAGAGAGAAGGAGAGCATGATGATGCATTTAAGAGTGATAAGAACGTGATTGCTTGCATGAATAAACATTTTGCCTACTCCCTCTCTTAACCAGAAGGCCTGTTGTTGCTGGAGCAGCAAAAGAGGAAAATGCATCTGCAGTTCTCAGAACCTCCATTGATATAATCCAACAAGCACTGCTGCCTGCAATCAGAAGCTAGTACTCCCCCTTTCCTTCTCCTTCTCTGCTACAGTGGTAAGATTGGAAGGTTTCACTTTCAGTTGCACTTAACCTGAGTTAGGCCATTTCCACACTAGACTGTTCTAGCGCTATTATTCCACTCTCAACATCCTATAGAATCCTGGGGTTTGCAGTTTAAGGAGGGGCCTCAAAGGCCAGCCCTCCCGAAACTGCAAACCCCAGGATTCCATAGGATGTTGAGAGTGGAATAATAGTGCTAGAACAGTGTAGTGCGGAAATGGCTTTAGTGTTATATGTCAACCCTAAACTGTGGTTAATCTTAACTATAAACCAGCGTCATACACCAAGGTTTCAAACTGATTTGTTTCAATAAATGACAGTTAAACTAACTGTAATATTTCCAGGTTAGGATCTGAGACCAAACTGTAGTCACCCAAAAACAAGGAAAAGTGCCTGGTCTCTTCTCAGTTACCCCAGAAGACAAAAGGGGAGAACACTTTCAGCTTACAGTTTGCTTGGACTCATTACACAATTTATCATTATATCCAGATGAAGCCCTATCAGCCCTTGAAGTCATTGGATCATGCCTCTAAACCTAACATGCAGAATGTAATTTTGTTATACAAGTGTTAGTTTATACACTGAATTTATTTATTTTTCTTGCAAAACTCCCTAAAGATATGACTGAATTTTGAATAAAAAAAAACAGAAAAGTACAGTAGTATTTTGACTGGATTAATTCTGAAAATGATGTACTCAAAACATTCTTTTTTCTTTTTTGTTTCTATCTCTGCAAGTAATGCTTGTCTGAATTATTTGTGAGTATTGAGAATTTGACTCTGTTCAGGTTTTGACCTAAACTGCAATCTTGGACCTTTACTAAAACACTGAATAGCTTTTTGATTCCGATAGCACAACAGTCCTCTAACTCAATCCATAATTATCATATGAATGATAACATTGCATCTCAGACCATATGATGGCCAATTTATCCATCGTATTTACACAAGCATCTAACAACAGATATATTCAGGTTTTCACAGTATGGTAGAGACACATCTAGACTACATTGGTCCATGGTTTTAATCTACCATAAAATGGAGAGGCTAGATGCCATCTAGCAGAGGCTAGATGGCCATCTGTCGGGAATGCTTTGAGGGTGTTCCTGTATAGCAGGGGGTTGGACTGGATGGCCCGTGTGGTCTCTTCCAACTCTACATTTCTATGATTCTATGATTCTATGAATCCATTATTAAAGGAGACTGCTTTTCAAATGTTCACCTATGTTTGGAAAAATAGGTACTAGCTTAAACAACAACTGGGTCAGTGGGTGGAAAATGCATCTAACATTACCCTGCACAGGAGCTGACAACTTGTGGCCCATGTCACTGGCTAGGGCTGACAGGAATTACAGTCCAACTGTAGGGCCAGAAATGTCCAATCCTGGCTTTATCATGCCTCAACCTCTGAGTGATTCTGAGTCAGACATAGAAATTGCACAGCCTGTATCTGGAGGTAAAGTAGGAGGGGACCCCAAACCCTGGCAGAGAGAAGGAGAATCTACCTCCCAGCCAGGGGAAGAAGCTGAGAGTATGGTACCTGTCTCTCCTAAGGAGACACAGAATATGTGGAGATCCCAATGATTCTTAAGTAACGGGGACTAATTAATCAAGCATGAGCTGTGTGAAGACAGCCAGCTATAAATTTTGTCAGAAACTCCCTGGCAAGATTGTTGCTCACAGCTGACCTATCTGGCTAATTAGCAGTTCTTCTGGGTTTGAGTTTCCATCATGATTGGAACTTGCTTTGTTTGACAAATGTTGCTTTTAGACTCCCTTCTGTCTTGTTACGCTGAATTCCTGCTTTGCTAGTACGACTTGGACTGACTGATTAGTGCCCTTTTGTTTCTCCCTTCTTTGCAGTAAGACATCTGTGACTGACTGGGACAGGGTAATGACCTGACAGCTCCAGTACTCCCCCAGCCTTTCGTGTTCTGGGCAATTGCTGGCAAGAATGGGACAGGCTTTATGACATGATCTCTGGCATAGCTTATGCCAATTCCCACCATTTATAATCCAGTTGTTCTTGTGCATCAGCTATTTAGCATGGGTTTTGCAGATACACTCCCCAAATGGTGAAAAACACCTGTTTGTCACAGTACATGATTTTCTTCACCCATGTATCTTGAATTTAGAGTGCTTTGTGTCATTTGAAGATAAATACAGGCTTAATTTGCATGTCTGATTGCTGAGGCACATATCTCTGAGAAAATCTCATTCCAGTTGGAGAAATAGGTTAGGTGGGTTAATCTTACAAAATATACACTCGCCTTTAATGTTTAATTTGAAAGTTAATTAACCACAGCTATATGCAGACTTCATGTGTTTGTTCTCTGCAAACATTTCAGAAGTGGGTCACCCCTCTTGAAATACAATGAGGGAAAGCAAGTTAACAAAGAATGCTTCCAGCTCACTTTCCACATACATAGCCAAAACTGTAAATTTTATGCACCTTTCTATGCAGAGTGCCAGGAACTTCTAAATTTAGTGCAGACTTCTGTACAGCTAAATTTTCCAGTCATTAATTTATATATAGAAGCATTGGTTCGTCAACTAATTCACTAAAATATCATCCTCCCGTCCCCTAGTATCTGACATGAAAACCAACAGAAAATATAGGTGGTGGTAAATGCTAAAGCTAAATGATACTTTCCTCAGGAAGTACTACAGCTCAGTTATAAAGCACTTGCTTTGGGATATAGGAGATCTCAAGTTCAACCCCAGATGCCCCCCATTTAAAAAGAAAGGATCAGGTAGTATGCAGTACTTCTTCCCAAGTAGGAAGACACCGCCAGTCAGACAATGTGTGCCAGATGGACATACTGCCTAAGCTGACTCGAGGAAACTTCTTGTAGCTCTCTACAGACCATAGAAAACTCCTGGAATTCCCCAGGTAGCATGGCCACTAGATATGCTGGGCGTTACAGTCCAAAAAGTAACCTTTCAAAGCTCTTCCCCTCCCCTCAATTTTAATTTAAACTTCATATCAGACTTGACTTGGTGGCAACAATCACTTTGAATCCCATGCTTCAGATTCTCTTGCTCTCACTCTCTGGTCTTAAAAATAGCTACAAGAAGGGAATTTTCAGGAAAAAAACTGGCAGAAAGAAATCGCAGAAAATAGAAATGCATGGCTTCCAATATTCTGGGGAAAGGCAGGCAAATCCCAACATATGATTCAAATGCATGATTAGCATCACTCAATATTAACAGTATGTTAACTCAGAGATAAGCCCCACTGGGTGGTTTACACTTTATTTTCTAGTTGAGTACACTTAACAAATTTTCTGGGCAGTGCAAGTATTCTGTCATATCTTTTTTTGGATTATGGACGAAAGAAAGAGCAGAACAAACTGTGTATATTTTGTAAGATTATGCAGTGAGAACTCCAGTAACTCCACTGGGTTGCTATAGGGAATGCAGTGCTCTCAGTCAAAATTCAAGTGGTAAACAAGTAAAATTTCCCTGACAGCCTTACAATATGCCTTTTAGAGCTCCAGCTTTTTGCAAGCCAAACAGAAGCATCTGAGGCCACATTCTTAAATGCATATGAGAAACAAACTACAGTTCTAAACTGAACATTTTGTATCTACTTGCCCAGGAGCACGTTCAACTTAAATCAATGGGGCTTACTTCCAAGCAGAGAGACAATAGTGAATTATGCTGTAAGGGTTGGTTTGTTAATACATTTTTAGGTTTCCAATGTAATTAAGCAAGAAGGAGCCTTTTTTCGCAAGCAAGTCCCTACTAAGGCTGATTTAACTTTTACTCCAAGTCACTCTGTGGAGTTTCAGAAAACACTTGCTTGTTTCTGACAGGTGCAAAAGCTTAGGCACTTTACACTTACCTCCTCCATGACAATCTTACTATTCCTGCCCAGTCTTATCATTTCTGCCACCATGAACTCCATCTGAGTCCACCATATTCAGAATGACAATTCAGCTGACCAACGGACGCTTATCAAAAGGACGCTCCCTGGCCGGGGGGAGCCAACAAACTGTTTCCATGGCTACTCAGTGATTTTTAAAGGAGATCTAGAGAGATTAAAACAGTTCAACAATTTATTTTAAACTGAGTGATGACAATCAGAGTCCACTAAAGGTGGCATTGAAAGCACAATCCTGACAGCAGCAAACTGAGCATCCTGAGCAGACGACTTGGTCACAATCATCCTCACTATGGTGGGATGTGCTCTTTTTTGTCCTCTTTTTCTTAATGTAATTCATCTATTTTGGTGAGCATAAATGGCTCCCTTAAAAACTACAATCCCACATGACAATACCACCAGAATTTCACTGCAACCATCAGGAAAAGGTCTCACTTCTTTCTAGACCCTCCCCCAGAAACTGGGAAGGATGGAGCTTCTTTATCCAGTTCTGAAGGTGGGCAGGGGGAATAAGTGTGGATATGGCACCAGATGTCCTTATGTCAGTGGCTTCAAACAATCAGGATACTGGAAACCATTCTGTGATATCACCAATCCATGGTTTGGCAGTATTGGAATGAGACCTGTAGAGCTCAGGCTCACTTGTCCATGTTTTTCTCTCCCTTCCTTGTGCATAGTGATTCTTTATTTCCCACCTTTGTTTGTGGCTAACCATAACTTGTCATTTCATCTGGACAGGCAAACTATGGCTTGTACTTGCACGTAAACAGCCGTGATCTAACACCAACTGGTAGCAGACTGGAAACTATGGTTTGCTTGTTGACAGAGTGAGGTCACACTATAGTTTGCCACAAAGAAGGCCCAGAAGTAGTAGTTGGAGACTAAATTGTTGAAATATGTGGAGGAGAAACTGAGCAGATCTTAAAGTTTCTCCATTCACATAATGCCCCACTATGAGTTCATTCTACAACACATCCCTGCAATTCTTCCATATCATTTGTTAAAGTAAATTTCTTCTTAACCCCATGGATTCCCAACTGCTACACTGAGCAATTTTCTTCACCTTATATTGAAAAAAAAATTACAAGTAAATGTAAACTTGGCACTGGAGTGTCCATCACCAATAATAAAAGTGCTCCAGCTTAAGTTGTACAGACTTTCTGTTTCCACTCCATAAGTGGATCTTGGTTCAGGCCCATAACATCGACAAAATAAATAAAAATATCTGCATGACACACATGGTTTTCATTGAAAGCTATTCAAGTGCCAATGTGGCAGGCAAGGCTTAGTTCAAGTTAAATTACAATAAGAAAGATACAGATAAATTAAAATAGGGTGGAGGAGAGTCTCTAACATTTAAGGTGAGCACTTGGGATTATAAAACTGGCAGCTATTTCCACTGTTCTTCCCTGCTGTAACCAACTCAAAAGGAGCTGCCCCAGGCTCTGAAACATGTGGCTTATATCAAGCTACTGTTTGAATTTTCAAGGGACATCTTCAGTTGATGTACTGTATAAAGCTCAACTGAAACACAACACAAGCCCAAGCTACAGCTTCCAATAAGGTAAGCACTATCAGGAGCTATGTTCTTCAGCAAGCAAAATATTTATGAAAGATATTCTGTGTATAGAGAACAGAATTAAGCTGCCTTCGTTATGAGTAGGATGCAGAAGGAGAAGCAAGGAGAAAGGTGGCTAATATTTGGTCCCAGTTTTGGAGAACTACAGGCCATGGGTTATAGTCCACAGAGTCTGAAACGTAATAAAATTGTTAATCATTATGGTGCCATAGGATTTTCCTCCTCCTCCTCTTCTTCCTCGTCTTCTTTTTCTTCTTCTTCTTGTAATAGGTAACATTCAACAAAATATTTAACTGCTATAACAGGAAGACGGAAGTAAGAAAATCCATCCAGTCCCTGAAGCAAGCAGTACTTTTCCATCTGCAGGGAACAGGTTCATGTGTGCTAACAGCATACTGTTCCAAGAGAAAAAAATAATAAATACACAGAATAAGCCATATCACAACAGAAAATATGCTTCCAGTGCCAAAAAAGTTACCTTCTAGAAAAATTAATTTATGCAAAAATGTATTTTTTCATGACCTATTTCTTGAAATATGTTATCAGGAAATATGTTTTTGCCTCCTTGTCTTTTCTCATCTTGCCTCAACACGAGAGGAAACAGTCTTTTGGTTCAATAATAGGTCCAAGCTCCAACCCCCAAAATTTTCAAGAGGGGCTGTATGACATCCTGGGGAGACACTGCCCATCAGTACAGAGAGTACTTGAGTTGACAGAAGAATGATTTGACTCATATGAAGCATGCGCCTGTATTTCATCTACCTCTGGAAAGAATACAGCTCAGTGGCTGTCTGTTTGACTTGAGTGGAAACATGAGGGAAGCAGCCTAAATAGAATTACAGTACTAGTCCCAGTTAAAGGAGACCAACTGAATTGAAATTGATGTAAGTTCTCTTGATAGGTCTGTTCTAGCTGGGGCTAGCAACTGGATTTAGATCCCAGATTCCGTTTTTGCTTCCCATTTTAAAAACTGCTACATTTTAGTCCTAACACAACCCCTTTGCAATCAGTACTAGGTATCCATTGATCTCAGCAGATCATCCTTATCCAAAAGGTCAAGTAGTAGTTTGGACATAGACTCAGAAGCTGAGGACACAGTAGTGCCACAAGATGAGTTCAAGTGCTATTGGAGATCTAGAGATTTCCCTGTGTGAAACACTTGGCCTGAGCTACAAACTCCTGTGTCTGAGACCTCCCTGCCCATGATCCATAGACCCAGGCAAACACTGCTACCCGCAGAGCCTGACTCCAGCACTGGACAACACATGAAGCAAAAGCTTCATGATCCCTGGAGCCAGTGTATCAGTGCCAACATTGTGTCTAGCATGAATTCTCAGAAAGACTTCCCACTTTGAAGAACACACTGAAGCCTGGAAGGGTAGTCTTGGCCAAGATGAATGAAATGCCTCAGCTAAACTTTGGAGCCACTTGCTCACTTGGAGCTATCCCGGGTACTGAACTGGATATTGTGCCTTGTTACCTGCCGTTTTATTCTCTCATACTTCTGAGTATTCCTTGCCTAAGAAAAGCCTATGAAATTCATGGGATTGCCATAAGTTGACAGGCAACTGGAAAGCACATGCACACACATACCTAAGACAATTGTAACTGGTAGCTTTCATGTCACTAGTGTGGTAAATCTGCTTTGGATAAAAGTCTAGACTTTAAAGTTGCTGAGCCTTATCCCCAAGATATTCAACACTTTGGATAGCTCCTTTGAAATTCAGCCTAAAATCCTAATGAATTAATTACCCTATTGATGTGGAAGCACCAGCTATTATTGGCTTGTACTGCTGGCCAGAATACAATATCCCTTTCCCTGATATACCATTGGAAAGGAGCCACAAGCTGTGCACTGGGAAGGAACTTCCCATACAACACAAACAGTAGCCAGGCTGGCATTTCCATCAGAGTTATTTTGCAAGGAGTGTAGTACAGTAGCTCAGCTTCTGAAGTAGGATTCAGCCATGGAAACCCACTGGATGACCCTGGCAAGTCACAGTCTCTTAGCTAAAGAGGAAGGCAATGGCAAACCTCCTCTGAATAAATCTTGCCAAGAAAACCCTAAGGTAAGTTGGAGCTAACCAGAAGGCACTCACCAACAATGGTGCAAGGATAGTTAAAAATTAATCCCATAGTTCCAATTCGAATCCCCATTAGGGTGCTATTTAAAGTTTAAACAAGAACTAGAAAACACCAAGGTACCTGTTCAATACAGTTCAGTTCCAGGACCACATCTACTTTCAATCTCCCTTCTCTGACCAGAAGTAGTCCAGTTGGTGGAATCACAAGTTTCACCTGCATATGCAGATCAAGTTTTTTATAGGATCTAAAAAATTCCAATAGCCCAAAAGACCAGGGAAAGCTATGCAAGTAGAGTACAAGAAATCTCTTCTCCTTTTAAGCTCAACCATTGCTAAACTACACGTGAATCATCTTTATGTCTAAAAGTAATTGGTTAGAGTTATAGTTTCAAATACCCCATTAATAAGTTACCACTGAAAGTAAAGAAGGGTGCACTGCTTTGCACAGAAGAGTTAACAAAACCTATAGGGATCAGTAAAAATAGAGTCAGAAAATTAGGATGACCTGAGTATATTTCCTTTTTACTTAGTCTCCCATCCCTGCTTGCAATGTAAACTGATATGCTCAGTAACTGGGTTGCCAGGCCAGGCTCATATCTGAGATTTCAGAGTCTAAATCTGAGGTCTAGGAGCAGGGTCTCAGATGTGTCACAAGGCTGGGCATTGTTAATAGCATTAAGCATAACACCTTAAATATCAACCACAGTTCTTCAGAGCAAGACTTTCAATTTTAAAAAAATGAATAAATGAGAAAATATTTATCTAGCTGGAAATTAAGTTTTCCAGGCTCTACACTTAACAGAGGGGGAAACCAACAAGAAGGAGAGAATGGAAGAAAATGCCAGGAATTATTGAGGAGAAAAAGAAGACCAGATAGAGAGACTGGGATGGGGGAGAAGAGGAAGGTAGACAGGAGTTGTTGATTACAGAAGAAGAAATTTGGAAGAGAAGAACAGAGAAAGTAGAGAAAGCAAGGATGTGTAGCCAAGAGTTGTGTATGGAAGGAAGGAGAAAGAGGATGAGAAAGAGACAAAAGTGGAGTCAAAAAATAAAAGCAGAAAAGATTCAAGTGCCTAAGTAATGCAACTGACACGCACTTCAGGCAAGATAGAACATGGTACAATGGCTTCATCCATTTAAGACAGGATGAGGAAGATGAGAAAAGAAGTGGGAAAATTTAAAATTCAAGATAGGAACAGCCACAAAACAGTACCACGTGCAGCGATTCCTGAGGCAGCAAAAACTGGGGCAGCTCAATATTTCCCCACACTGACCTCTCTCTCCTGCAAAATCTTTTCTTCCACCATGTGTTGCAACAACAAAAAGAAAAAATACAATCCAAGAAAGATTCATATGTTTACGTAAAGTCTTTCCATTCCATCTCTCGAGTGCAAGTTCAATTTTCCACTGAGTACTGCCAAAATGCTCTCAGAGACCCAAAAATAAAGGAATACATATTCAAGCTTAAACGTACACTCAGTGAAGAAATCAAATATGCTTTTGCTCTGACTTTATTATTGAAGACAACCATCAGATCCACAAAAATCATGAAGTTCTAAAGATGTAGCACTGCCAAGGGTATAAACAGAGGATGGGTCAATTCATTACAAAACTTCCTCCTTTAAAAGAAATTATCAAGCTGGAGAATATCAGAACAGGCTTTGTAAAAAGGCAAAGAAAATATTCTTTTCTCTCCATCCCTAAGACACAAATTGAAGTGCCCATATTACCATTCTGTGTGGCCAAGTTTCACACTTTACAGAAGACGAGCTCACAGTTGCCTCTTTGAAGGATTCTTCAATCTAAATCCCAGTTTGAAGAAAAAGAACTGCATGTACATTTTTAGTACAAAAAACTCCAAATGTGGAGAGAAATACAGCTTTTGACCAGTAATTGATTGTCATTGTCTGTCCAGAAATATATTATTTGGAAAGTGAAAGACTTGGGACAATTTTTTTATGAAGTGAGGGACCTCTGGCATCTCAAAAACTAGTCATATTTTTGTTCATAGAAGGCTCAAGATATGGTTCTCACACACAATTTTTCAAGCCAGATCACTACCCACACATTATGAAAAATCTGTTCTCTGAGGCTTATTATTTTATTCAGGATTCAAAATACAGCCAATAATTATTGTTAAAACAGAATGAAGGTCTTTATTTAAAAAGAAGAAGAGATAGCAAACAAATGTGACTATTTCAGTAATGACACTTCTTAGCTTCCAACTTGACCTGCCCACAAATTTTGATTTCTCCTATCCATACCTTTCTGAGGCTGCAATTTTATATTCACACTTAGTGCGGCTGACTTCTAAGCAGACGTGCATATTGTACTGTAAACTACAGTACAATGCACATTTATAGGCGAGTAATCACCAATGAACTCAGGAGAACTGCTGAATAAGCATTAGGAAAGGTAAAAGAATACCCAGCTGCCTATGCCGCATAATTCTGTTTCACCTTTCCTCCCTCTTTTTTTTTTTTTTTTTTAAGGCAAGGATGGGTATATTTAGCCCCTCACAGTTCAGACCAGCAGTCAGCAGCATCTAAACTCAAAGTGATTGCTCACTCACTCTGAACTGTAATTGGAAAAGCTTGCAAATTGGGGAGGGGAGAATCAAAGTCATCCTGGCACACCCTTCTTCTCTTGTTTATTTTGGAATTTCATCCAGCTTCAATTAGCTAAGATTGCTAAATGCATCCACACCCCAAACACTCCGTCAGACTGATTCACTTAGTTTCCTCTATAGCCACAATTTTACAACTTCTGCAAAGAAGTCAAACAACAATAAACCTGAATTAATGTTGTCTTTCACCAATTTATAACCCTGGAAGGTGTTCTCTGTACTGTAATATTTTGTGGTAGGTCTCATTTGGCATCTCCACTAACATCGACTTTGTACCGTGTCAAAGTAGCATGTGAAGCATAAAATGCCCATACTCACAGCAGTTAATAAAACTTCTGTGGATTACCAATTTGCCCCAGTGGGTGGGGAAACCTTAAAAGAAGGAGTTGTACTTACAAGTTTCAGTTTGGAGAGAGAAAGCTGGAGAGGAAGTGGTTGTGATTGCCAGGGAGTAAGAATTAGGGTCTTACTGTCTTTAATGAGGTAACAGGATTTTAATTTATGGGTTTAGCAGGGAATGAAAAGATTAATTTCTTGTAATAAAATATTTGAATCTATCTTGCATTTTTATTTAGTGCTTCCAGGTTCTGTCTTCAATAACTAAATCTTGACAATTTTTACAAGCAAGTCCCACCCTGATATCTTTTGGGTGCATGGAATTTTGGGGAATTATATATATGCTGCATTCAATTACAGATCATGTTGTATCACTGGTAGGGTGGAGGGGTTGTATCTGATTTACATGTGCAAATTTAAATGTGCAAATTCTTCAAAAACACACGATTGCAATATTTGTTTCTAAAGTAAGCCCAAAGAACCCACGAGAATGGTATACAAAGGTATATTCTTAATTATTGGTAAACATACTATAATATAACTGCATTGCTTTTATCTTTAACCAAAGAAAAATCAGTGGGAGGCCAGTAGTGATACCACACAAAAAATGAAGAGATCATTCAGAAAATAGAATAGTGTACACAGTGAAGAATGGCAATAAGGGGCTGCTACTTGGCCAGTGATCCTTTCTGTCACCTGCCTTTATGCAAGGAACATAGATGGGGACTGAGCTGAAATGTATGTGGTAACTTCTTCTTTGTTACACACTAATGAAGCCTGTTGTCTGTCTCCACCTGTACCTACCCATGCTATGTGATCATCCTTTTTGGGTCTTCTCAGAATTTGAGCTGTGGTGAGTGGGTGATGCGAAGAGAACCTTTTCTTTTTTTTATTTTGAACAGATTTTTTATTAATGTTATGCTATATTATCCATAACACGCAATCCTGATGCAGCAGGACATAAAATAAGATTAAATATTAAAATACACAGTTTTAATATACAAATTTTAAAATTCAACTGTGTTTTTTTTAACCAAAGGACCTGAGTGCCTTTGGAAGTCCAATATTGCCTCTCTTCCTCCCTTACATATATTCAATAAAAATAGTTCATTTCAACATTGTGTTTTCTCTTCACTCCTTTATCCATTTGCAAGTTATTTATTTTTTCAAACACAGCTAATTATTATACAAAGCCATCAGAGCCACCACTTTTAAATCGTTCAAAAACTGAGTAATAACCAACTTGGCAGCTGCACACTAATAAAAAAACCCACATAATGCACAAGTGCATTATCTCCCTGAAAGAAATGCAAGAGATCCAGTTCTGGAGCCTTTGTAATCTGTAGTTTAGCTGAGAAAAAAATGGGACACTATGTTGACTAATTTTCCTTTTAAAAGTGTCTACAATCAGTCTACATTAAGAATTCTTAGCCAACACTAAGAATTTAGACACCTTATTACAGAACAACCATAGACATTGAAAAGAGCCTTCATTTTGCCAAATGACCCTTATAGGTACATCTGGTGGAAACACAGGAGGGGGCCCTCACAGTGGCTGTTCCCAGGTTCTAAAACTCCTTTCTGAGAAAGGTTAGACTGGCTGCCTCCTTGCTATTTTTCCACAGGTAGGTTACATCTTCTATTTCAGAAGAATTTTAAAAGCTCAAGGGGGCTGAGCCTTGCAGACTAGTGGTTTACTCAGTCTATGCTTTGTTGTCTTTAACAGCTATATTTTTAACTGGTTTTAATTTTATAGATAGCTTAATGATATTTTTAACTTCAATATTAGGTATGTTTTTAAGCTATTTTAACTAATGTAAAGTGCCTTGCGTCTCAGACTGGGAAAAAGGCAGGATATAAATTTATTATTATCATTATCATTTTACAGTCTCACCAACAAATGGGGAAAGAATAGGATCGACATTTTAAAAAATCATGCTGGAATCAAACGCCACATCTGTACAGCTGTTAAAGTGTTCTCCCTTATTGAAGTACAGATACTTTTAAAACGTAGTCAACATAGTGTCCAATTTTTTTCTCAACTAAACAAACATTCCAGTTAGCTTCTCATATTCTTCTCAAATCAACTGAGGGACCCATATCAAAATCAATTCAGATTAGTGTGCATATATAGGAGAGGGCCTTTTCATTAACAGTCAAAGCTTTGGAATGCTCTCCTTAGAAAGGCATCCAGCAAAGACCTTTTATTTCCTCTGGCTTTTAAAGATATGTGACCTCTTTTTTCTCAGTTTATTTTGATATTCTTTTTATGCTGCCTTTAGAGATCTTCTGTTTTTGTGAATTATTTTATGGTGTGTTTAATATTGTATTGCAAGCTACCTTGATAATGTCCTTGAAAAGCAGGGTAAAATCTTAATTAGAAATAAATATTGGGATGCTGTATGTGTGTCCCTATTTTTGTTTATAAAATTTTGGAGGTCAAGGAATCATTCTAGCAAGCACTTCTGGATATAATATTCAAACAAGAGCAGCTTGTAGTAGGAGGCATCTTTTGACAGCCTGTTCAACATCTCGGATGTATTATTTGAGACACCTAGTGGCAAGACAAATGCAATGCCAAAGCAAATTTCTTTGGAACTTGGCTCTGTGTGTTTACACTCACCCACCTTGACCCTCCAGCTAAGGCAGACTATAAATCAAAGAAACTAAAATGAATGTGAATTAATAGCCCTGTTTCTACAAGTTCACTAGCTGCTTAATTTTGCATGATGTAATTAATCCCACAAATGTCAAGAATGAGCCAGCCTCACTTTGGGATGGATTATTCTACAAGAGGGGGGACGGGGACCACCACTTTACATCTGTTCAAGGTGTGAAAGAGAGAGTAAAAATGAACAGAGCTTTGAAATGTTACTATGCTGCACTACAGGTCCCAGAATTCTCCACATCCAGCATAACTGGTGGGTATGCTGACTAATTCTCAGAGGTATAGTCCAAAAAATCAATTTTTCTAATATGGCATTATAATGGAATGACACTTCTCTTCACCCTTTGCACAAATAAAGCCTCTGGAATACGTATACCTTTTACATAAAGATGGCTTGGTACTCATTCTACTCCTCCACCTCCAATTCCTTATTCTGGGAAAGTCACAGCACTTGGAAAGAATCATTCAAAAATGTAATCCAGGCATCAAAATGTCTTGAACCAGCCCTTCACTCAAGGCCACAGTGGGCAAGACTTCCCTATCCTCCACCATTTCACAAATGAAAAGCAGCATGTAGTCAAGATAAGAACCCACAAGCTAGGAGAGGCTGCAGCAGTTTGCTTTTGCCTAAGCCTTTTGGAAAGGGCAGTATTCTACCTCCTTTTCTGCTTTTTTCCCCTGCTGAATACAAACTATATTTGCACTTTGAGCTCAGTTGGCAGCCGCTGAAATAAGCTGAGGACAAAGGGGGAAAGTGAGAAGAGGAGAAGAAAACTGGGGCACTTTAAAAGGAGCTGGAAAAGTTAGAGGACAGAGGATTAACTAGGACTGTCCTGCCAGAGTAGGACAATTGGAGGGTGTAGACCTCCAACAAGAATTCTAGATTATACCACTGCAACATTGGGGGGGGAATACTCATGGAACAGCAATTACACCCTGTTGAAATGGGATCTTCCAATATTAAGGAGGGTTCCCACAGTGGCATGAGAAGACTATAACATTCTAGAAGCAAAACAAACAAGCAGAACAACTCTACCACACCTTCCAACAATTCACAAATGAAAACAGACCCACATGTGGCCAAGCAACATCAGAGTGTGGTTAAGATTACAAAAATCATTAATGCAGAAGAACACACAAGCTGAGAGGCTGCTGCAGTTTACTGTTGCTTGAGCCTATTGGGAAAGGCAAGATTCTGCTTCCTTCTCTCCTCTTCCCATTGCCATGTTGAGTGCCAACTAATTTCACACTTTGAATGCCATTTGTATTAATTGAAATAAGCTGAGGACAAAGGAGGAAAGTGGAAGAAGGAGAGAAAATGGAACATTTTAAAAGCAGTTGAAAAAGTGGGACAGCAGAGTGTTAACCAGGACTGTCCTTGCCAACTTGAGACAGTTGGAAAGTATGTTCCACACAAAACAGGGTATTTCACTCCAACTAGAATTTGCTTCAGTGCTTTTGAAATAATCTAGCATGAATTTCAGATTTTACATCAGAGAACAGGAAGAAAGGTATATAAATGCAGTGAAATTATATAATTAATAATCATCAGTGTGAACTGAGTGGAAGTACAAACACCTGCCACCTGAGCATAAATAAGAGAACCGCTTAACTTTCAGGTTTAGCAGCCTTAAGTAAACCATTAAACACAAAATAATGCTTTTGTGATTGCTTACAACAATCAATTTGTTAAATTTGTCTTGCTATATATTTGTAGTTGTAAGGTTAACACAACTGGAGTTTTTAGGGCCTTTCTGCACTACACTGGTATAGTGTTATTATTCCACTTTCAACATCTTGTGGAATTTTGGAGTTTGGAGTTTACTGAGGCCAAAGAGCTTTCTGGCTGAGAATTCTCAGTGTCCCTCCCTAAACTGCAAACCCCAGGATTCCATAGGATGTTGAAAGTGGTATAATAGCACTATAATAATGTAGGGAGGAAAGACCCTTAGTGTTTTTATCAATATTCAGCAGTTTGTAGTAGCAAGAGCTAATAGGTTAAAATCCAGTATCATGGTAGCAGAAGTCCACTAGTGGAACAGAACCTTTTCCCTTCTTCCCCTCTTCAGCCTTTTCCACCATGCAAAAATCTGTGTTAGATATGTGGCCCAAACATATTTGACCTAAATTTGCATCTATAAAATATTTATTTTGTGTAAATATTTTAAAAAAACCTGGGAGTTGTATTACAACATTTGGAGAAATGTGAAATCAGAAAGATAACATCATTCCTATCTCAGGAATCTGAGGAAGGAGACTTAGGTACTTTCCACAGTACCTTCCCATCCCAGCATAGGGACGAGAGAAGGACAGGACCACTGATGCTTCTGCATGACATTGTCATGGTCTTGTCCTTCTCCCATCGCCAGGCAGCTCAATCCTGGCTTATATATTGATAGGTCTTCCCTGTCAATAACGCATGATTGTACCACCATCCCACACTTACCTGTGCTGTGGAAACGACGGCTTCCTGCCCCAGCACAGCCTGGGAAAGTACCTGGCTGTGCTATGGAAGGAACAGAAGTAGCCATCACACTTGCTTCCGCAAGGAGCTGACCCCACGCAGAGAGGAGTGCTGCTGTCACACTCCCCTCCCAGTAGAGTCATTACCAAGATCCCCATCAGATGACATTCCAAAAAGGTAGGGTGCAGAAAGGGCCTATGTCCATGGAAGCTGATGCTATCAACTTCTTTCTCTCGGTCACAAAGGTGCTACAAGATCCCTTTGTATATCATTCCTATCGGCACATTTATTTCAAAAGTGCAAACCAAGTCAATGCCCATCAGAATTCACAAAAGATCATAATCCTCAAGTATGCTTGGCTTTGGAAAATCAGTAATTTGTTGACCTGAAAAGCAAGTAACTTCCAGATCTACACATGATGGACCAGATTTTTGGCAACCACAATATATTACTTTTCGATTTCCATCCTGGCTCTGCATGCCCATGACTCACAGTGTTCTTCCAAATTCCACCCCAAAACTATCATGTTCTGTTCCACTTCTAACTGTCTTGGTTCCACCCTTGTACAAGGAACCAGGATTTTTTTGTTTATAAATAAAGGAACCCAACTGATGACACTGTAGCTACAAACAATTCAAATGTCATTTTTACCCTTTCAGCAACAGCTGATTAGTAGCATCACTCAGGCTGCCTGGGTCTCCTCCAAAGCAAATGGAATTTCAATTCAAATCTATGCAATTTGCACTTTTAGCTGAGGGAAGAGGTGAAATATACTACAGTTTTGCATCCCACAAACCTATGACTACACTGAACTTCTGGGGCTAAATCATGGCAATGTTAGGATTTTCTTCCTTTCCTCCTACCCAAGCTTGAGAAGGTTATCTTTCTGGGCTAGAGACTTCTGAACCACTAGCACAGTCATTGGGCAACCTTCCACAGTGCCAAAAACTTGCTCAAGAGCTTTTCAAGGGCTTTTTTTCTTCTTTTTTTAGGATACATGAGGCTGAGGGAGGGAGGGAGGGAGGGAGGGAGGGAGGAAAGAAGGAAGGAAGGAAGGAAGGAAGGAAGGAAGGAAGGAAGGAAGGAAGGAAGGAAGGAAGGAAGGATCACTCAATTGGGAAAAGCACTTTTAGTCAATAGATATACTATGTTGGATCCTAGCCTAAGACAATTAATAACTAAAAATAGAATTACATTGTTCCCTCCCCAAAAAAAAAATGATGAAACAGAATACTTTCCAGTTCTACCCAGCATCTCAGTAGTGTCATGGTCTGAAGGAATATCAGCTGGACAACCTGTCGTAGAAACAGATAACATCACCACACCAACAACATGTGCCCTCAGTTTTTTCACCATACAGATGAGTATTTCTCAAGTTCTTAATTTATTTCATTTACGGTACATTTGAATCAATAATTTAGTGGACATTTTTTATTGTTGTTTTGATACTGAATGGTTTTAGGTTCTTCTCTGCAGAGACTGGAAATGTTATTTTTTTGGACTGGAGCCAGTGGTGGTTGATGGCTTCCATGTCAGTAGGGTAATGAATTCATTCTGAGTTTTAGTCCAAACTCTAAGGTAGTGGTTCTCAACCTGTGGGTCCCCAGATGTTTGTGGACTTCAGCTCCCAGAAGCCCCAGCCACTATGGTCAATGCTCAGGGCTTCTGGGAGCTGAAGTCCACAAACATCTGGGGACCCACAGGTTGAGAACCACTGCTCTAAAGGATCTATAGGAGGTGTTGACCCAATGTCGGGGACAGGATTCAGCACACTGGAGAGCTACTTTTAAAGTCTAGTCTAAGAAGGGGAACAGATTCACTGTACTACCAAGATGGCAGGAAGCACCACCGCACTGGTATTGCAGCCCAAGTGTAACGTTGGATTTAGCCTTTTGTAACTAACTTCCAGGGCTTCCTCAATGTCAGCTGCACAAGGTGATTATACTTCTTTAAAAAAAAGATGTTAAGAGAGTTAAACTGTGCAGTTTGGCCTATACAAGCTATGGGAAACATGTTTTTCCAGTGCTTTTTTTGCTAGTACTTTATGAAGCCCTTGAGGGTCTGAACTCGGAGCTGCCTGAAGAGAGAAGAGTTGCTTGACCCTTCACACATGGGCCATTTTCACAATCAAGCTGTTCTTCCACCTGCAGGAGAAATAGTGCCAGTGTGACATCCTTCCATGCCAGTTCTGTGCTGCTGCTGCTGAAAACAGGGCAGGGGGGCGGGAATCACAAAAACTACAGCATTGTGAATACTATCTATCTTCATGTACTCCATAGATCTTGCTCATGTCAATGGGGCATGTGCAGAACAAATCACACAGGCCTGGAACCACTCTCTTCATGTAAGCAGCCTTAGATTAAGTATTGTTTTTGGTTTTTTTATTCAAGCAGGAAGTAAACACCCACACTGAAGGGGTGGGGAACATGTTGCCTTTCAGATTTTATTGATCGTGGCAACTCTCACCAGCCCCAGCCAGCATGGCCAGTGGAAGGAGGCACAGGAGCTGCAATCCAGTCAGGGGTGTCACTACAAGAAGGGCAAAGTGAAATCATTTCCCTCCAAATGAGAATTATGCATTCTCGGATGAAATGTTCCTTCAGTGCACAAGTTTCCAGCATTGCAGTAACTTAAAACATTCATAGAGCATTTAGAAAACTAATTTAGGCATTCAAAGAAAAGGAGCAGGCAAAGTTATCAAGAGAACACAAACCGTATGAGTCCGAAGTGTGAACAATTTTCAGTATCGCACTCTCTCTTGTGTTAAGGAACACAAGAAAAAATTCCTTTGGGGGGGTGGAATTTTTATTTCTGGGGCAACATTCTCACTTTGCCCTCTCATTTTGCTACACAAGCTCACAATATCTGGGGGACTATAACCTCTTTCTCCCTGACCTATAGCAAACTACACTTCCAAGACCACTGTTCACTACAGTAACTACAACTTTCCATTCTTACACAACCAAAAAGCTTTTATTTTGCAGGAATGAAACAGAAGAGCTTTAACCGCCAGGCTGTATGGCATTGCTGAGCTATGCAGTGTTGTTTCGGCACTGTGAACAGTCTCTTGAACTTGTCAGATACAGGAAGAGATGCCAAGAGGGTGAGTGTGACATGGAGTTTCCTGACATGAAAATAAATCCGACTGCCAGAGGAGATGCTTTAATCACTGGGGTGCACAATGTGTTGTTCTGCTAAGAAGCAGAAACAAACTGGCCTTTTTCCACTATCAATCATACATGCACTCCACCTGGGTAGAAGTCATATGGCCCACAACCCACCCAACCCACACCAAAATGTTGGTTACATTTTGGTGTTGTTTTCTCTTAGGATTCTTGACTGAGCACTACACAATGGGCAGAAACCCACAGGAAAACCCTTCCCTACTACTGCATCTCGGTAGAAGAAGTGGGTCCCCCTCCCAAGATGTTAAAAGCACAGGAGCTCTGGTAGGAAAAATGATGGCAATCATGGTTTTGAACACAGGGCTTCACTAGATGCAGATGTTATCAAGAAGAAGATCAAAATCCAAAGGGCATTTCCATCCATCTGCAGAATAGTTTGCACTCTAGAAAACGGAACTATTTCTAAACAGGAAAGCTGTAATTAAATACTGAAATCAAAAACATCATTCTTTTTTTCAGTTCAATGAGGCTTCATCCTAAGTAAAAGGGTTTAGAGTTGCTACTTAAAGCAACCATACATTCATGAGATTCACTAAATTATCACACTGTATACACCATTTCCAGAAAGAATTCAAAGTGCTGGTGATGACCTATAAAGGCCTAGAGATTGGACTTCCAACAAGCCAGCTCAGCAGACGGCTTCTTACTGCAGTTTTGTAGTGAGGAGAGTTTACACAGTAAACTGCTAGTCATATCTTGGCTGGAGTTTTATCCCTCCTTGGATAACAGGGGATTACCCATTTGGGTCCAGAAATCCCATTACACTGATTTATTTATTAGGAAATGCACTGTGAATGGGAAGGACTGAGGGAGTAATGTGCCTTTGCCATGAAAAGCAGCTGTTTAGATCAGAAGATCTGATGGCCCTGTGCCACAACCTGCTTTTTAAAAGAACTTTCAACTAATCTTTAAAGTCAAAAAATGAACAATCCTTCTGATTAAGAAGCAACAGTGGTGTCTTTGCAGCCGCTTTCTTTCTAAGCTAAGTAAATCTGTTTGCCCCATAAGACAGGAACAGCTGAATTAGAAAATTGGGAATTGACATTTTAAAAGAGAAGAACTAAGGATTTAAGTGTATGTACTTTATGAACAGAATGAATTGCATTTTACTTGTAAGAAGGAATTGGATTCTAACAAGAAGAAAGGACAATGTGAGAAAGTACAGACATTATCAGTGGGATGTTGTTTTGCTGGCAGCTTCTGGCTAGACTCCAGGCAAGTGAATTGTTAAGCCTACAATTGGTGGATTAAGTGAAACATGGAACCTTCCCTGGTGCAATTAGGGGATATTTTACAATGGACTATGAAGGAAATGTGCAGAAAATTCCTAACTAGAAAAAAAAACATGAGGAAAGAATTCAAGCAACTGTTGCAAGACTAAGGCCATTTCTGCACTACATTGTTATAGTGTTATTATTCCACTTTCAACATCCCATTGAATCCTGAGATTTGCAGTTTAGGGAGAGGCATTTAGAATTCTCAGCCAGAGAGCGCTTTGGCCTCAGGAAACTACAAACCCCAGAATTCCACAGAATCTTGAAAGAGGAATAATAGCACTTTAACAGTGTAGTGCAGAAATGGCCTAGGACAAGGGGGAGACACAGAAGACAGAGAGAAACACAGAATGTGACATGGAAGTGAAAGAAGATGAAAACCAAATGGAGAGACAAACACAAGTCAAGACAGCGGAGGGAGATACCAGTTTATGAAAGGGAGATTACACCCCAAGGGTGGAAGAAGTGGGAGATGAATTTAGGTGGGACCTATAAACAAACTGTTTTAATGTCTGAATGAAAGCAAGTTGGTTTGGTTTGCACGACTGAAGGAGATGTGAAAAGAATGTTTAAAAGGGAGTATCACCTCAGGACTGTTATTTCATAATGCCATGTATGGAGATTGATTTGCTCTATAACATTAAAAGGAGTGTGAGAAAGATGTCAACAATGAAGGTGCTGTCTCAGGACAGTGATACTAAAATGATATGTCACAAGCAATCATGGAAAAGATGGCTACAAAGGAAGTGGGGAGTCAAATTCACAATATAGATTTGGTCCAAATTAGGTCAAAATGGTTACAGATTTAGCGTAAGTGGACTGGTCTATGAAATCTGTAATGGATTTTAGAATATAAAATGGTACTGAGGTATCTGGAATTTAGTGATGTTATAAAATATCTAACAGATCTGCAGTCTTAACTGGTGAATATATTATGTAATTAAGTCACAGATTTAGGATAATAATTCTGGATTGTGTCTATAATGCTATTAATATATTTAGATGTATTAAACATGCAATAGGTCTAAACTCTTAATCAGTGAAAACAGGAAGTAATTAAGGCAGTAAGCAGTATTAGCTTTATTTACAATGTGCAGTCTTCCCTCCTCATTCACAGGTTTGACCTTCACAAATTTGATTATCGTCCCCACCACCCCCGCATCCTCCTACTCCCATTCCTTCGTCTTTTGCCTGGTTGTGCTGTGCATTCCTTCTGCACACCTGGGCAAAAGGCAAGGTAATGGGAGGTGGAGCCTCATCCATGGAGAAGGTAGGCCTGTGCAAGCCTTCCTCCCCATCCTCCCCATCCCATTCCCTTGCTTTTTGCCCAGGGCATGGTGAAGGAAGGCAGCATTCCCAGGCAAAAGAGAAGAGAATGGGAGGGGGAGAAGGAGAGGGAGACACATGTGTGCCTTTCTCCCTACTTGGGGCTCCCCCTCCCATTTATGTGGCCAAGTGCAGAGAAGGTAGGCACACGCACCCAGGCAAAAGGCAAGGGAATGGGACAGAGGGCACAAGAAGAGAATGAGGCCATTTCCGCACCAGACATTTATAGCGTTATTATTCCACTTTCAACATCTGATGGAATCCTGGGGTTTGCAGTTTCGGGAGGGGCCAGGTGGCCCCTCCTGAAACTGCAAACCCCAGGATTCCATCAGATGTTGAAAGTGGAATCATAGTGCTATAACAGTCCAGTGCGGAAATGGCCCTGAATTCCCTTCCTAGAGACACTAGGTTGCATCATCCTTACTCACTTTCCACAAAGATGTAAGACCTTTTCTTCTTATTATTATTATTCCAGTAGGCCTCTGAGAATTGATTTTTCATGAGAAACAGGCCTTGTATAATGTGTTGGACTTTTATTATTGTGGTTGCTTTAATTTGCTAAAACTGATTTAACATTTTATGAGGGTTTAATTGCTTTTTAATTTTTGTATGCCATTAATTTTTAACTATGTTTGTTTTAACAGTTGTAAGCAGCCTTGAATCCAAAACTGGGAAAAAGGTAAGATATAAAAAATATAAATAAACGCAACAACAACAGCAATAATTCTGGACTAGATTTGGTGCCCAAAGCACATAAAAATCCAAAACTTGGAACAGTACTTTTTTTTTCTGGACCACAATCTTCTGACATCTAAAATGTTGCTTTTCCAAAGGCAGTGAAACTGCTTCCAAATACCAGAAGGTTGAGCCAGCAGTCCTTACTCAGGAAAAACTCTGAGACAGCAGCTGCATGGAATACCTCCTTGGGGAAATTTCTTACACCTGCCTCAATTATACTGGTGTGTCTTTAGAAGTACATTCCTGGACTGATTCTTGTGCGGCAGGGCACAGAGAGAGATGAATAAATTCATCTTAAACCAGCTTACAGCAGACTCTCATTTCAACTAAAGTTTAAACAATGGGGATGGGTGGGGAAGAGAGATTCCTAAACAAATTCTCTTCACTGAAATTTGCTCACAAAGAACTCATTATTTATGTTCTCCATAGGAATCTCTAAACATTGCCAGTTATGGATAAGATTATATTTGGAAAGTTCTTAAAGATGCAAAGTTACTGAATCTGGCATTAGTACACTAAAACCTTTAAAGAGAAAAGAAGTAAAATGGCTTTTTTGAAGCAGTCCTCACAAAACAAAGTTTACAATTTCTCACAAATCAAGAAGCCAAATTTAAATTCTTACTAAACTGCATTTTTTAAAAAGTTCCCATTCTAAAAGGAAGCACTGGATACAACCATGTCATATGTCGAGAATGTATGGTGGCTCTACCTCATGTGCCCCAATTCATACATACTCTATTGATACCATAAGTAGGAAGGCATGCTCTGAAGTAGTTCTTGAGTTTGTTCTGTTTCTTTATTTATTTACTTAACAAATATCCTGACTTTCTTTCAGTGCAGAACACATGGCAGACTGCAACACATGTTAAAGCAAAATACAGCTAAAAACCAATCCATTAAAACATTGAGGAATAATCTAGGGGAAAAAATATTCAGAAAAACCAAACCTTCTTAAAATCAAGCAGTGGCTCAAAATAGTTTAAAGGCATTTAAAACCATATCAAAAAAATAAAGAAAAATATATAAACCTCCCTTCCCATTAGAAGATCCTTCTGAGGTTGCCAGTCATGAGCCAAAAGCCTGTCTGAATTAGAAAAGATCTTTGCCTGCTGGCAGGTATGCAGAGATGGAGCCAGCCTGGTTTCCCATGGAAGGAAATTCCACGGGCTCAGAGCAGCCACTGAGAAGGCCTTCTCTCGTGTCCTCACCAACATGCCTTGCCCTGAAGATCTCCAAAGGCAGACAGGTTCATATGTTTCTACTACTGAGATAGTACCAACTATCTTTTAAAACAATCTGTTTTCTCAAAAACTTGTGAAGTATACTGCTCCACAAAAGGAACAAGGGCTATCTTGCAAACATCCACCTCCACAGCTCACTCTATATGATCCAGACAACTTTGTGGTGGACTTCTACTGGGATAAAGAGAGGGAAGAAAATCAAGCTGAGTGCACAAAAAGTAGGCTGCAACTTTTAATCCAGAGGTGGGGGATATATGGCCCTCCAGATGTTTTTGGATTGTATCCTATTGCCCCCAGCCATTGACCATGGCTGGCTAGGGCATACAGGGGGAGCACACACTGGAGGCCACATGTCCTTGGTCCCTTTGTCTCAAAATTATTGTTGTATTCAGTGCAGTTTATAACAACTTGTTGTTGTGTTCCTTCAAGTCATTTTCCACTTATGGTAACCCATCACGGGGTTTTCTTCACAAGATTTGTTCAGAGGGGGGTTCCTTTTGCCTTCTTCTGATGCTGACAGAGTGTGACTTTCCAAGGTCACCCAGTGAATTTCCATGGCTGAGCAGGGGTTCAAACCCTGGTCTCCTAAGCAGTAGTGCAGTGCTTACATCACTATACCACACTAGCTCTTTATATCGATTACTTAATCTATGAATACCCACCTGATCCATTGACTAGGACCTCCTCCCCCTCCTCAAAAAAAGGAGATTATTCCATGAAGCATTTTTCAACAGTCAAGAGGGACTCCCAGTGCAACCCTGTACCTGTCAACTCACAAGAAAGTAAGACTGGTATCATTTGGGCTTATTTCCTAGGAAAGGGAATGCAGAGTTGCACTCTCAATCCCCGACGCCAGGCTTTGCCCAACCTGCTGTTCTTCAGACGTTCTGAACTTCAACTCCCATGATAATTCAAGAATGGTCAAGTTAAGTGACACTGATAGCAATGGCAGTTGAAAATCTGCAGGGCACCAGCCTGGGGAAGAATGACTTAAGCCACCTTCAGCTGGCTGGGATATCCAGCTTTTTAAGCAATAAGGAGTATGAAGACAAACAATGAGGACAACAGGCAGAAAAACCCTGGCTAGGGCTTCACAGGGATCCTTCCATGCTAAGTGACCCATCTTTTCAAACAGAGCAATGAACTTCTTTGAAGCTGAAGTTTACCTCCCAAGTCTAGTGGTGGACCAACACTTCTGGGTGTCAGCAAATATTTTACACAGGACAGATTAACCAGAATTTTTCAATCCCCTCTTTGGTGCCATCCAAAATCAAAAACAAAACGTTCCCTCCGCTAATCCGATTGGTTTCCCCTGAAGTATTTTATCTTTGATCTGCCCATGATCCTGTAAATCCTGCGTTAATGTGGTTGAGTTGAAGTCTCTGGGCTGGAGCTCTCCAGCTAAAACATTCCATCTATCTGGAGTGATTTATAGGCTACGCAGGGTAAGGGGAGGGGCAAAGGGAGCGGCCAGTCACTGAAAAACCCAACCAGAGTTTGTGAGCCTCAGCAGATAAATTTGATCCAGAGAAGCACCAGGAAAAGAGGGAGGGAGGGAAGAGTGGAAGGAAGAAAAGTTCTTTGAAAGAGATGCAGGTGTTTTAGCCATAGGCTCTCTCAGAACAGGACATTCCCGAATTATATGAGAGCTCCAGCAGTCGCTCCAGAGAAATCAATGTCCTGCTGGGCTCTTCCAAAAGAAACAGATCTGGGGGAGCTGAAAAACGGTACAGTGAAAGATCCACACCCTGCTACACATTAAATGTGATTTAAGGCAGCCTTCCCAAATCCTACATCTGTCCCAGAGGTGCTGGGCTGCAACTTCCATTGTCCCCAGCCAGCATGGATAGTGGACATTTCTTGTCCAACACATTTGGGGTTGCCAGAATATGGACAGCTGTTTTTAGGCACTGTGTCAAACGGAAAGCTACTAATGCTAACCAGCCATTAGCATACACTCTGCATTGGGAAAGTCAGCTTGTGCAGTTTGCCTGGCCCACCATTAATATCAGTTTAAAAACAGAACTTGGAAGAATTACCTTTTCAAACTACAACCACTAGACTTCCTGAAGCTCTGTTAAAAGCCCCAGGAAGAGTGTGTCCACAAATAACCAGAATAAAATTATATTCACTTAATGAATGTAAATGAGATTTAATTTGTGATCTTGAAATCATGAATTTATCTTTTCTTTCTTGGAAGGCTTCCCCACTGAGTTCCTTCCCACTCAGCTATCCTAACCAGAATGTAGCCTCTCGTCTTCACAGAGGATTCAACCTCAGCTGTCAAAGAACTGGCCCCGAGGCAAGCATTGCATTCAGAATTCTTGCCCCTGACTGCAAGCTGAACTTGTATCAACACATACAGCTACTACCAGCTCTTCCATTCCCGCAAGGCAAAAGTCTGTATCAAAACACAAACAGATTGAGATGGGCAAGAGACGAGGACCAAGGAGTGGCATACATGATAAAGTGCAAACAAAATCCAACTCCAGGACAGTTGCTCTCTCAATCTGCCACATCAAGTTTTATCTCTGCATTCAGATCTTATTTCTGCTCATCGGAAAGGCTTATCAGAAAGGTAAGCCTTTCTGCTGATCAAAAAAGTTTTCTCTTCTCTACAGCCTGATCCTGCGCACACGGCAACTTCAAAGTATCTCCCCCAGAAATGAATGGGATCTACTCTGCACGAATTGTTACTTTTAAGTTCTTGGGCAAGATGGTTCCCAGATGAAGGGCTAGGAACTTAATAGGAGCTTTGCACACAAGGAACTGAGGCTAGGATCAGCTGCTGTTAGGAACCAGAAATCCATAAAAAGATAAGAGGCTTCATGCAGGGGAGGGAAGACCTCAAAGGAAGTAGGTAGGATGTGAGATTTCAAAGAGATAATATGTGTTGCAGGCTGGACGCTTTGGGTCATCTGTGTACTTTAAGTTAGGGAGCAGGGCTCCCCCAGCTTAATATCTTCAGCTGGGGAGTAAGCACCACTAAAGTCAATGGAGTTTACTTGTACGTAGACATAGGACTGCAGCATCTGATACTTGCTTTCCATTTCCTAGAGTTTTGGTTGTGTGTGTAACAGAGATACAAGTTACATGGTCACTAACAGACAGCACAGAAAAGTTACTTTTTTCAAATGCAGTCTGCAGAACCCCCAACCAACATGGCCAGTAGCCATGTGAGCTGGAGGACTGGAGAAGTTGTAGTCCTCAAAATGAACTTTTCCAAGCTCTGCACACCCTGGCATCTGAAATCCAGACACATACAGTGTGTTTGAAAATTGCCTTCGCAATTTCAATTGTGTATAGAATTGAAATCGTTAAAGACAATTTCCGGACACTCGGTAGACACTATCGTTCAGTAACCATTTTCCCCAATACTACCAGCGTGCCATAAAGAAATGTAGGCTTGACGTGGTCCCTGGCCCGAGGACCTACCATGCTAAGCGAACAGATCAAGATCAGGACGGAATCTTAGGAGACTCAAGAGAGTTACACATGAATACGGAAATAAAGGATGCTGGTGATACTAGTGGCATTAGCCTGAAAAAAATCATTTTTGACAGAGTACACCTATTTCCCAGCCTGCATGCCCACTATCCTTCCTGCCTAGGGGATGCTGGGAATTGTCGTCCAAAAAGTGACTCTTCCAACCTCTGATGGCATGAAAGCACAAAGGGAGAGACATTGTGCCTTCCTCCTCCTAGCCTCCTCTCCGAAGAACCTCCAAGTCTCCGAAGAACCTCCAAGTCGGGAGGGAACCTGTGTCACAGCCCAGATAGGAGGACGAACGAGGGGGGCGGGTGACCGTACCTGGTGCCGCCGGGGATGCCGAGGGGAGCAGAACAGCCAGGAGCCAGAGGAGCGCCCAGGAGAGCAAGAAAACCCGCGGAGCCGGAGAGGAGGAGGGCGCCATGGAGCCGGTGGCGCGCAAAGAGCAGCCGCGCCTTGGGGAGCCGGGCGGGCGGCTGGAACTGGCGGCGTCTCCTCTGCGAAGCGAAGCCCGCGCAGCAGCGGCGTCGCTCTCCTACTGGCGGGAGGGCTCAGCCCCGTCGGTGCCGCCGCTGCTCGCCGCTTCTCTTCATCGCCGTCCCCAGTTCGCCGTCGCCGCTCCAGCGCTCGCCTCCCCCCGCCGCAAGTCCGCGGGGCTCTTTCTCCCCGGCCTCCTGTTTCCTCCTGCTGGCCAACCGGGGTACTGCAAGCAGGCGTCGAGAGAGCCGGCAGCGAGATAACCTGGGACGCAGGGACGGCGGGCGGGGGGGAGGCACCCGCGAGGGTACCGTTTGAAAAGAAAAGAAAAGAAAAGAAAGAAGAAGCGTGGGGAGGGTGGTGTACTGAAGGAAAAACAAAAGCAGGCCTTGGGTGGGGTAAACAAGAGCTTCAGCAAGTGAGGGCTAAAGTTTTTCTTTCGTTAAGGCGTATTCCACCATCCCTTCTGGTCGGTGTGCACGCTCCGGCCATTTCCACACTAGCGTGTTATAGTGCTACTATTCCACTTTTGACATCCTATGGAATCCTGGGGTTGCAGTTTAGGAGGCCTGGGGCCCCTCCCTAAACTGCAAACCCCAGGATTCCATAGGATGTTGAAAGTGGAATAGTAGCACTATAACACTCTAGTGCGGAAATGGCCTCCAACTTTTATTCTCACAACAACTGGTTGGAGCACAGACTATCTGAGTTCACTCAGTGAGGTTCGGGAAGGACAGAAAGTGGTGTGAATCCCTGTATTTCCTCCGTCAAGTCCAGTGCTGTAACCGCGACACTGCACTGCCTCTTTTGTGTCGAGTAACATCCAAACACGAAAGCCCCTTATCCTCTGCCTTGACCCACCCATTCTCTGAAGCAGTTTGATCCAGCATTCTACCATTTCCGGCATCAGCCATTTCCGCACTAGCCTGTTATAGCGTGATGATTCCACTTTCAACATCCTCTGGAATCTGGGGTTTGCAGTTTCGGGAGGGGCCGGCCGGCCCCTCCCGAAACTGCAAACCCCAGGATTCCAGAGGATGTTGAAAGTGGAATAGTAGCACTATAACACGCTAATGCGGAAATGGCCATCGTCTCAGTCTCTGTAATGTGCGGAAAGGCTGGAGTCTTGCTCTTTAGATTCCTGTATTCTCAGCCATTTCCAGTTCTAACCCAACCGCGTCAGTAACTCCCGAGCCTGCCTTTCTTTTGCAAATTAGTTCCATGCATCTCACTCACATCCCTTTTTTTCTTTAATAAGAAATGACTTCAGCGACCACCAGATGCAGTAGCAGGGAGAAACTCAATAGGGTTTACCCACAGAAGCACGTTAGTAGCAGTTGTATCTTTTTTTTTAAAAAAAAAAGTGCTTGTTTAAACTAATTCCAGGAGGTTTTTTGTCCTGACTGAAGCCTTTCCCAGTTTCAGCCCACAAATATTTTGCCACAATTCCCATCGGTTCCAAGCCCACTGGTGACACTAAACAATGATGGGCACTATAGTCCAATACATCCAAGGGGCAGCAGATTGGGAAAAGGAATTGCATTGCAAAGGTATACCTCAATTAACAAAGTAGTTGAGCATTACTTCTTTAACAGAAAATTTAGTACCAGATGCAGAAATAACATGGAAAGCGTCGGTGTAGGTCCCAACAATAGAGATGAACAGTGCAATATGTTTCAGCCAATGTTTATTCCAAACTAACAATATGCATATGTGAACTCAAACAACTAGGTCAGATAAACCTTTTCTAATGAAACAAAAATATTTTGAACCTTTCAGAGACTACTTGAAGGCTTCTTTCAAAATGCATGCAGGAATGACTTTTATTTCAGCCACCTCCACATTCCCTAAGATTTCCATTTTGATCACCAGACTCATAGATCAATGCTATTTTAACATGGTGAGAGTAGCTGGGGAAGCAAGCCAATCTGTTCTCCTTTTCTTTTTCTTTGTTTTGCTGTACATCCACACCCAGTGAAGGATTCTGCAGACAGCTGCTGTTTAGCTTGCCTGTTTCAGGCAGGCATACACTGCTACAGTAGGATTAATTACAGTATCATCCCGTCATTACCCAGCTAAAGCTTTATTGCATTTTTTATTGCAGACACACTGTTGTAACCCAGTATCAAACATCTGTGTTCCGCCATCTTCACAGTGCCAATGCTGCTTTAAAAAAACAAAACCTCCAGAGGATAAGGGGGTTGGGCAGGCATAAACAGTCCTTGTAAAAAAGGAGCCTCTTTGTCGAAAGGTTTTGTTAAGTGAGGCTTCCTTTATAACTCTGTTAATTACAGATGTCAGATGGGAAATGGGGAAAGTATGCAACAAAGCATACTGACTGATACTGAATAACAGTTGTACTGGGGAATTCAATGTTTATGAGTGAGAGAAAGACTTTGCGTTTCAGTACCCCCCTTTCCTGTGATTGGGAACATACTTCACAAGTGACCCTTTAGCTGTGCGTTTGAGAAGGAAGGACTTTGGCCATCCTGATCACTACAACATCATCACAAACCATGGCAACCAACATACCCTTTCTGATGCAGCTGTTACACAGCTCTCCACTTGCTTTTGTGTTTCAGCATCTGCTGCTTGAGACAACCACTTCATTCTGCCAGGCAGTAGGGCTGGCCCTACCTTGAATGTACTTGTCAGAGTTGTCATGCATACATGTGCCCACCAGATTCTCACCCTTCCTTCCCTTTTATGCATGTATTCATTAAGTTTCTGAGCAGCCCAATGATGGATAAAAGAAAAAGAGCAGATTCTTCACTGCCAACCCCTGAATCTAGTTTATTCCAAGCATACTGTTAAAGTAAATAGCCTTCCTGATCCTTTTTGGACTGCACCTTTCCAGTTGGGGTACCAGAATATTACTATAATTTGTTGTCATTCATTATTACTCAGTATAGTTTCTTCCTCCAGTAGCACAGTACATAATGTTAATACACATTTAATATAAAAGCAGTCATCAACTGAGCTTTGCAAAGTGTGGAAATGCAAAATTTTGTGACTGTTAATGATAATAACCCACAACATCTCTTTTACATTGCCCTGTGTCAGGCAACAGGGAGAAGACCCTGTCAACTTTGCAAAAGCATGAGAAAGTTTGTCAAAGGGAGTTCTGCTTCACATGGTGAAACATGTGAGAGCTGGTAACTGCCTCATACTTATTGCACTTTTCCATGTAGGGAAACACATGAAAGGGGGATGGGGAATATACTACCTTCCAGATGTTGTTGGACTTCAGCCCCCATTTAGCCCAAGCCAGCATGGCCAACTGTGGCAAGCATTGCAGCCCCTCAACATCTGGAGGGCTATATATTCCCTATTCTTGGCATAAACACGTAGATCATTGTCTATGACAGTGGTTCTCAACCTGTGGGTCCCCAGATGTTTTTGGACTTCAGCTCCCAGAAGCCCTGGGCATTGACCATAGTGGCTGGGGCTTCTGGGAGCTGAAGTCCACAAACATCTGGGGACCCACAGGTTGAGAACCACTGGTCTATGACATCACAAGTATTTTGATACTGTGTATTTTACACAGAAAAATACGTGCATGTCTATTCATCATATCATGACTGACACACAGGATACATGTTTTTTTCCCTATGTGGAAGTGCTTTCTGGGTATGGAGAATACCCCATGGGAAGAGTGGATCTGGGAGGGAACCAGACACATCTAATGCTGGTTCATGCCAAAGATGCCTGTGATATAGAGGTTTGCAGGTTAGCTTAGTACCACAGCCTAGTGATCCAAGCCGTGGCGGTGGTTCCTACACTATTTCAGAGGTGCCCCTTCTGCCTCGCCCATGGGCTCACCCTCTAGGACCACATAGGGCTGTTTCCAGACTGGAAGCTGTTAGAATTATTTAGTAGAATCTTCTGCTCTCAGCTACATGGGTCATTGTAATTAACTTTTCATGAGTTGGAGATGGGTTGGTGTAGCACTGTGTTTATATATCCATATTCCATACACACCAGTTGCCATGACATAGCTGTGCAGGCAGGAAAGACACCACTGAGTGCACCATTTTTAAAACATTTTTGAGCATCGTCAAATTTTGTTTTAAAATTCATTTTCAAAAGATGCTGTAACCAGTGCAGTTAGCTTTAGTAACTTTAGCAAATACTTTGAAATGGGCAAAACCATATTAAAAGATTAGGCATCAAGAAACATAAGCCAAAATCTAATGTCATGCAAGTGGACTTATATTTGTGCAACAGAATGCCCTCTTCTCCTCTCCTCGCAGGTCCTTTCTCTATTCCCCAGGGTTCTTTAATTGCAGGGCAGGAAAAGGAATGGAAACTTCTGCTTTATCCATTCCACTGGTTGGATCCATTCTGTTTATTCTTCATGTGTTTCATTCATACACACACACATACACACACAAAAAAAGAGAGGAAGAGAGATGAAAATGCATTTTAACACATTTTTTAAAAAGTGGTCAAGATCCTATATCACAGTCTATGTTTTGTAACTATGTTTTGTTACAAATCCGTAGCTATGTTGCAGAAACACAACACTACACTACGAAACTCTGCTCGTGAATTGTAAAGATGCATCTCTGGTCACCAGCAAGAGTGCTCCAATGTGCATTCTGATGGATATTGGGTACTTCTGGTGCACACTGTTCTCATTGTGCTCTGGCACTTCCTAACTGATATCTGGAAGAGCATTGGGGAGTGCTCCAAAGCACATCCGTGTCCATGGTGCATCAGGCTGTGGTCATTCTACTAGCTACCAGCACACAAGAGTTGCTCGTACATTGTAACAACATGGCAGCCTCTGAGTGAATACAGAAGTTGCAAAATTACTCAGTTAAATTTTGCATACATGTATGGCCATTTTCAAGGATGTATGCTCCAAGCAGAATGCCAGTCTGATTCAGCAACAAAAGCATACCAACATAATAGCATTATTGAGGGGGGAAAATATGCTGAAGTTGATACATGATGCCAGGCTTGCTTGCCTCTGACATCAGTGTATAAATTAGAGCCAAATCTATTTTACAAGGAGAGAAGAATAGCCTGGCCACTTCCAAGCACTTGCTTTGCCTGACAAGTGGCATTTTTGGCAGTCAGTGCAGCCCCTAAAGAGTTGCTGAGAAAAAATTCCACCCAGTCCATCACAGTTGCCTACTAGATCTAACTAATAATAGGGTCAGCCTTCACATCTTTATAAGACAAACTAACCAGTGGCCTTCAGGGAAATGCATAAAATTCTATTTTCTTCTTCTAATCTTCCCTGGCTCTCAACAAATCTTATAACAACCACAAAAGATTGTAGGGGAGCATTGATAAAAATTAGGAAAGAAGGAGCGAAGTGGAGTGGAGTGGAGTGACCAGGGCAGGATTTGGGGGAGAAGTCCAGGGTCTCACTCAGAAGACATAACAGAATGCCCCCTGCCCACGTCAGGCAGCAAGGCCAATTTGCCATTTTTGAAGTAAGTGAATTAATAGATTTCACTATCTAAAAGCTCATTTAAATGCCAAAATTAGATAACTCCATCACTGGTGGGGAGATGCAAAGGGTTCAGCTGTTTGATTTGGAAACTGTTGCTGAAATAGTCCCATGAATTATTTCCAGATCAAATGGAAGATGTCAAGAGTTAGGTTTCATTTCACATTTTTCCCCAATTGCACAAGAATCCAGAGAGGCAGCATACGTGGCACCAGGTGTGATTTTACCTGACCGTGCCATGCAGAAGCCTAGTAAATGATAGAGGCAACGTCACTGAGACCTTGACTCAATATACAAAGGCACTATCTCTAAGATGTGATGGCACTGTAGATCAAACCACAACTGGCACAATTTGTGTAATGGTGAATGTTATTACAAAATTTCGTGATGAAAGCAGTGCTCTCTATATAAAAGTAAACGCCATAGCCATAGTGCAAAAGAAGTGCAACTGTCAATGTCTGCAGAACACAGCTGGATCAAAGCAGCTTGATATATTTTCCAGTATGTATCAGATGGCACATCCCACTCCCAATAATACACTATTAATAGAAAGTTATGAAGACTGAAAGGTAAGAGTGACTATTTCAATGATCCACATCTTTTTCCTATCTCTGAGTTATAAGCAATAACCTTGCTCCTAGTTTAAAGCCCTTAGTGCCAATTGCACAAAAGCCTATTTCCTACTGCACTTTTTATTTTCCTACTGCAGAAAATATGTCCAATTGCATATTAGAATAATGCCTGTCAAGAGCATGTGTCTACTTTTGTTTATTCACTGGTAAGATATCTTATATTTTCTTCTTTATCTTTTAAAAAAGGTCAGTTCAGTAGTATATAAACGTCTTGGTTGTATGCAAACTTATTTACATTATTTGGTTTAAATAATTTAAAGGCAGTTGGTTAATCACCTAAAAATTTCTATAATCAGTTGACAGCTTTAAACATTTCTGTGTGGTACTCCTTCCCAACACCTCCCACTTAAGATTTCCCAGTGAAGACCACCAGTATTTTTGGAAGAAAGGATCTGAAGGTGCAGGAGTGGAATAATCAATCTATTGGACATCTTTGAAGCTGCTTACCTTTGTAAACTTTGTACCCTTAGAGAATGTCTGAAGAGAGTGGGGAGCAAGGAGGAATGACAAATGGAATTCCTCACAGAATGGAAATATGCAGTGAATCAGCCTGGGTGCCATGTTTCAATAAGCACAGACTTGTATCCATGGTTATGTGGAATTTGTTTTGCTCCATTTACCTTAGTTTTGCCAGTAGTAGTGTGTGTGATGGAGAGTGGAACATCAAAGCATTTCCATAACTTAGAAAAGTCCTCTAAAATTGGTGGAGCATTCAGAAAGAAGAGATATATCCATACCTTCTACAGATCATTGCCTCTGCTAGATTTCTCTTCTTGATTATTGTTGTAATGTTCACTATATAATGAGAAAATGATTTATCTGTATTCTGCTAACATTCTGCTGAGTATGTCTCTTGTTTCCATTTGGCAAAATGCTCCCATTATCTTAAACAGGAACTGGATTAAGTTCATATTCAGATGGTTTTCAGATGTGACACAGCTGTGTGTGCCAACCTTTATATTGCATCTGTTCTCTTCTGGATGTCATTCTAATATTGGATATTTCCAGCAACACCTTCTGTCTGCCTTGTTGGTTTGTCTCCACTCATATTTGATCATGCAGTGTTAACTTGGAAAAAGGGTAACTATCTACAAGTATGTTTATCTATGTTCTGTTCCCAGATCTAACATCCCTGAATATATAACTTTTTCAAGGCATTTACAAGTTCCCTAGAAGTTGAACTTTGAGCTCAGTTGTAAGACCCCATAGCTCAGAGGGAGTATGTATTCTTTGTCTGCTCAAGGTGTCACTTTCAGTCTCCAGCATCCCCTGCTATTGGTGATAAGACTTCCTGTCTTTTCCCTGGAACCTTGAACAGCTGATACTAGTCATGGTAGAAAATATTGAATTAGATTGGCCCATCAGACAAAGCTTACCCTGGAACTTTGCCTAGCCATCCTGGCAGGGAGGAGCAGCACACAACCCCTCCCATCCCCAAAGCATCATGGGCTGTTTGAAGAGGCAAGCGGCTCCTCCTTGCATATGTGCCTTTTTGCCCCCATGAGAGAGAGGAGAATAGGAACCTTTTCCTGCCATTACTCAATTTTTTTCACATACCCCTAAATGTCCTAGGCTGTACCCCTTGTGGTTACACATAACCCAGGTTGGGAACCACTGCCCTGAGGCAACCCTATTTTCTTAGCATGACTTCTTCAGAGGAAGTTTGCCATTGCCTTCCTCTGAGGCTGAGACACTGTGACTTGCTCAAGGTCAGTAAGATTCAATGGCTGAACAGGGATTTGAACCCTGGTCTCCAGAGTCCTACTCTAATGGAACCACTCGCAATAATCTTTGAGAATTCTTGGAGAACAAGAGAAGTCCCAGCAGACTGGAGGAGGGCAAATGTCCTCCCCATCTTCAAGAAGGGAAAAAAGGAGGACTCAAATAATTATCGACTGGTCAGCCTGACATCAGTACCAGGAAAGATCCTAGAGCAGATCATTAAACAGTCAGTTTGTAATGACTTAGAAAGCAATTCCATAATAACTAAAAGTCAACATGGATTTCTCAGAAATAAGTGGAGCCAGACTAATCTTATCTTTTTTATGATAGAGTTACAAGCTTGATAGATGAAGGGAATGCTGTGGACGTAGCATATCTTGATTTTTGTAAAGCCTTTGACAAAGTTTCCCACCACATTCTTGCCAAGAAACTAGTAAAATGACGGCTTGACAGGGCTACTGTTAGGTGGATTTGAATTGGTTGACTGACCAAACCCAAAGGGTGCTCACCAATGGCTGCTTTTCATCCTGGAGAGAAGTGACTAGCGGGATGCCACAGGGTTCCATCCTGGGCCCAGATCTATTCAACATCTTCATCAATGACTTGGATGAAGGAGTAGAGGGCATGCTGATCAAATTTGCAGATGACACCAAATTGGGTGGGGTTGCTAATATGCCAGAGGACAGGATCAAAATTCAAAATGGCCTTGACAGATTGGGGAGCTAGGTCAAAGCTAACAAAATGAATTTCAACAGAGAGAAATGTAAGGTAGAAAAAATGGAAGGCACAAATATAGGATGGGGGATGCGTGGCTGGATAGCAGTACATGTGAAAGGGATCTAGGAGTCTTGGTAGATCACAAGCTGAACATGAATCAGCAGTGTGATGTGGCAGCCAAGAAAGCCAATGCGATTCTTGGTTGTATCAATAGGAGTATGGTGCCTAGATCAAGGGAGGTAATGATACCACTCTATTCTGCATTGGTTAGGCCTCATTTGGGATACTCTGTGCAGTTCTGGGCACCTCAATTCAAGATGGATATTGACAAGCTGGAACATGTCCAGAGGAGGGCGATCAAAATGGTAAAGGGTCTGGAAGCCATGCCCTGTGAAGAACAGCTTAGGGAGCTGGGTATGTTTAGTCTGCAGAAGAGAAGGTTGAGGGGACATGATAGCCATATTTAAATATTTGAAGAGATGTCATGTCGAGGAGGGAGCGGGCTTGTTTTCCACTGCTCCAGAAACTAGGACAAGGAGCAATGGATTCAAGCTTCAGGAAAGGAGATTCCACCTGAACCTCAGGAAGAACTTCCTGACGGTCAGAGCTGTCCGGCAGTGGAATATGCTGTCTCGGAGTGTGGTGGAGTCTCCTTCTTTGGAGATTTTTAAGCAGAGGCTAGATGGCCACCAGTTGAGAGTGCTTTGACGGGTGTTCCTCCATGGCAGCGTGTTGGACTGGTTGGCCTCTGTGGTCTCTTCCAACTCTATGATGCTATGAATACTCAAACTACTGTACCACACTGGCTGTCCACACATGGCTTTCAACCATTTTCAACAATAATAGTTTTATAAAAGTAAAAATAACAGTTTGGTTTAACTGCTGTAAAATTATTGTTCTAACTGCTTAACTGTTGTAACATAGTTAAAAATTACCAGCATACAAAGGTTAAAAAGCAAGTAAACTATCATCAAATTTGAAACCAGGGAAATAGGTAAAAAAAAGTAAGTAGTCAGGCAGGCAGGCAGTGGATATGTAGGCAGATGACAAAGAGGAAAGGGGTTTAGTGGTTTATTGGGGAGAAGGAAGCAAGAGAATCATCTTGCATCCCCAGTGATCTCATTAAGGGGAGCATGATGCTATATGGTTTGGCCTGCAATTGTGCTTAGAACAACCACTGTTATTTGCCAGGTTTGAGGAGGAAGGTTTGGTTTTCCAAGGCCAGCCTAACAGAGTCAGCCCCATCATTACCTCTCAATAAAAATGTTTCTCTGTGTGATCTTGCATGAGAGGACTTTCTATGCAAAGTCCTTGACCATGCAATTCTAAACACACTTACTAGTACATAGAGCCTGGAATTACATTTTTATAAGTTCTGGATTACAACTTTCAAACTTGTCAGCAATCTGGGGATTCTGAGAGCTGAAATTCAGAGCAACATTTCCAAGCTCTGCTAGAACACTGACTCTTTTGAGCATAAAAGACTTCTATGTGAACATACACAAAAATATTCTGTGACAGATCCTGCTTTGACACTCATAGCCACTGACAAAACTGTGCTCACAAAGCACACATATGGGATGTTGGTGGTTGCTCAAAAAGTAAAATAACATGTGTTTTAAAATATTTGAAACACTGGATTTACTTTCTTCTTTGTTTCTCTAAGAAAACATCCAGGTCTTGCAATCAGCACTCAAAAGCTACAACCTGAAGTCCACATCCTAGGCTCCTAGGGAATGAGCTTATTGAACTCAGTTGGACTTCCATCTAAGTAAACAATCTTAAAAAAGAAAAGCTCTCTCCTTCTACTAGAGGATACACATTCTTAAAACTGCTTATGTTTGAATTAATTAATGTATGCAAATAAAAAATGACCTATACGCAGATAAGCTCAGATGGCAATGTCAACCTGTTGAGCTCATGAGATTTCATCTCTTAGCTAGTATTTCAGACCCCCTGTTTAAAAAAAAAAATTGCAGAGCAAGCAAGATTGATGCTTCCCAATGGCTAATGATTTGAATTGTCTGTCAATGGCTTGCCTGAGGTTTATATTAACTCCACCAAGGGTGCAAAGGGAATCATTTCTGGAAGGCCTGCCGTCCAAAGGCATGGTTCACATTTGCAGCCATTGCCAAGTACAAATGCAACAACAACATTCCATTTGATGCTGATTCTTCCATAAATTACACTTCTGGGTGAATGATACAAACCAGTTGTTCCCTGAAAGTTATGGGGAACGCAATTATGGTTTGGTCAGCACATGAATGCCAAAACGCTGTGGTTCCTCCCGCAAGCCTTATTAAAAGAAATAAACAGAGGTGGCATGGTCTTGGCACAGTCAGGTAGCACTTCCTAAAGAAAACAACTGCAACTCCCTCCTGATTCTTAAGAGAATGACCAGCTGACTTAAATGAAAACTGTGAAAAAAGTAAAACATATTCTTCTGTAACTTTACAAGTTTGGTTTCATCACTCATGCAATCCTGCTAATGTCAGAATGTGTCAAAGAGATCAGTGAACATGGTGTATGCACAGTGCATCTTCCAACTATTCTAATATGGCAGGGACAATCTCAATCAATCCTCTGCCCTCTCACTTTTTCAGCTGCTTTTAAAATGTCCTTGTTCCTCTCTTCTCCTCCCACTTTCCTCCTTTGTCCTCAGGTTATTTCAATTGCTGCAGGCTGAGGACCTTTCTGCACTACACTGTTATAGTGCTATTGTTCCACTTTCAACAACTTATGGGATCCTGGGATCTGCAGTTTAGGGAGAGGCATTTAGAAATTCTCAGCCAGAAAGTTCTTTGGCTTCAGTAAACTACAAACCCCAGAATTCCACAGGATGTTGAAAGTGGAATAATAGCACTATAACAGTATAGTACACAAAGGCCCTGAGTTCAAAGAGTAGTTTCCACTCAATCAACTCAACGGTAGGAGGAGGACAAATGTGTACAATGGTACCTATAGCGTGGGGGGAGGTGAAGAGGAAAAACTAGTAGACATTCTGCAAGTTCAGCTATACCACCCTCAAAACAAGGGGCCCTTTCAGGAACAACTTTCTAATGGGCAATCTTCAGAATGGTATGTGGATCTCATTTATACATCTCCTTTTTCTACTTTCATTACCTCTTCTGTTGTCTGTTGGAATCAGCTGGTACTGGATTCTTCATATGCCACTTCCTATATATACAACTTTCTTGTAACCACAGATTTACCAACTGAGAGCCAGCGTGGTATAGTTGTTTGAGCATTGGAGAGTAGGGTTTGGTTCCCTGCTCGGCCAAGGAAACCCACTGGGTGATCTGAGCACATGACACACTCTCAGTCCCAGAAAACCCTGTGATAGGTTCATTTTAGGGTTGCCATAAGTCAGAAACAACTTGAAGGCACAAAACAACAATTAGCAAAAAAAAAAAAAATAAGACATTTCAGTCACTAGGGGGTGTTAGAGGCCACAGTAAAACTATGCCCCAGTACACGAAAAAAATACAGGAAAATGGATACCAGGTTTGCCTAAGAAAAGCATTAATGGTCTTTATTGGACCAATGAGCCTTAGCATAATAATTTCTCGACCTCTAAACATCACAAAGCTCATGATCTTCAGATAGATGCAAAAAGCAGGAACCACCACCTAGAAATACTCTATCTAGCCATTTCCACACTAGACTGTTACAGTGCTATTATTCCACTTTCAACATCCTCTGGAATCCTGGGGTTTGCAGTTTAAGGAGGGGCCTCAAAGGTTCCTCCCTAAACTGCAAACCCCAGGATTCCAGAGGATGTTGAAAGTGGAATAATAGCACTATAACAGTCCAGTACGGAAATGACCTCTGTTTGCCCAGGCACTCCCAGGTAACCAGCATAGTCAATTACCTTTAGTGATTTTAATAAAATATTTTATTGCTTCAGTGCTGTTGTAATGCTTTATGACTTGATTTATTCTGTTTTGTGGGTTTCAGTATCCAGTCTTGTTAACCTGTTTGGGCATTTTGGAAATGAAAAGCATTATACAAAACAGTGAGTGAACAGTTTCCTTATATGCCACTCATTCACGTAGCACTTTGTTTAACTTTAATAAAGTTTCTCCAGACTCGTGTAGCAGGTGTACATGCCCTGAGTACAATGAAATATCTTACCAAGTGTGGCCAAAAGACACAAGAAGAAGCAGTACAATTCCAAGCACAAATGAATACAAGATACAGCTCACGCATGCAGTTATTTATTCCAGTTAAGAGGTGCACTTTTCATTTTATTATGACTAAAGAGCTACAGCAGATACACTAGTGCTGATCCTCTTATTGCCCTTTGTTTCTAATGTATGCATTGTACAGTTGATTTTTCTTTCATTTATTTTGAGCAACATTTCCTCATCCAGCTGAGTAGGTCAGTGGGTTTTGTTTCTGTCTGTTGTTGCTACACCCTTGGAATGGATGCTAGCACCTCCTTAACTTGCCAATTTGGTTAGACGTGCATCAGTTAAAATAGAGGAACTGTTCAGGGGAAATTGTTTCAGTGATTTCTCCCTCTACACACCCACACACACCCACATTTTTTTTCTTTTGGCTACATCAACGGGAAAAGCCAAGGCTCAGTTTTCTCCTGTTTAATCAACAGAAATAATCCAGATGCAAAAGAAGCAATGGAAGGCTAAAGTGATGCTTGGAAAAGACTTCAAAAACATCTTTGGCATGGGTTTTCAAACTGCATACAACAAATTTGTCAGATATGACAATGTCTTCTCAACTGAAAGTGATTTAGAAATTGCCCTAAGAAGCAAATTATGTCCCAAGTGAGCCTCTACACTGGGCTTTTGATAGTTGAGAGGGAAAACACTTTGTAAAACATGAATGGGGAACATATGACACTCCAGAAATATTTGACTGTGAACTTCCATGATCCCTCATCACTTTCTGTGCTAGCTTGAATAGGGGAGGGTTTTTAAAATATTTCTATTAAAGACTTTCCAATGCAAACTGTCACAATGCAGAGATGTGTTGTTACTCCTGGCTGCACGTTTCCCACCACCAGAGGGTGAGAAAGCAGAACCGCATGTAGTTGTTTAGGCTAGCAGGATAGAGTGTTTCCCGTGAGAATGCTGAATGTAATCAGGCCATCTAGAACATGCAGCTGTGTTCATATGTTATGGTTTGAAGGGCTCCTTGTTATTGAACATGTATACTTAAAACACGGCTTCTGAACAGGCTGTGTTCTTGTTCCTTTTTGTCTGCTCTGTTAGAGATGGCTCGCTTCGCTGTGACTTAATTGCCTTAGCTTGATTTACTGCCCGCAATAAAGACTGTTAGATTGCTGCCTAGTTTCGGCTGTGAGTTTTTTCTACTGATGGCAGGAATGCCTCTGGCGGGTTTTTGTCATGGTAGCAGAGGATGGTTTTGAGAGGTGTTTTTTGAAGTGTTTTTACAATGGCTCATGTGGCGCCTGGGGGCCTGCCTCTCGTTAAGCTAAATGCAACTAATTACTTGGCATGGTCAGCTCGCATGGAAAAGTATTTGCAAGCTGAGGGGCTGTGGGGTGCCTTCACAGCTCCCCCGACTCTGCAGGGGACTGCTGCGGAGATAGCAGCGGCAACGAGGCATGCTATGTCTGTCCTCTTTCTTGCTGTGGAAGATGACCAGCTCACACATATTAGGGATCTTACCACCCCTCGAGAAGCCTGGGCGAGGCTGCGGGAGTTGTTTTTGAGTCAATCTGCAGCTGCAAAGTATGCCCTGTGCGCCCGTTTATATGGGATGAAGCTGGCCCCCGGTGTCCCGGTGAGGCGGCATTTGGCAGAGTTGTCAGAGCTGTTTTCGTCACTTCGGGAGAGAGGCAAAGTGTTGCCTGAAGGTGACAAGGTATTTTGCATCTGAAATTTCCCTCGATAGTTCCTGTAATCTGGTGGTGTCCTCGCTTCAATCCATGCCAGAGAGTTAACCGTTCCCTTGGTTTCTGCTCGTCTGCTGGAAGAAGAGGAAAAGTGCACGAGGAATGCAGCACCTCCCACTCAGACGGCTCCAGCTGCAGAGGCCTGTGCCGGGAGGAAAGTTCTTCGGCTGCTGAAGCGAGGCAGGAGGGGCTGGTTAGAGCCCATGCTGTGCGAAGGTGCTTTCGCTGTGGGTCTGCTTCTCATCTTAAGCATGATTGCCCGCTCCTGAAGCAAGGGGAGCAAAGTTTCACAGGCGCCGGTGCCAGGAGCCGTGGCAGAGGAGGCAGAGGAGGTCGGGCCGGAGGACGGCTGAGAGTTGCTGTTGCCATGGGAGATGCTGTTGCGGACACTGTGTCGGACTCTGAAGAGGCAGGTGATTCCGTTTGGCTTCTAGACAGTGGCTGTTCCCAGCATCTGGTCAATTCTGAAGATTTATTTGACTGTTTGGATTCTGCCAGTGTTTCTACTGTGACATTAGCAGATGGGACAAAGGCTAAAGTTTGTGGCGAAGGTGTAGCTTTTGTCCCTGCCCTTGGCATGGGTTTGAAAAATGTTTTGTTTGTTCCCTCTCTTGATTTTTGTTTGCTTTCTGTGGGGCAACTAACAGAGTCTGGGTTCAAGGTTGAGTTCTATGGGAAGCAAGGTAAAATCCTCAAAGATGGGGTGGTGTGTGCTGTGGCTACACGAGAAGGGAGGCTGTTTTTTCTTGAGCCACGACACACTGTGTGTAATGTGTATGGCAATGTCCCACAACATAATGAGTGCCTTCATCTCCTCCACCGGCATGCAGCACATGCAAGCTTTCCTGTGTTAAAGAGGCTTGCTGGTTGTTTTAAAGGGTGTACTTTGAAGCCTTGTAATGTTTTTCTTGACTGTGCTATTTGCAAGCAAGCTAAATCTAAACAACTCCCAGCACCGAGGGTTAGTTTTCGTGTGCCAACCGCCCCGTTTCAGTTGGTACACTGTGATATTGTAGGTCCTATGAGTAAACCCTCCCTAGGGGAGGCTAGATATTTCGTCGTCCTCGTAGACGATTTTAGCAGGTACATTTTCTGCTATTTGTTGAAACAAAAGTCTGATGTGTGTCAAGTTCTCAAGAACTGGTGTTCCTTGGTTGAAAGGCAGTTTGGTTATTCCCTGCAAAAGCTTCAAACCGACAGAGGAATGGAATTCCTGTCGGAGAACTTGCAACAATGGTTCAAAAAGCAAGGGGTTGTTCACAGAACGACTGCCAGCTATTCTCCTCATCAAAATGGAGTGGCTGAGCAGAATGCAGGGGTTCTGCAGACTCAAATGCACAGTTTGCTGCTTGATGCAGATCTGCCTCTGAGTTTTTGGGGTGAGGCAATTCTGACTGCCTGTTACATACACAACAGGCTGTGGAGTTCTGTGGTTAATGCTACTCCCTATGAATGTCTGTTTGGTAAACAGCCTTCCATTGCACAGCTTAGAGTGTTTGGGAGTTTTGCTTGGGTGCACATCCCCAAGGGGCAAAGAAGGAAGGGGGAGGCAAAAGCCCAGCGTATGCGTTTTGATGGCTATGAGCCCAATTGCAAAGGGTATCGTTTACATGCTGGTGGCAATTCCTGTGTTGTGTCTAGGAATGCCTCTTTTGAGGAACACACAAATTGGTCACGTGTTCAGGCAGCGGCTGAAGTTTTTCTCTCTGTGAGTGGTCTGCCAGCTTCTCAGCCAGTACAGCCTTCAGCCTCTGCTCTGCTCCCAGCCTCCGCTCCTAGTTCCTCAAGGGTTAAAACAGAAGAGGAGAGAGGCACGTGGAGGAGAAGAGCTGTGAGTGATGTGCAAGGGTCTTGCACAGGGGAGAGAGAACGCGAGGGCTCAGTGAAGAGGTCTCGCAGTGCTGAGGACAGGGACGAGCCTTTGCCGGATCGTCCCATTCCCAAACAGTCACAAAGAAAAATGAAAGGCATTCCACCTAAGCGGTTTTCCCCTGAGACTCTTGCAGTTCGTGTGTGTGCTGTAGACTGTGAGCCTCAGTGCTTTGCTGATGTTGTGAAAATGCCTGAGCAGCAGGCAGAACCCTGGTGGGATGCAATGCAGAGTGAAATGGATTCCATTGTTCAACATGATGTGTATTCTCTTTGTAATTTGCCCAAGGGTGTGAAACCAATTGACAGCAAATGGGTCTACAAGTTAAAGCCCACTGCTGATGGGCATGTGAAACATAAAGCACGCCTAGTGGCACACGAGTTCTACAAGACATCAGTTTCAGGTGAAGAACCTAGGCCTAGTACAGAACTTTCTTGGAATTGAAGTACAGAGAACTGACAATGGTATTCTGCTGTGTCAGAAACAAAAAATTGTAAGGTTGTTAGAATTGTGTCAAATGTCTGACTGCAAACTGGTACAAACGCCAATGGTGCCAGGATTTTTGAAAAATATCTGTGAGGAATTATTTCCTGATATACACCTGTATCAGTCTGTCATTGGGAGCCTTTTGTACTTAGCTGGCACCAGCCAGCCTGACATTGCTCTAAGTGTCAACATTTTGGGCAGAGCGTGTGCTAAGCCAACCCAGTATCATTGGCAGGGTGTGAAAAGGGTACTAAGGTACCTAAAAGGTTCCCTTGATTATTGTCTAAGCATTTGTCCTGATCAGAGGCCAAACCTTGTCTGTTCATCAGACAGTGATTTTGCTGAAGATACTTTGGACCGCAAAAGCACAACTGGTTTTCTTATCACATACAGTGGTGTCGTAATCGACTGGAAGTCTAAAAACAGTCTTGTCTTGCTTTATCCACTGCAGAGGCAGAATTTGTGAGTCTATCTGCGCTCTGTATTGAGTTGGTTTGGTTTTTGCAGTTACTACAAGACCTGCATGTGTCTGTGCCAATGCCAATACAAATATGTTGTGATTCACAAGCCTGTATTCAAATGGCAGTGTCTGACCGGGTGTCTTCTCAATCAAAACACATTGACATCAAATTTCACAATGTGAAACAGTATGTACGAGAAGGAAAAGTGTCCCTTTCCTATGTGTCTTCAGAAGATAACGTAGCTGATGTGTTTACTAAGCCACTTCCTGCTGATGCATTTGGTCAACACGTTAGCAAGCTGGGGTTGATGGAGTCTCCAGTGCATGGTAGCTGAAAATGTTACGCAAGGAGTAGGGGAGTGTCACAATGCAGAGATGTGTTGTTACTCCTGGCTGCACGTTTCCCACCACCAGCGGGTGAGAAAGCAAAACCGCATGTAGTTGTTTAGGCTAGCAGGATAGAGTGTTTCCCGTGAGAATGCTGAATGTAATCAGGCCATCTAGAACATGCAGCTGTGTTCATATGTTATGGGTTGAGGGGCTCCTTGTTATTGAACATGTATACTTAAAACACAGCTTCTGAACAGGCTGTGTTCTTGTTCCTTTTTTGTCTGCTCTGTTAGAAGGGCTCGCTTCGCTGTGACTTAATTGCCTTAGCTTGTTTTACTGCCCGCAATAAAGACTGTTAGACTGCTGCCTAGTTTCGGCTGTGAGTTTTTTCTACTGATGGCAGGAATGCCTCTGGCGGGTTTTTGTCACAAACAAACAAAAAAATCAAAGAAAAGAACAAAAAAGAAAAAAAACAAGAGAGAGAGGGGGAGAGAGAGGGAGAGAGAAAAACAATTAACTTCTGACTCTTCTGACGATGGTTATATATTTTATTAAGTAAGAAAATTTCTCCATTCATGCACTTCTTCATGTTAAACATATCCAATAATTATCTAATAATCAGCATGCTATTCTTGATGTACTGCTAAAAGACAATCAAGATTCCCAGTCTTTCAAAAATGACCCCAATGATTTTTCTCTAATCAATGCTGATAGTTTGTTCATTTCAGCTAGATTGGTCAATTTCAGCAACCAATCTTCATTCATTGAAATTATGGAACTGTCCCATTTCTGTGCCTGTGTTAGGCTGCTGTGATAGATGATGGCTCTGAGATTGATGAGCAACTGATTGTGCCAGGAACAGAGCCAGTGACTGACCAAACCATCTTGCAAACATCCCCACCAATTGAAAGACAAGCGGAGGCAGAGTTGCCCTAGCCAGCTCCAGAGGGAGAGGGAACCAGCAGTGATTTGGAGGAATTACAGTCCTCTGTGCCCCTCAGCTCAGAGGGAAGCCGCTTTGGCTAGATTAAGGAAACAGTGACAAGTAAGACCTGTTTTCAGTGGCTATTTAAGTCTGTCAGTGTGACTTGCTGTTTCTTGTAACAAATTTACTACGCAAGCCTCTCAGCCCTTGTGCTCCGGCTCCCTCGACCCTTCCGGGTGGACTTCCGGCTTCCTGGACCTTTTGGATTAGATCTTGACTCAGCTCGGCTCAGCGTTTCCATTAGTTGTGTTGGACACTCCCCACTTCCTCCTCTTCCTTCTAGGGCAAGTACCTTCGCCTTCCCTTCTTTGCTGGCAGAGAAGCGAGAGGCAAAGGCAGGGAGTTGGACTCTGACAGCTACCATGATCATATATCGTAGTAATCTTCCATAACTCTTTTCCATTTGGTCATCCAACAATCCCAATAAATACAGTTCAGGTTTAACTGCATATTGACCTTCAAAATCCTTTGTCTCAGGCTATGTATTTATTTACAAAATTCTTTAGTCTTCTCACAAGACCTCCACATGTGATAAAATGTCCCAACTAGTTTCTCACATTTCCAACATAGGCACTTTTTGCATGCCGGTCCTGTTACAAAATGGCCTTGGGAGCATTGCACAATTGTGAGGACTGTTCCACAAGACAACCTCATAATCGTGCGACACTCCCAAGGCCATTAGGTGGCGATCGTGCATTATATCATTTTCAGCTCATTGCCGAAAATGATGCACAATTGCCTCTCGTGACCCACACGCACTCACCTTGTGTGTAGAGGCTCTGTACATACGACCATTGTACTTCCTCCCCCAGCACAGCCTGGGAAAGTACACAGCTATGCTGTGGAAGGAAGAGGCGGAGTGCTCACACTGCCTTCCAGCCAGCACGAAGCTGGTGTGGAGGGGAAGCAGAGGGGATGTGAGTGCCTCCTGGATGAGGCTTTTTGCAAAAAGGGCCATACATTAAAACCTCTTTTGTGCATTTTGCCCATTTTTTTCTGGATTCAAATATCAATGGTGCATCATTTCATAAAAATTCTCCTTAAGATCATAATATAAATTTAACCCCTTTGATCCTTGTATTGAGGAGAGTTGAAGTCCATCCATATCTGGAGAGCCAAATGACACCCTTCTCATCCTGCATAAGTAGCAATGTAATTACAATGAAGCTGGGAGATCTATAAAGTCCATAGCCATCTGGAATCCTGTCATCATCAACAATGCTGCATTTTCTTTTGGGAAATTTAGAACCCAAAAAAATCTGCTGAGGGAAAGGTTAGGAACAATTTCCTTTACCACTTTGCTGTCAATATATCAACATTTTTATTCCTCAGCTTGTACTGAACTTTTTTTAGTGACAATATACAACCCAAAATAACCATGTATACATTCTTTAACATATAAACAAGGGACCAATCTACACAGAGCTGAGAATGCATTTCAGCCCTGTTTCTAGCCCTGTGTTGACACACAACGTTTCATGACTTCCAAGTCAAACCCTCATTTCTTCCTACTGTTATAGGTTAAATTTGAGATAAAAAGGATCACGTTTTTGTCTGATTCTTTCTTTTTTACCTGTTTTGGGGGGTGATAGTAGTGGTGGATCCTTTTTACAATCTGATTTTTTTTTCTTTCATAAAGTGCATATACAATAAATGGATACCAAAAAGAAGCATATTTATCTCTGCTCTTTATCTTTTTGGGGCTTTAATTCAATAAGTCAGTTTTCCATCTAGTTCCATGGATCAGACTCTGTTAATCTAATCCTGAATGGAAACTTTAGATAATTCCTTCCATTGTTTAACAATCTCCTTACAGGCAGCCATAATAAGGAGTGAAAGCAGGGCCTTCTAAGGAAGAGATGCCAAATCCCGAGCCAGGTTAGGCCGATCTACATTTAGACAAGTCTTTTCCCAGTGCATACAGCCTCTTTTGTGACATGAGCAACCAAAGCATAGTTCACTATGCTCATTAAGGAACCAGGAAAGTGTGGTTACAACTTTAGAACAAGCTTCAAACCATGGTTTAACATACTTGCTTGTTTCATAGTTGGCAACCATAGTTTCATGGTTTAGATGAAAACCGTGGTTAATTGCAGCCTTCATTGCTCACTGTAAAAGGAAAAACAAAGAACTGTACATTCCAGCCAAACATTTTTGTTCATATTTTGGCTCACCTATATTGATCTGGCTGGACTTAAAGACCATTTCTCCACTACACTGCTGTAGTGCTGTTATTCTACTTTCAACATCCTATGGAATCCTGGGGTTTGCAGTTTAGGGAGGGGCCGTTAGAATTATCAGCCAAAGAGCTCTTTGGCCTCAGTAAACTACAAACCCTATAATTCCACAGGATGTTCAAAGTGGAATAATAGCACTATAATAGTGTAGTGCAGAAAGATCCAAAGATAAATCAAATACCACCAAAGATTTTTGAAAGCTGACAGCAATAACTGTCTAGGTGTGGCCTAAACTCAATTATACATTTTTCTACAAATGGTGTTCAAAATGACTAACAAAAATAAAACTGGCAAGTCTCTTTCACACCACACAGTTATAGCACTTTGATACTACTTTAACTGTCATAGTTTCATCCTATGCAATCTGAGGATTCGTAATTTTCAGAATTCTTAGCGAGAGAGCTCTAGCACCTCTCCAAGTGACAAATCCCAGGATTCTGTAGATTACAGCTCATGGCAGATAAAGTGATATCAAAGTGCTATAACTGTACAGTGTGATAAGAGATCACAACCTCAGGCCTGTCTGACTAAATGCATCATTGCCTGCTACACCAGTGGAAGGACAACAAAGAAGGAGCCAGCCTAGTTTCCTTGGGCAGGGTAGTCTAGAACTTAGGAGTAAACAGTGATCATTCATCATACTATTCTGAGGGGCACTCAGTGCTCTTCCATCCATGGGGTTGATACCATCCACTGCTGCTTCGCTATATTAGTGCTGAATTATCAAACACTTCTAAACCATTCATTAGTTGAGTGTGGAAATCATGCAGCCCTCTGGATGTTGTTGGAGTGCACCTCCCATGAGCCCTAGCCAGGATGGCCCGTGGTAAGGCATGCTGGGAGCTGCACCAAATCTAAGTTCTTTTGAAAGAATGATCCACAGATTAAGATTAGAAATCCTAATTATAAATGAAATGTGAGGTTGTCCTTAATGCAATTGGAGCAAGTTTCATGAAAAGTTATACCTACCCAGCCTACCCCAATATAAACGTAATTAATACACAGAAATCTAATCCAGTCCTCCTTCCACGTTTGGAGGTTTGATCTTCATGAATCTGATTATTTGCGAGATCCATGCATGCCTTCCCCTGCCACTCTTCTCCTCCCATTCCCCTGCCTTTTGCTCAGGCGCAGAGAATGCATGCTGAGGAGAAAGGCAAGGGAATGGGGGAAAGGCATACATGGACCTTCCTTCTCCAAGTGCTGTGCTTCCCCCTATTCCCATGTCTTTTGCCCAGGCAGAGGGAAGGAAGGCACACAGGCCAGGGCAAATGGCAAAGGAATGGGAAAGGAGCACAGGAGAGAGTTATTTGCAATTTTTTCCACTTTTGCAATGGTTCCACACCCTGAAGTTTTGCGAAAGTGGAGGGGTCACTGTAAATACACATGAGAAAAAAAAATAACATCCATCTGCAAAATCTGTACACATGAGGACATACCATAATACATTCTCTGGTAGCTGTGATACAGTTATAGGTTGTAAAGGAATGAAACAGCTCATCTTTTTTAATGACTGATTTTATTTTTTTAATTTTATTTTTTTATAAATATTTTTTGTTATACCTTCCCTCTCAAGGGGTTCAAGCTGGCTGACAATGCAATCAGTAACTGTAGCAATTAAAAACATTTCAAAACCTGATTTTAACTAAACATTAGAAAGAATTTCCTGGGGCAAGAACTGTTCTGTGGCAATAGAATAGATTTTCTCAAAGGTTAGTTTTTCAGCTGAGGTTGGATGGTCATGTTCTTGATGGTCCCTTTCAGCTCTACAGTTCTATGATTCTGAACGATTTAGGGCTTTAAATATCACCATCATTGTTCTGGACTGGCCCAGAAAGAAAGGCAGTAATGGAGGAAAGTGAAGCTGTTCAACAAGTCACATATTTCCTACCAATCTGACTGCTACATCCTGGACCAGCTGTAGTTTCGGATATCTCTTCAAAGGCAGCCCTTTGTGGAGCACCCTTGACATGACCCATATGTGATGGCAGGTAGCTGTCCAGCCTCTTTCTGAAGATGCTCAGAGAAGAAGATCCCATCATCTCTTTTTAATAATTGGTTCTGTTGGCTCTTAGAATCAAGAAGTTCCTTATAACATTCAGTCATTCCAGCTAATGTTCAATCGCGTGTAGTTTAGATGTTAATGTTGCCTATAACTTAAAACTATTAGACCTGGTCTTACTCTCTGGGACAGTAGAGAACAGGCCTGCCTCCTCCTCTCTGTGACTGCCCTTGAGTTATTATTTAAAGAGGGCAATCATCTTTTCTTCACCAGGCTGATCACACACAACTCCCTCAACCTTCCCTCAATGGCAAACCAGCTCTGAGCATCCCTTGCCTAAGAAGATTCTATGGCCCTTTCTGCACGTGGAGGGGGAAACGGGGGAAACCACGCTGAAATGGAGCTTACCGGCAGCCAGGTAAGTCTGTCCCCATGCAGAGCAGCGCGAGCTCACTGTTCCGAAGTCCCCGGTGTCCAAAATGGCAGCTCCAGCATCCAAAATGGCGGCTTCCGGTTGGTGGAGGCTCTCCACCAACCAGAGAAGCTCGCCAGCCGGAAGCCCGCCCCTGGCAGATCTGCAGGCACACACTGGTGCATGCCTGCAAATCTGCACCAGAGCGTGGGAACGGAGTGGCACGGAGTGGCGCACTCCATGCTTTTGAAAAACCTGTAAAAACAGGTTTTTAAAAAGCACACTGAGCGGCCACTTCGGGTTGCTCCAGAGTGGACTGAGGTGCAGAACTGCGACAAGTAGTCCGACCCAGTCCACTCCCACGGTGCGGACGACCTCCGTCAGAGGTCGCACCACACCGTACTACTTACCCCATGCAGAAAGGGCCTAAGAAACTCATGAGGTCACCATAAGTAGACACACGACTTCAAGGCACATACTTTACTTTTTATTTATCAATGACTTAGATGAAGGAGTGGAGGGCATCCTGATCAAATTTGCAGATGATACCAAACTGGGAGGGGTTGCTAACACACCAGAGGATAGGATCAAATTTCAATACGACCTTGACAGATTGGAAAGCTGGCCCAAAGCTAACAAAATGAATTTCAACAGAGAGAAATGTAGGGTCCTGCACTTGGGCAGAAAAAATGAAAGTCACAAGTATAGGATGGCGGAAGTGTGGCTGGATAGCAGTACGTGTGAAAAGGATCTAGGAGTCTTGGTAGATCACAAGCTGAACATGAGTCAGCAGTGTGAAGTGGCAGCCAAGAAAGTCAATGCGATTCTTGGTTGCATCAATAGGAGTATGGTGTCTAGATCAAGGGAAGTAATGGTACCACTCTATTCTGCATTGGTTAGGCCTCATTTTGGAATACTGTGTGTAGTTCTGGGCACCTCAATTCAAGAAGGATGTCAACAAGCTGGAATGTGTCCAGAGGAGGGCGACCAAAATGGTGAAGGGTCTGGAAGCCATACCCTATGAAGAACAGCTTAGGGAGCTGGGTATGTTTAGTCTGCAGAAGAGAAGGTTAAGAGGGAACATGATAGCCATGTTTAAATATTTGAAGGGATGTCATGTTGAGGAGGGAGCAGGCTTGTTCTCTACTGCTCCAGAGACTAGGACAAGGAGCAATGGATTCAAGCTGCAGGAAAGGAGATTCCACTTGAACCTCAGAACCTGATGGTCAGAGCTGTCCGGCAGTGGAATATGCTGTCTCGGAGTGTGGTGGAGTCTCCTTCTTCGGAGGTTTTTAAGCAGAAGCTGGATGGCCATCTGTTGGGAATGCTTTGATGGGTGTTCCTGCATTATAGGGAGTTGGACTCGATGGCCCCTGGGGTTTCTTCCAACTCTATGATTCTATGATTCTATTGTCCTGTCCAGCACCAGCTGAATGACATTTCTCTGTTCAAGAATCAAGAAGCTTCCTCATGTCTTTAAGTTCTGAGGGCCACTGACTCAAGCACTTCAGTTTCAGTTTTCCAGCTCATGTCTATGCCGTTAACATCTCCCTTTCCTTTCAAGGTGAAGACTGCAGCCTGGTCTACTACAAAGGTTATCTCTCTTTGCAGGATCATCTGCCGGCCAGCCAGCAGCACATTTGTGTATACTCACTGTTACGTGCATGATCTAAACCATTTCTTTGGGAATATGTCGCCTTGAATCCACTGGTCAATCTGGCTGGAGGATTCTGGGAGTTACTGTCTTCAAGGATAATATTCCAAGTTCTGGATTCAACATTTATCATGGTTGACAAATGCCACAGAAACAGGCCTTACCAATTAAAGCTAAACCATGGTAATGGACAGGGGTCGCTCATGATTGAGTAGGAGGAAACCTCACTTCAAGGTGGTGGGATGAAACTTCATGGCCTATCTGATAATGCTAGGCTAACACAACTCATTAAATGAGAAGAACATTTTCCAAATTGCTAACCATACACTGAGCTGATCATGTGTACAGTTCTTGATCATTTTCTAAAGAAGTAGTGTAAAAGGTCCATTTTATTTGAACTTGCATTTGATGGCCAATGTAAGCAGCAGAATGGTATTTTAATTGAGTGGATTTTACTCTTTATTCATCCAAAACTACCATTTTGTTAGCCATCTCAAACTTTCATGTAATGATGGAATACCAACTGAAATACTGTTAAACACACTGTTCCCTACATTTTAATAGGAATAGCAGTAGCAGCAACTTGGTCTCTTAATAATCTTACACATTCTTCCTTCCCATAAAGTTGCAGGCAAACATGAAAAGCTTTACTACCATCTTATTACTCAGTGATGTAAACCAATGTCAACAGTCTCTAAAACCGCAGTATTGTTGTACTTGGTGGATGTCCAGATGTAGATTGCAAACATGTCACAAGCTGGTGACTTCAAAGTTTATTATTACCTACTGTCTGGTTTTTGGAGTGGCAAGAGATTCCAAGGGCAGCACTTGCCCAAATTTGATTTCCTTTAGAAGAGATATCTATGGAAACTGAAGTTATTTATTTAGTCTTAGGCCCTTTTCACATGGCATTTGCCATGTGAAAGGGCCCCTGGAGCGTTGCGTGACTGCGAGGAGCGGTCCACACGACGCACTCACAGTCGCGTGAAGCTCCAGGGGCTGGCAGGCACCGATCATGCACTATTTCATTTTCAGCTGTAAGCCAAAAATGGTGTGCGATCACGCATCGCTCCAGAGCCCCGCGTGCACTTGCCGTGCCTGCAGAGCTCCAGAGCCGTGGCACTTGCGCTTCCTGCCCCAGCACAGCCTGGGAAAATCCCAGGCTGCACTGCTGAAGGAAGAGGAGGGGCTCTCATGTGAGCAGGCAACAGCTGCAGAGCTGAAGGAACCAGGATGCGAGAGCCTTTCGCTAGAGGCCGCTCGCGCAATCCTCGCACCCCAGCTCCACAAAAAAGTGAGTTGTGGAAAGGGCCTAAGGGTTTATTACAAATAGAAAAGCTGAATGTTGATGGAGCCACATCCCAATACTTTTACCAATCATTTTTCTCTGTCTCTTTATGTCTTAGGGTCAAACTAGTGTCATTAAAATGAAAGAGAGATGCTCATTCAAGTGTGGAGAGACATCTGCTTGTCATAGTATGTGCTTTACACTTCACATTTAGCATTCTTTGTTTTGTGAAAATCTGGAACAATGAAGCCTTGCATCTTAGAGGAAAACTTATTGTCAGAGAAAAATTGGTTGATTTCAAGAACTATATACATTCCCTTTACCATCTTGTTTGACTTTGGCCCTTTCCGCACGTGGCTGGTGAATCGGTTCATGCCATTTCTTACCGGATTTTCTGGGCTTGAAAGAAGGCTGACTTTCCCTCATTTCCTTCTGCACAGCTACTGCGTATGTTCCATTCTGATTCGGAGGAGTGCGAGTTCATGAATCCACGCTGCCTTGACTGTGGCCAGTCCCGCTACTCCCCTCACCTCGCCCCGTCGGCTGTGATTGGCCCTTTTTTTTTTTTTTGCATGGTTTGGTACATCATTGCATACGTGCATATGTGTGTACACGCAAAAGTCCATACTACCCCCCTGGTCCCTCCCATGAGCCCTCCCCTGACCACCAATTTGCATTGGCACAAATGTACGTGTCTGCACCACTGTAAAAGTACGAATCGGATCAATCTGGAAAACTGGAAAACTGATTTCTTCCAGTTTTCAAATAGTGCGCTCTACCACCACATGGGGGCACATTTAGTCGGAATTACATGTGGAACAAAGGTAAATAAACCAAACCTAATCCGCTCCAACATGCAGATGACCTCCATGGCAAGACGCATTGGCCTGCCTTAATAACCGCGTGCAGAAAGGGCCTTTGTCTCCCACTGATTGTAATTCAGACACTGGTTTCCTTTGTTCTAATCCAGTCTGCTTCTGTAAATGGAATGGAGGAAGCTCTATCTTTGCCTCAGACAGCACAATCCCATACCTTTCAGGAACAAACTACAATCTCAAGCTTGGTGGGCCATTCTTCAGTGGTGCTCCCCTGCAGTAGCCTATTGTCCTTGTCATGGGTTACGGTGCCATGCCAGGGTTCTTGTGCAGTGCTGGAGAAGACAGAGGACAATGGAAAGGTACAATGTTCTTACAAAACAAAGTTCCCAAAAGAGGAGTATGTTGATCCATATAAGTCCTCATGTCCTCCTTATGGGCTTCCCATGAGCTAGGATGGACAGCTCTGGCCCTCTAGAAATTTATAACCTCCAGCTCCAAGTCTCTTTAGCCAACACAGCCAATGGTGAAGGACTAAATTAGTTACAGTCCGTCTTGATAGCCATGGAGGCCTACCTGTGCCACAGGCAATTGGTTGGCCATTGTGTAGAAAGAATGCAACTGGTCTTGGTCAAATTGAATAAGAGAGTGACTTTTAGTCAAATCTAGTATAAGCCTGATGAATACAATAATACAATAAATATAATGTAAGTCAGTTGGGTCTTGATGAATTCTTGCTTGTCCGTTTTTAAACTGCCCTGCTTTCATATTTTCTTGTTATGCACTATTTTGTGTTACTGTTTGAGTAGACAAGTGAGATATACATTTCAAACACAGATAAATAAAAATAATAGGTCTCAGACAGAGAGACCTCTACTGTCCATAGTAATTAGTTGTTAAGGACAAGTTGCTATCACAGGTATCATTGTAACAAAAGTTATCAGCCTGCAAAATACTTCTTACTGGAAGAACAATAACATGAACAATTCAACTAGGTATGCTAATATACCACCTTTTAGGGCAAAGCCCTCCCAAAATGGCTGAGGTACAGTGGTAAATCTGGAAGTACAAAGACCATCATGACAATCACCAAAGTAATGCCCCTAAAAAGGGTTTTAAAAAATGCAGGTAAGATGTCTTGATCCATATCACCAAACTAGACCCATTTCCGCACTAGCCTTTTATAGCGCTATGATTCCACTTGAAATATCCTATGGAATCCTGGGGTTTGCAGTTTCAGAAGGAGCCAGCCGGCCCCTCCCAAAACTGCAAACCCCAGGATTCCATAGGATGCTTCAAGTGGAATCATAGCGCTATAAAAGGCTAGTGCAGAAATGGCCTAGTTCTAGCAAGATTTACCACCACAAGAAGCAAATCTTTTGTAGAGATAATGGTCTTGATTGTTTGTTCAAGCACTCCCAAAATACTTTGCACTGCAACAGGGGTAGCGCATGACAATATATTTTTCCTTCAATCTGTCTTCCCATTCCAGCTACTGCAATGATTGCAAACAATCAACTTAGAGGAAAGAGAGAAACTGAAGGAGAATGACGACACCATCCTCTGATAATATAAAAACCCAGGTGCTTTGGTCTTCTTGGAACTAACTGCTACAATGCCAGTTATATACCCCTCTGGACCTGCTGTTCCTTACATGGAGATATATACATACAGACATACAAACAGAGTGTGGGGAGAATATTCTATATACTGGTTTGCATCAGGTTCAGCCTTTCGAAAAGGGAAAAAAACTTGGTATTTCTGAGATTACATAATAGCTAAAGATATTCGTATTTATATTATCCATGTTTCAGCATTCTGGCTTTTCTTGGCTATAGCAAGAAGGTTCTGAAGGTGAATCAATCTGACATTTGAAGAAGGAATGGGATTAACGAGGAAATAACAAAATATCCTCCTTGAGTTTCTGGCTGTTGTAACAGGATTTTCTTTCTGGGACCTGTGAAAAAACAGAGCAATGAAAATTGATGGCCTAAGATAAATGGCAGTCTAGGAAGAGTACACTGGAGCACAACATGCACCAAACAGGGCTGGCCCTACCATATGGTAGACAGAGGTAGTTTCCACCCATGGCAGATATAGGCAACATAAACAATAATCCCAATATACAATGTACAAACCCAATTTCTAAAAAAACCATAAAATATAAATTTTATTTAATAAACCATTTGACTTAATCAGATGTTTATGCACACTGTTGTTTATATATTTCCCTCAATCCTCATCCCTTCTATTACCATATTTGTCACAGTATGTTTATCAATATACATATATTTCTCTTTGTATTATGAAGATATTCATTCTTTTATCAACTTCTCATTTGTACCACCAACCCTCCTTTACCTTATACCTTATATATTGTACCATTATTTCAATTACTTTTTACCCACATAAAAGCATCTCTCCATTCCCTTTCCAATTTCTGTATGGAATCATTTTTAATGCTCCAGTAAGTTTGTCTGATTCCATTATATCTAAGATTTTTAATTTCCAATCATCCAAAGTTATTGTTTTTTTCTCTTTTCAATACTGAGCATATATTATTCTAGCTACTGTCACCAAATAGAGAATTATCTTTTTATTTCTCATCATTGCTGGGTTTTGGTCCAATGTATTTAATAAGTACAGTTCCAGCATCATTTCAAAATTATACTTGATGATTCTTTGAATTGCTTCGTGAATTCCTTTCTAGAATTTTTTCGCCATTTTGCACATCCACCACATATGGTAATGAGTACCAATTGTTTCTTCACATTTCCAACATATTGCATTACCTTTTTGTGTAATTTTTTGTAGCTACTCAGGTTTCATTTACCATTTATGTGGCATCTTAAAATAATTTTCTCTGACATTTAAGTTTGGGGTAAACTTTATGTCCTCTTTCCAAACTCTCAACCACTTTTCAAGTTCTATTTGATGTCCTATGTTTTGGCTCCATTTCACCATTGTATCTTTAACAATCTCCTGCTCCAAATCTCTATCCATTAACAACTTATAAATTTTTGATATGAATTTTTTGTGGGTCCCATTCAAAATTTGATCTAATTCATTATCTTTTCTTTCGAATCCTAGTAATTTTAAATCTATACTAAATCTTTCTTTTAGTTGTCTCATCAGGAACCAGTTCAATTCGTGTCCCATCTGCTTCAATTCTTCCACCGTCTTGATTCTTGCTTTGTCTTTATCCCAAACAATTAAATCTTTATAACTTAATAAATTACGTTCTCTGGTACTACTTATCTTGAAAGCCTCTTGCGGAGCCATCCAAGTTGGAAGTTCTCTATAGAATTTTGTTATAGCACAGATACCCGAATCTTATATCATCTTTTTCTAGTTCCATCAGTACAGAATCCTCTAGTTGAATCCATTCTTTTATCCAGTCCAGGCAGCAGTCATGATAGTAAAATTTCAACACTGGTAACCCCATTCCTCCTCTCTCTTTGGTATCCTGAAGCGTCTTCATCTTTATTCTTGGTTTTTTTCCTGCCTAAATAAATTTTGAGATTTCTTTTTCCCATTCCTGAAAGGGCTTCTCATTTACTATTATTGGCAGGTTTTGAAATAAAAACATAAACTTTGGAAGTACTGACATCTTAATTGCATTAATTCTTCCTAATAGGAAATTTTAAGCTTGTTCCATTTTATCAAATCATTCCTTATCTGTTTCCAGACTTTTTGATAGTTATTTTCAAATAGCTCTTTATTTTTCTTTGTAATTATAATGCCCAAATATTTTACTTTTTTTGCAATTTCGAAGCCGGAAATTCCTTTCAATTTTTCTTCCTCATCCTTCTGCATCTTCATTGTTAACATTGTTGTCTTTTCATTGTTTATTTTATAACCGGCTACTTGTCCAAATTCTTTAAGTGTTACTAACAGTTTATGCATTGAGTCCTGGGGTTCTTCTAAAATAATAACCGTATCATCTGCGAATGCTCTTATTTTAAATTCCTTTTTCCTGATCTTCAGACCCTTTAATTACTGGTCTTCCCTTACTTTTCAATCAGAATTTCCAACACTGTGATAAAGATCAGAGGGGATAATGGGCATCCTTGTCTCACTCCTTTTGAGATGTTAACTATATTTGACATTTCTCCGTTGATTATTATTCTAGCTGATTGTCCTTGATAAATGGAGTCAATCCATTCAATAAAGTTTTCCCCAGAATTAGCTTCTTCCAAGACCTTTAATAAGAACTTCCATGATACATTATCAAATGCCTTTTCAGTGTCAAGAAATATCAATGCGGTTCTTTTTCTCATTTTCTTATGATATGAGGTTGATAACCATGGCCCTTATCCAGGTGTAATAATAGCCAAGTGTAAAGAGCAAAAGGAAAAATATGCTATTAATCACATATATACTTTTTTTTTTAAGCACGTTGAAGAGACATGAGTCTTTCTATCCTTCCTTCCAAACAACAAAGTTCAGCATATTCCTGAAACAGTCAAACCCTTCTGTAGTGCTCTTGGCATTAAAGAGTTGGTAATATAATGGCTGGCAACATTTCTTGAAACAGACCCTTTTCACATAAATATTTGTATTGCAGTCAAAAATTTGACAGATACAACTTTTCTCATGACTTTGCCATTATGCAAAGCAAATTTGCATTCATTAAAAAATTTATCTATCACAAGCTGTAAAAAGGAGCAGTATGAACATAAAAAATGATAGTTATTATACAGTACATTAATACAAACAAGAGCTTATTTAGCAAATCTAGAACTTCTGGGGCTGGTCCCAGATGTTTTGCTATCTGAAGCAAAATGGGAAATTGCAGCCCTCTCATGACATGTCCCAAATTATATGTGAGGTAGACATCTCATGCCAATGGTAGGGTCAGCCTGGTATAAACTGGAGCCAAAATACCTGAAATACTATTTCTTCCCCTATGAGCCTGCTCAACATCAAAGAGGACCAGCAGATGCTCTATTACGTGTCCCATCACTTCATGAGGTGAAACTGATGGGTACCTACTGCAGAGTTTTCTCTGTAGGAGCGCCCTAACTGTGGAATACCCTCCCCAAGGAGGTCACACTGAGTCCATCCTTTCTGAGTTTCCAGCAGGTAGTGAAGACTCTGACATTTTGCATGGCTATAGCTTTTTTTTAACTGTTGCTGGGTTCTAGAATTATTTTTAAAGAGAAGTTTGAACTATAGTAATTGGTTTTTAGTTATTTATTTGATGTTTTAAAGTGTTTTTTAAAGTGTTTTTATAGATTGTGCATCACTTCAGGGTCCCATGTGGGTCAAAAGGTGACAAATGCCTTAAACAAACAAACAAAACCTAGACCTTTTGAACTACCAGTGGAGCTGTCAGCATAGGAATAGACACAGACTCCATTTTGATATTTGACAGCTAGTTGAAACTATAGCAAACTAAGGGCTTTTTCACACCATATAGTTATAGCACTACGATTCTGCTTTCATCGCTATGGTTCCATCCTATAGAATCCTGAGATTTGCAGTTTGGAGAGGGATATTTAGAATTCTCATCCCAAAAGTTCAAGTGCTTCACCAGACAACAAAACTCAGGATGCCGTAGGATGCAATCATGGCAGTTAAAATGGAGTCATAGTGCTACAACTGTGTAGTGTAACAGGTCCTGAGTCATTGAACCTGCAACGATGTACCCAACAAGGTATTCAAGAAGTCTGAAGGAACATCAATATGGTAGCTCTATATATTTCATGTAGAATGGCCAGGGATTTAGCTCTCATATGGATCACTTCACTAATCATTGACCTTTTGAAGCTATATACCATGTTTTACTTTTTCTTCAGATATATTAAAGCTCCTGGATTAGGTAACTACCATCTTTGGTTTTGTATCCTTTTGCATCAGATGATTATTTTTATTGGCTTAATGGATGCCTGTTCTAATTAGGCACAATGTTTAATCTTTTCAGGCTTACAAAGATGTAATTTCTTAATTATATGAATGATGTATGCAATCCTTCAGACATGCTAGGGCTTCAAAGAAGAAGGAAAAGATACAAAAAGTTTTAGATTCCAAGTTTTGCATTTATCTTTGTTACTCTTATGGTGGGCTTGGTCTCCCTTTTAAAGCAAGGCCACCCAATTTTTAGTTCCTGAACTAACATGAAGATCAGAAGATAACTTATCTTTGAGAACTGCGATGTCAGCTTCCCAGATGGTTGTTTAAAGTCTTTGCTAAAAATTCGACCACCAGGAAGCACACCCCACGCAGTAAGAATGAGTTTGTAGTGAAATGTCTTAGTAACAACTTGATAGAAAATGTCAACAGGCTTGATAAGAAAGAAAAAATACGTCATTATTCGTTATTTTTCTTCAATATTGACTATAAGTAGAGCAGAGATGACTCCAGATAAGAAAACTGATAAGATGGTGGACACCCATGTTGAAACTGAAAGTGTTAAAATTAAGGAGACAGAAGGCTCAACTTTGCTGCAAGAACCCAGATAAAAATTTGCTTTGCAAAAGAAATAATTCAAACAAGAGCTGAAAGAGGACTGGAAAACAGTCCTGAAGCCTATCGAAGCCTGAGAAGCTAAACACAGTTTTGGAAGTGGGAGAAACAGCAAATGAAACTTTACAAGTAAGCATGGTTAATGTAGAGAAAACCCACACCTTAAATAAAATTGTACAAGAGCTCACTATATTGCTGGAGAATGCAGAGAACAGAGAGAAAAAGAGGAATTTATGCATATGTATGATCAAAGAACAAACAGAAGGTTCTGATGGGTAGACATCTTTTCAGACCTAAATATTCAGGCCTCTGATATTGAAAATGCATATTATGTGATGACTCCCACGGCCAGAGAAGTGTCTAGATTAGGGGATATAATTGAACATTATACAGTTAAGATGAATATTTTGAAAGCAGCAGAGGATCTCCTGAATATACGATATAATTGATCTACAAAGTTTTCCTATTAAGCTTTGAACAAAGAGACTTTGGATAAAAGGACAACATTTCCCCTAACTACAAAAAAATTAAGGGAAGCAAAAATTTCTTACAGATGGGGCTTCCTCTTTAAATTAATTGTACTGTATGAGAATAAGACATAGTCAGCAAACAATAAAGTAGAAGCTGTTAAAATGCTGGAAACACTGGTCTCTGTAGTTTTCAAAAGACTTAGAAGAGGAAGTAAGCTTTTCAACCATATGTAAGAGTAATGGAGAAGAAGGAGTAAAGAGTCAGACAGCAGATGGAAGTTGCATCTCAATCAATAGGACCCAAGCTCAGTGAACAACCATGGAGCTCCAGCCACAGCTGCATTAAGAAATTTATTTTATCTGAATCACGTATAAGGAACAAACTGGAGAAATTTTGTAAACCTGTTGATATAGACAGGTAGTATACTAATTAGATGATAGTTAGGATAGTTCTGCTTAAATTTTGTCGTACCTAGGTTTTTTTGTTTTTTTGGATTCTTCTTTTTCTTTCCTTTTCTTAAAAGAATGTTATCTTGACAAGTAAAGAATGGATTCATGCTATATTTATAATTAGTATAGAACTGGAAATTGAAATGTTGAAGCTAATTGTAAAATAACCATGGGCAAAAATAGGCAAGGACTAGGTGGTCTTAGAGACCCTCATGGAATTTCAAAAGTAAAGGTTAAATTTTTGTACTATATATTTTGTGTAGTGGGGGCAAAGAATTTGGGCTTGGGATATTAGTGTAGTACAGACAAACCATCAAATCACTAATGAGAGGTTGGTGGAACTGTTAGTGTTCCTCCTGCTTCAGAGATCACCTGGTTTATGGTGGGAGAACAGAAGAGGAAAGAAGGGCTACTCAGCAATACTTTATGTGTGAGCCACATGGAATGTAAAAATGCTCAGAAAGGAGAAATAGTTCACTCTTATGTGCAAATATTGTTTGTTAAATTATAGTTGCAGCACTGGCAGAAGTTAGGGTGGTATCTTCGATACGAGGGTCTATGATAAAAAGAAGGAGAGTAGCCACAGCATTACAAAAGCCTAAGGCAAATGTGGTTTGTTTACAGGAGACTCATCATGTTGACAAAGGACAGCATCTGTTTAGATGTGGCTATTTCAGAGAGTATTCTTTGCCTAGAACTGGACAAAGTAATCCAAATGAGGTCTGTCCAAAGCTGATTAGAGTGCTACTGTTACTTTCTTCAACCTAGACACTATACTCATTATACATACTACTGTTACTTTCCTTGACCTAGAGACACTTTACTAGACACTATGCTTATCCAAGTGCCTTCCTTTATACTGAAGATTCCAGTTATGAAGGATCCTAAGCTATGCTTCACAGGTCTTTTTGAAAGCAATCATAACAATCTCTTCTACAAAGACCTTGCAATATTTTGCACTGCAGCAGCTCAACTGGTGAAAATGGTCCAAAAAATGGATAGAAAAAATGGTCACAATTAATTATTATGTATATGGTATAAAAATACATGGTTTATGGCTATTATGGAACAATTGTCCCCTAATATCTGATTGAGTAAAGGAAAAGTTAAACCAGAATCATTTTATTTAAATTGGCACCCATTTCTTCAATAAGTTAATAATTAAAACACAGATATTACTGTTCCAAATAAATACAGGCTAGAATTGCAAAAATAAGTGCAGTTTGAAGGAGGAGGACTAATTTGGATAATCTGAATTGTTCTATCTTATATTATTATTATAATTTTATACTTTACATGATATTGGGAAGTCTGGACAAGAATTAAGAATTTACACCATTCTTTTCTTTCACATTTTGTTGTTCTTGAATTAATTGCAAAGGAGGGGGAGGGATAATAGGAGAAGGGATTATTGTTAATTTGGCATGATGTTATGCTTTACAATTTAAGAAAGACAGACAGACAGACAGACAGACAGAAAGTAAGTAGTTATCCTTTGGATCCTATACTGTGTAATGCTCTTTTTGGCTGAAAAATTGTGTACAAAAAAATTGTACATTAAGAAAAGACATGTAAAAAATGTGCACAGTTGGGAAAGATATGAAGAAATGCAAATAAAATGTGTATGTTATGGAATGTTGCATGAAAATAATTGTAAATGCTCATATAAATTTTATATTGCAGAATGATATGGATATTGGATGGAAGAGCCTTATGACTGATGCAAAACTGACATCCATCAGATATAGACTGATTCATATATCCTTACTATTGAAGGCTGCCATATCTACTAACGGACTGATAGATTCGTTTGCTTCCTGCAGATGTCCTGGGTAAAACAGTCATTAGAATCAACTTTCTAAAGACTAAAGTCTCCTCTTACTCTTCTGTAACAAAATAGCCTCATAACTATTCATTCCAACAGTCAAGAGATAAGAAATAGTATAAGTAATAACAGAATACATATTTGATTTACTGTTCCCTTTATAGGGTACACTCCCATTTGGTTGATGACCAGAGTTTGGAAAAGTTATTTGCTAGAATTCTGGGAATTTGTAATCCAATAATAGTAGCTTTTCCAATGCTGTCAACGAGTGACAAAGATTGAATAAGTGTTTATAATTGGAAATTCAAAAAAGTAGTTTTTCGAATTATTTCAGTAAGTGACAAACACTGAATAAGTGTTTATAATTTGAAATTGATCTGTTTTTGTTTTCAGATGGAATTCTTAGTGTGAAGAAAGTTCCATCTCTTTGTGCTATTCTTAATACAAAACAGGTTTACATGATACTTTTTATTGTGAATGATCAAGACCATGAAATGGATATAAGTTAAACTTTGACATAGTTTATCCAAAGTAATCACAGTAGCTTTGCATCTCTTTCATTAGTTAGCATCTCCTTTGGAAAATAAGGATATTCAATTTTGTTTTTTATCTGTACGGTAATACAACAGAGATAATGGGCACACTTCCTGTTGAACACAGTGCTGTTACTACCAACAAAAGAGAGGAGTAAATTATCTTGTTTCTAATGAATGAACTGGATAACTCTTGCAGCTTCTGGACCTAGAGAGAAGAACAAATAGGCACTTGCTGCTTTTCCCTACCCCAGACAAATACTACTTAGGAGACAACTGTAGAAATAATCAGTTGACCTCAGGTACACATTTAAAAACCAGCTAATCACATCCAATGTCTGGGAGCAGAGAAAAATCTTACCTATTGTAGAAAGAAGAATGTTAATGTCAGAATCAAGTGAGTCTTACTGGAGATTGCATTCCAAAAGCCCCTCTATCTCATCATCACTCTCAGAAGAGGTAGTAGGAGGCAAAAACTTGGGGGAAAAGTATTTCTGAGCCAAATGAACTATAACTGAGCAGTAGTAAGATAATGCTCTTGAGAGATCAGTAGGTGGGGAAACTAACAGAGATAAAAAAAAGTTAAGATGACCCTCCTAAACTTCAGTGGTATGCTAGTATCCCATTGGAGTCTGCAAGTGTTAATGTTATTTAGGCTAACAAAAATTATTGACAGAGAAGTGATATGCTGTTGCATGGCCTCAAATTGTTTCCAACTTATGGCAAGCCTAAGATGAAACTATAATGGGGTTTTCTTGGCAAGATTTGTTCAAGGGAAGTTTTCCATAACCTTCATCTGAGACCAAGAGAATGTAACTTGCCCAAGGTCACACGGTGGGTTTCCATGGCTAAGTAGGGATTTAAATCCTGATCTCTCAGATGCCCTTTTCGCACCTTACCTGTTCCCGACGTTGGCACGCAGGGATCCCGCAAGAAGCCACTCGCAAGAGGCACTCATGTGTCACTTCTTCTTCTCCACAGCAGCTCCCTGCTGGCCGGAAGGAAGCATGAGGGCTCCACTTCTTCCTTCCGCAGTGCAGCCAGGTACCTTCCCAGGCTGTGCTGGGGGAGGAAGCGCAATGGCTGCATCTCCGGAGGCTCCACATGCAAGGTAAGTGCCTGTGGGGCCTGGGAGCGATGTGTGATTGCGCATCATTTTCAGCAAGAAGCTGAAAATGATATATTCCATGATCACCACCTACTGGCCCCGGCAGCATTGCGTGATTGCGAGGACGTCATGTGGAACGGACCCCACAATCGTGTGGTGCTCCAGAGGCCATTTCTCATAAGAAATGGCATGCAGAAAGGGCCAGAGTCTCCAGTCCAGCACTCAAACCACTATAACATGCTGGCTCTTTCAGAGGTGACATGATAGCCATCTTTAAATATCTGAACAGATGTCAGGTAGGAGGTTCCATTTAGGGAGAAAGGTGGCATACAAATATAATAAATAAGTAATAGAAGATGGAGTGAACTTGTTTTCTGCTGCTTCAGAGACTAGAATACAAACCAATGGGTACAAGAAAAGAGATTCCACCTAAATATTAGGAAGAACTTATTTGTTGTAAGAACTGTTTGACTGTGGAATATGCTGCCTCAGAGACTGATAGACTCTCTTTCTTTGGAGCTCTTAAAGAGAAATTAGACAGGAATCTTTCAGGAGTCTCTGCAACTGTCTCAGTCTATAGTCTCAGTCTGTGCTGTAGCTGTGCGTTTCTTCATGGTAAGGAGTTGCACTAGATGGCCCTTGCAGCCCCTTCCAACTCTAATTATTATTTTAAAAAATACAGAGAGTGCAGTTTAACATAAGTGGAGGCAACAAAGATTGACTTGCAAACTTGGAGGAGATTCTTTATAAGCTTCTATAGTAAGAGCACAGAACCTATCAGTGGAAATGGGCTTTTTCTTTTCTTAAAACAACATAATTTTCTCCTGCAAGAGATGGCAACCTAGCTCTTCTTTAGTGACTACCATTTTCCTGCCTACTGTGCACACTGCAGTCTTTCCAAACAAAGAGTCTACAGAGAGCCCGTGTGATACAGCAGGGTTGGGTAATGTGTTGTCCTCCAGATGTTGTGAGACTACAACTTTCATTTGGTCCTTGTCAATGGTGAAGAATGCTGGGAGGTGCAATCCACTAACATTTAAAGAGCTCCATGTCCCACCATCTCTGTGGTACAGAGTGCTGCACTGACCAGAAAGAGCAAATCTACTGAGTAACCTGTTCTGCAAATTAACTTTGAAGGTAGATCAACAGGGCATGTCTGCCACACTGGAACTCTTAGGAGGAAGAGGGACATAAAAATGTAATACTATATTTTCACTGCTCTCTCTCTCTCTATATATATATATATATGCGCACACGCACACGCGCACACACACAAACACACACCTCATATAAAAGTCAAAGTGTGTGAGTGATCTTGTCTGTTTGTCTGTGTCAGGCAGGCGCAGACCTCATATGATAGGTTATGTAAGGCGAAGACCTCATATGATTGGCTGGCTGTGAAGATTCTATGGAATTCTAGGGTTGGCAGTTCAGGGATTTAGAATTTTCAGCCAGAGAGCTCAGGCCAGTTGCTACGGAGACAAGGCCAAGCAGCAAGAAGGAGGGCAGTGTATTCTCTCAGGAACCCAAGATCTGTATGTTAATAACTCTGAATACAAATTGGATTGGGAAATATGGGGAAAAATTACAGGTATGGACAAGACAATTTGAGGAATTACTGACACAGGATCTCAAATCTGTGTATTTCAACCACATCTAATTCCTAAGGTAAGGTAAGATAATTCCTAAGGTATTTCTAACAAGTGTTACCAATGAGAAAATAAAGTCCCAGGCAACACCAGGTAAATATGCTTGTGTGTGTATGTGTGTGTGTGTGTGTGTGTGTGTATCACCTTTTAAAAAGAGCTATTGTTTATTCTGTCATTCATAGACACACACAGAGGGAGAGAGAGAGAGAGAGATCTGATAGGATGAACAACAAAGCTCTTTTTTTACAGGGACTTTTTTACCCCCACCCTCCCACTCCTATACTCAGAACTACTTATGAATCTCTTCACCTTTCTGGAAAGAAAAATCATTTCCATAACATACAAACCTCTATGATAAATCATGATTCTAAATGGCAAGCCCATTCCCTTAGAGGAAGATATAAGGTTGTTCAAAGAACATGTAAGTTTTGTTGTTGTTTAATTTGGTAAACTCCCCGGGACCTTACGGGCACACTGCCTTTGTCAACAGCTGGCCAAGTTGCTCCTCCCTTCCCTCAGTGTGTTCTAGCTTGAAACCTTATCTGGCACCTCCTGCTTATTAGCACTCAATAGCATGGTTAGCCAAGTGTCTTTGACTATTCAGGTCCAGTTTTGTCATGCCTGTCATGTAAACTGGGGCTGTTCACACAGTCAGACTCACAAGGCTATGTCCAATCTGGATTTTCAAAGTCAAAAGTCAAAGTCAAGGGCAGAGGGGAAGTTATGATGACAACACTATAGCAAGGAATCCAGTGAGTACAAAAGTATTCATGCTAATTTATAAAATCTATTTTGGATTAGAAGGATAGAGGTATTGGTCCTAGAAGCTGGTGCTTTCTTTTTTCCTTCCAATTAGTTTGAAACAGTAAATGTGATGGTAGGCACATTTTTTGTCTCAATGAATCATGTTGCATGGCCTCTTGTTCTATCAATGAGATTTTTCCAGCTGAACTGTGAAAGGATGTTTTTAGCCTTTGTATGCTGAAAATCTATCAACCAACTTTGATATCTTGCAACCACAGTTATCAGCATCATGTAGAGCTGTAACTTGATGAATATGATTGTTACTTCTTTTAATACTAACTGAAAATACAAGTCTCTAACATGCACAAATGGTTCATGTGTAACTGGCATGTATGGATAGCATAGAAATGCTAATGCAGGCAGGGAGCAGTTTGTTTATGACAATCTGACTAACAATGGTATATGTAAAGTTTAAAAGGAGGTAGCAAATTTATGGGCAAGAGGGGAAATCAAAAGCTGGTCAGGAAGATATTCAAGGGTGTTTATCAAAACTACAGTTCACATTCATGATTGACTGCCAGACCCAAGATATGGATGATAGGAAAAAGCGTATGTTTCCATCACTCAGTGTCGTTCAACCTGGAAGGAAGCTCTGGGATAAAAAGACTATATAGGCATCAGTGGGCAGGTCATTTAGGAGTCTAAGTGACGTCTCAAAGCCCATCCCATGACTTTAGAGTCTTCAAGTGAAAAAGGAAGAGACACAAAACAGTTTTTTCCCCATATATTTGAGACCGTGAGAAATCATACAGGATCACTTGTATATACAGATTGACAGACCTTAGTACCTTGAAGGTACCAAATCCTTTCTGATCTTGGAATCTAAGCAGGGTCAGGCCTGGTCAGTACTTGGAAGGCAGACCACCAGAAAATATCAGGCCCTGTAGACTAAATTTCATAGAAGACTGTGGCAAACTTCTTCTGAATATTCCTTGCCTAAGAAAACCTTATGAAACTCTCAGGGTCTCTATAAGTCAACAGGTGACTTGAAGGCACCTACTTTCTTTTAAAAGCAACATTTCTTAGTTTTGATGTCCTTTTCATCTTAGATAAGGGTGGAAACCTATGGGCCTCTAGATGTTGCTAAAATACAGCTTTGATTATACATAACAGCTGGTCATGGAATACCAAATACAATGAATACCAACTGGAGCTGACATGGGTTCCAATCAAATGAAATACTTTATGATCTCCTATAAGAAATCTGATGATCCAGAACAGTAAATGCAGTAACTCCCCTCTCCACAGGGAGTTTAGATAGATTTTTTTGAAACACCCACCCACACACCCACATGATCCTGGCTCAAAGACATTTAAAAAGTTTGGAGGAATCTGGAGGCTGGATCACAACTCCAATAGTCATCCAGCTGTAAGGAAAATCAGGTAGGACACTTGTTCTTTATAACCCTCCTGATTTAACAAGGGCAGTCCTGATTACTCCTCTGTCATCCCACTTTTTAGCTATTTTTAAAACGTCCCAGTTTCTCTTCTCCTTTTCTCACTTCATCCTCTGCTTCTGCAACCGCTGCAAACTGGGTTCCAAGTGCAAAACTAGTCTGCACTCAATTAACTTAGTGTGGGAGGAAAGGAGAGGCGTGAGAAGAATCTTACCTTTCCCAGTAGACTCAGACAAAGGCAAACTGCTGCTGCGTCTCCTAGCTTGTGTGTTCCTTATTAATCACTTTTGCCATCTTGTCCACACTCTGATATTGCTTGACCAAACATCTCTCAGTTTTCATCTGTGATATGTTGGAGGGGTTTGGTAAGGGGCTCATTGTCCAAGCACAGGAACCTGCCCAAGGCCAATGCCCCCTACTTTTTGTTTCCAATCCTTCAATACAAATTGCAACAGTATTCCCTATATTGGCTTGGTTTCTTTGCCATTAGAAGAGCTCCAGAACTGGCAAAAGCAATGAAAAAGTTTGAGGCACACATACTGGCTGGTAGTCAGCATATTTTCTTTAACCTCCCCTTCATGAGCACCAAAGCAGGGGTAATTAAAGAAGACCAGTACCTTCTGAGAAATCAGCCAATGAGGTTCATTGGACAAGACAAGTTCTTTCAGTGCCAGGATGAGGAATGAATAAGTTTGTTGTTGTCCTATATGCCTCTGTGACAAAGTACATGTTTGGAGAAACTAATCATCCACATGCTTCACCAGGCACACCAGGGAAGGCATTTAACTCTTTGTTTGTTAGATAAAGATGGGTTTGCAAGAGGGTTTCCATAAAACACAGTGTTGTTTTTAGTGTTCTTTGTTCAATTCAGCCATTCCTTTATATTTACATATTTATTTTTCTACTACTCCACATGAGCTTAAGACAGTTTATAGGAACTGCATCAAAATACACCTCAGTCCCCAAACCATTCACAGCTGCTGTTCTTGTTCTTTCTACTACTATTTATATCCTACCTTCTCTCCAGTCTGGGACTCAAGGCAGCTTGTTCTTGTTGTTTTTGTGTGCCATCAAGTCATTTCCAACTTAAATGACCCTCAGGTGAACCTATCGTGGGGTTTTCTGGGAACTGAGAGTGTGTGATGAGCCCAAGGTCACCCAGTGGTTCTCCAGGTTTCTAGTCCAACACTCAAGCTGCTACCCAGCCCTGGCTCTCTCAAGGCAGCTAATAGAAGTTAAAATAGGTATAGCTAAAAAACAAAAATCTTATACAGAAGTTAATCATATAGTTATAATTAAATATATATATAATTAAAAGAATGAAAACAAAAAGCAAAAGCTATAAACAGTACAGCACAGTAAGAAAGGCATTTTCTCCCTGAGCAATCAGGCCAGCTGAAACAAAAAGATCTTTTCGAGCTTACAGAAAGATAGCAAGATGGGTAATCTCTCTGAAAAGACAGGAAAAAAACACAGAAAAGGCTCCCTCCCATGTTCTCACCACATCAACGGACATAGCTGTGAGGTGGGAGGGAGATGCAAAATGAAGGCACCACACAGAGTGAGACACCAAAAATTGTTCAGTTTTTTATATTTGCTGTGTTTGTGTTCCCTTTGGTAACTTTGCCTGCTCCTTTCCTCTGAATGCTGAAATTCTGAATCCCAATGTTCAACTGAAGTTTTAAGTTACCTCAATGCTAGAAATTTGGGGACAGAAGGAAGATTTCATGGATAGGGACAGAATTCTTATTTGGAGGCCAATGCCCTCATCTCCACCTACTCAGCCCAGAGCTGTACCTCTGGATGTACCTGTTATGGTGCGGGGACAGAGAAAAGGGCCTTCCAGAAGATTTCAAAATACAGGGAGACCTGTATGGGAGAATGCAGTCCTTCAGATAACCTGGATCTGAACTATATAGGGCTTTACAATTCATAACCAGCACTTCAGTTGGGCCTGCAATCATATGGGCAGCTAGTAGAGCTATTGCAGCAAGGGAGCTGTGTGTTCTGTTTAGCTAGCCTCAGGTAACACCCTTGCTGCAGCTCTTTGAACCAGCTGAAGTTTCTAAACATGCTTCAAAGCCAGTCCTGTTACCCCAAAATGTAGACACCACAATGGCCACCCCATGATGCCAAATACCTCCTTGCAAAAGTGGGGAATGAATTAGCTCAAAATCAGGAAGCTAACGAGAGCAGGGCAACTTAGCAAGACCTTTCTACCACTGTTTATGGGCTCATGCAGGAAAAGAACCAGCCAGAGATTCAAAAGTAAAACTAAAAATGTGTTTTATTGAGAGGAATTCATTCATGAATGCACACAAGCTTCAAACAGTCACACATTCACGCAAGAGCTAACTGAAGGATAGCTGAAATGCGGCTTGGCTTACATGGGACCTAAGGACAGTTCTTATTCAGGAGCCAGATAGGCAGAGTGACAGGTTCAAGATACTATACTGGGCATCCTGGAATCAGTGGTATTTGTATCCAAAAAATAGCCTCTGGCAGTGGAAGAGATGCGCAGTTCCAGGGGTGGGAGTTGCAGCACAGACAGTGGGGTCCAGATGGTGCTAATGGTTTCAGTGCTTAGATGCCAAAGAGATAATGATGGTTGTAATAACTCTGTATTGTGAGTAGGACAGGACAATAGGGAGACCAGGAACAGGATTGAGACAATCAGTGCTCTGGTGGGAAATATCTCCCTTCTGACAATTGTATTCACAGAGTAGATTCTGACTTCTGCTTAAGACTGTTATTCTCTGGAACAGCAATGATTTACCTGATAAATGATCTGGTTATACCTAGAGGGTTTAGGGTGACCTGCCTGCAACGTCATGTTTACAGTCAGAGTTCTTTCTCTTTCTGGCTTGACCTCCCTGTCACCTTCAGGTTTGATTTGATATCAGAGCCAATTAAAATGTATTGTCAATTAAACGTGATGCTAATTACTGTATGTGCCGGTGTATAAGACGCACTGGTACATAAGACGCACCCCATTTATATGCCATCAAGTACTATTTGGTGACATATAAGATACATCAGCATATAAGACGCGCCCTATTTTCAAGCAGTATTTTTCAGGAAAGAAAGAGAGTCATACATGCCAGCAAATTCAGGATATTTGGTGGCCATCCAAACCATACCATTACTGGTAGCCAGACATGGGTCCTAAAAGTCCCACATAGAGCATGTTACAGTAATCCAAACCGGATGTAACTAAGTAATGTGTTGCCGTGTCCAGATCTGGCATCTCTAGGAATGGACACAGCTGGTACACAAGGCTTTGGGTGACAACATTAAGGATGGGCATGGCTGGGTGCCTCTAAGGCTTCTGCCCTGCTGCAGATCATAAATGCATGGAGGAATACCCCTTCTCCTTGCTTTTGCAGTCTATTCATTTACCCTTGCCAAACATATAAGCATTGCTCAAAGTAAGGAGAAGGAGCAGTGGACCTTCTTTGTGCTCTCATTCAGGGAGATCATGTGGACTGGACCCAGAAAACAGGAACCAGTGAATGGATAGTGGTGGCAATGGTGGAGGGCACTCAACCGTCCACTACTTGCTGAAGGCAAGTAGAAGGCAAAACTGGAGGGTTGTGCAGGCCAGCTCCACCTATCCACTCACACTAGAGGGATGTTCTCATTGCCCCATTCCCGCAACTAGGTCTAATAGGCACCCAGTAATTTCTTCTATCTACCCTACACACAGATATCTTCAATTAATATTTATTAAAATTTCCTGCAATGCAGTGTAATATCTAACTTTAAAGACACATGGCAGGTTTTCTTCAGCTGATAGTGCAGTCAGGTAGACCTGAGATCACCCTGCCCTCTGTGTTTATAATGCATGAGCCAACTGTTCCTTCTAGACTATGCCTCAAAATGAAACATTCCTTTCAAAACCGAAAGCTGCCATAGCTTGGAAACTCTAAAGCCTTCTGGACATAGTCCATTTCCGCACGAGACTGTTATCGCGCTATGATTCCACTTTCACTTTCAGCCGGCCCCTCCCGAAACTGCAAACCCCAGGATTCCATAGGATGTTGAAAGTGGAATCATAGCACTATAATAGGCTAGTGCGGAAATGGCCATAGTCTTAACGGAGGCATTCATACAACATGTGTTAACCACAGACTTTTTTCTTCTATCCTTCTATTGTTTTAACTGTAACATATAAATTCCCAGAAGGAGAAACATAAAACTTCAGAAACTACTTTTCCTACTGATAATTTTGCTCTGCACAATGCCAAACTAAAAGGAAAATTGACAATGCCTCTTTGTTTCTACTACAGGTATCCCCTCTTTTTGACAATTCATTTTTCAGTGTTCCACTATTTAAATTATTATAAATTATAGGCATGTACCATTCTCTTGATGCAGAGTTTGGTCTTTCATCAGGTCTTCTCCTCTTGCCTTCTTCCTGTAGGGAACACAAGGGAATTATAGAGGCTTCATAATTCCCCCATGTTCCCTACAGGAAAAGGCAAGAGAGAAGAACTGATGAAAGACTGGATTCTGCTTTTCAAACAATTCCGCTTTCTGACAGTGTTCTCATCCCTAACCTGTCAGGTAAGTGGGGGACACCTGCACACAAAGAATGAAGGAGCGTTCTATCTTGCAGAAGTCAATTTGGAAGGTATTCAGGTGAAAAATAAAAGAGGCAATAAGCAATCTGACTTTTGAATCACAACAGAACTGTATTAGAACAAAGGTTGCCAAATTTCAGGGCTTGGTCTTTTTCCAGTCCTCAAAGTAAGGGAAAGGAAACTCCAGGTGAAAATCCTGCCTTGAAAAGTAGGTGTGTCCTTGTGTGTGTATCTTCCTAATTTGTTAGATGGTGGGTCATTCTTTTTTTTTCTCTAAATAGCATCATTTTTTTCTCTGAATTGCACTCTGTGATATCAGAAGCCATGACCCTAAATCTCAGATTTTTTCCCTTATCTCAAGTCCTGGGATAATCCTGGCCTAGCAACCCTACACAACAGCATGACTGAAAACTCCATCTAGCAGCAAGTAGCTATACTAGCTCATCTCCATACACAGAAAAAGGCACTGACTTTGAAGCAGTGTTCTCACCAGCACACATAACAAAAGGAAAACAGTGAACAAAGCCACATCCCTCAGGAGCAGATCTTGTCCCGCCTTGTTCCTTATTGGCATAAGACATTTTGGATGTGTGACAGAGGAAGCTACCACAGAAAATTAAAGCTGAATAATGATGGAAAAGATTTCTTTTTTAATTAGACCTGGATTGGGTCCTTCTGATGAAGCCAAACTAAGGGATAGTGTGTAGCTGCACGTCACAAAATTAGGCAGTGTTCTAAATAAACTTCTGAAAGCAACATTTTGTCTTCTGGTGGAATTTTCCTGCTTTCAGTGAAAGAGCCATGCCAGCACTTTTCTGAAGCTATTTAATCTATGCTGTCAATTCAGCAATGCTTGACTGGCCAAGGAGGACCAAGTGTAAAAGGTGAAGTATTTATATAATCTAAAGAGGAACCATAGCATTTCCTATTTTGTATATGCTTGTTGTGAAGTTCTATGTTGTGTTTATTGGAAACTGTGAGAGATCAGATGGATCTCTAAAGCAGATAGTAGCAATTCTCTCAAAGGAATAATCAAATGAACAAGTCACAAGCTCAACAATTGCTAGTCCCACATTTATACACATGCACACAAGATCCAGCTGAGGACACACACTTGGCCATTTCCGTAGGAGACTGTTATAGCGCTATGATTCCACTTTCAACATCCTATAGAATCCTGGGATTTGCAGTTTAGTTAGGGGCCAGCCCAGGATTCCATAGGATGTTGAAAGTGGAATCATCGCACTATAAGAGTGTCATGAGGAAATGTTCCAGGACATTTACAGTTTCCCAAAATTCCATACAACCAAGAAAGCAGGACTTGCTTATTAAAATGTGGCTGCTCAACAGTTATTGTAGGCAACCTCAAAATGCTAAAATAATTACTAACAAATAGTTTGTAACAAAACAGTTACAAATAATATAAAATCTACTATAAGGAATTTACCTTTCCATTTCCTACTAAAGCCATAGACATAAATTATATTACTTAATTAAAAGTGAGAAGGGCCTATTTCTTATTTCTGGCAAGCACAGTTCCTCTCCCCTATGGCTCTTTTTCTCTTTCTGGACTGAACTAGCAAGTTCAGTATTGGGCAAAACCAATAATAAATAGAGGTTATACTAGCACAATGTGTGAACAGTTGCAGCTGGCATAAAGGCCAAAAAACACGGTTTGGTTCTGTCCTGCATGTGTACCTGGGTCACAGTGTCTGGCACACCATAAGCATTGCCCTGGTGGCGCATTGGTTAGATGCCAGTACTGCAACCACAATGTTGTGAGTTTGATTCTGCAGGGCTGCAGGCTGACTCAGCCTTCCATCTTTCCATAGGTCGGTAAAATGAGTAGCCAGCTTTGTTAGAGGCAATTAGCTAAAAACATGGTAAACAGCTTAGGGAGTGCTTTGCACTGGTAAGCAGTATAGAAATGTAACTGCTAACTGCTATAAGCATTTCTCTGCCCCTTTGCTCTATTAATTAAGTTTTTTTCCACTAAAATGAAATTTAACTGAAAAGATGCAATTTCTTCTTTTATTTTGATAGTGCCTAGTGACTTCTATTTCTCTCCTGAGCCTTTGTGAATATAAAAGCTTTGTGTGCTTAAAACTGCACTCAGCAGAGAATAATGTTAATGCCAAGTTGCTCCATCTGCACAAGGATATAAAATGTGCATTTTCTTATGGTACAGTCATTTCATGTTCATATAGAAGTAGAGTTGTCCTACTCCTGGTCTGCTGGGATTTTACTGGGCATTTCACCTAGTGGTCATTTGGGTCATCATCTGGCCCAGATTTCAAGTCTTCCATTTTTATTTTTATTTTTCAAGGAAGTCTCTAATCCTTGTAGGATCTGAGATATGAAGCAAAATGTACTTCTGTCAAATTGTTCTGCAAGAAACAAGTCTACCTCTGAATTTCATGTGTGGGGGAAAGGAGAATGAGCATATGAGCAAGGAAACGATGCATTGTGAAACAAGGAAGAGTGGCTTGTGAGGGCGTGAGGCGAGCAAGGGAGTAGGAGAGAGAGCTAGCCATGCAAACAGCAGACTGCCAGGAGCAAAGGAGGGCTGCATTGTGAGGGTGTGAGTTGAGGCAAAGGAGGAAGTAGGAAGAAAAGCAGAGTGAGCGATGCAGGTGGCAGAGTGCAAGAAACAAGGGTGGGGTGCATCATGAGAGTCTGAGGCAAGAGAGAGAGTGAGAGAGGCAGGAGGGCAAACTGTGTGTGGCAGAGTGCAAGATGCAAGGAAGGGACATATTGTGAGGGCACAAGGTAATGCAAGGGGGGGAGTAGGAGGAGAGAATAAATTATATGAGCAATGGAAAGGAAGAGATAAGGGAGAGACAAATAGTAATAGGATGAAGTGAGGTAAAGGAGTGAGTAGCAGAAAGGGGAAAGTGAGCAGTGGAGTGTAAGAAGCTCAAACACATTTTGAGCATGTGAGATGATGTTAGAGAGTGAGTAGGAAGAATGGGAGAGCACTTACTTACTTATTTTCTTCTGCATCTTGTCCTGTCAATCAGATGGTATTTTCATGGATCTGTAGCTTTTTGCCATCAGTGAAAAACTAATGGCAAAAAATGATCTGATGAGAGTGCCACTGGAAGTGCCTATGCATTTTTTTATGTTAACATCATTGTTCTTATTCTTTTATTTGTACCACATTAGGAATGTGTATGCAAACTTTATATGGCTCCTCTCTCCTTATTAATCCCCACAATAATCCTGTAAAGTAGGGTTGCTGAGAGGCAGAGATGGTCCAAGTTCAAACAGTAAATTCCATGTCCAAAGCAAAGATTTTAACATGGGTCTCTCTTTTCCAAATCTTTGCACTTTAAACTTTATTCTGATTGTATCAGATCACTTATAATTGTAAAAAATAATATGAAGGTGGAAATATAGTTGAGAAGAAATACAAGAAATAATGTTCTGAATTTGCATAATTAGAATGCAAATTAGAGTTGCTGTAAAACCCTGGGATTAGCAGGTTAAGGATGTATGTTTAGAATTCTCAGCCAGACAATTCTAGTGCAGAAGTTGGCAACTTTTCCTCCTCCATTCATCTTGTACTTCAGTCCCCAGAGGCCTTAACCAGGATTACCAATGATTATGGATTCGGGGACATCAAATCCAAAAATTTAGAAGATCAAAGATTCCAAATCACTGCTCTAGTATCCCATGAATCTACAAACCCCAGGACACCATAATATGCAGCTATGGTAGTTAAAGTGGAACCACAGTACTGTAACTGTGTCATGTGAAAGGTCCACAGATGGGGTCTCAATTTAATTTAATTTAAAATATCGATCTGCTTCTAGCTTCATTTTCTTTTGCTGCGAGTGCAGGTTTCATGTGAGACAGCAATAATGCAAGTTCCTACAAGGCACCATGGAGCATCAAAGAACTTCCCAGCTTGTCTATCTGGGGTTGTCTGTTCATTTGTATTCTCTGACACACTTTTTCCATGCACACTTGACTTATTTGATAATGCCTTCTAAGAAAGAAAGTATTAAAAAATAAGGGCATATGCAAACTTATATCAGTTTTGCTTGTAACTGATGGCATGCAAAGAATCTCAGTTTATTTTGATGTAAATCTGGCTAGTCTCTAGTTAACCTGCTCCAGTTTGTGGGTGTTAAAGGTCACTTCAAAAGTGGTTCAGAAAGCCACAAATGCATAGGCATTATCTGAATTTTCTAGTCCTACTTTTGATTTTCCTTTCTTCAGTTCTTCATTACATTAAATAAAAAAAAAGTACTCTCTTAAGCTGATCTAGAAGGCTGTTGTGGAAGGTTATATTTTATTGACCTCATTCCTCGTTCTGTGAAAACAGACAAATCATGAAAGAAGAAAAGCAAGTTATTGTGCTAGTATTCAATGTTTATACTAATAAAAATCATTTCATGAACTTTTAAGTATCCACAAATCAACTGTGCTATGAATTGTTCCAAATCTTCCTCTAGGGACCAGAGCAGACATTATGTTTTCATTTTTACTGTAGAGTAAGTATGGGCTTTGAGACCAACTTGGGGTTTTATGTGTGGAACAGGAGGGGTTTAACCTTCTCTAGCACCACAGTCCTGCTTTCTCTTGGACTAAAAATTTATGCCACAAAGCAATAAGCCAGTAGAGCAGATGAATCACTATTTTGCAACAAAATTGTTGATAAGATGGGATTTCAACTGGAACAGCAGCAATAGGGGAAATTTAAATCCCCTTCATTCCTATGTTAGGATCAAAATTTGTATTGGGACTTCTCTTCTCTTGAGTATAAATGGGAGTAATATAGCTGCTGGCTAAGGCTTTGGGTATGTCCCACACTTTCTTCCTCAGAAACACCCATGGTAGGGTTGCATTAGGGTTGCCATAAGTTGGAAATGACTTGAAGGCACACAACAACAACAACTACAAAAACAACAGTTTAAACTAACGGTCTGAGTTTTTCTGAATCTAATGTTCTCAAGATTATATGTTCTCAGTCATAATAATCTGTCGTTTCTCTTGATAGCTCTTTCTCTGAATTGTTGGTCAATGATTTGGGCTATTTCCACACGACATTGTTACATTGCTATTATTCCACTTTCAATATCCTCTGGAATTCTGGGGTTTGTAGTTGACTGAGGCCAAAAGCTCTCTGGCTGAGAATTCTAAATGCCTCTCCCTAAACTGCAAACCCCAGGATTCCATAGGATGTTAAAAGTTGAATAATAGCACTATAACAGTGTAGTGTGGAAATGGCCTTGGTTAGAGGGCGCAGGCTTAACAAATCAAATAGATGTTAATCAAATGCCATTCTTCATCAAATGAACATATTTAGAAGATGAAAAGCACTTGAAAATCATTTAAGGTTGAATTGAGACTCCATCATGCTTAGGGTATACTCACCAAAATCAATGGAACAATTTATGTAAGTTCCACGGATTTCAACAAATGTTTGCCAGGAATGGGCAATACATATCCTAGAGGCTGCGTATACCATCTGTCCATTGTTTATGACCCCTACCACTGTTTGCAGCAGTGTGGGGGCAAATAAAAATTACACACATGCCCAGCACTTTGTTTGAAAACAAGGTGTCTAGGGAGCCTTTGACAAGTACTGCGAAGATTCAAAATTTAACTTCAAGAGGTGGGGAATGATGTGCCCCATCTTGTCCACTTGTTGTGGCTCCACTAGAGAAGTCCTCATTAGCTGAGGGCCCACACCCTCCTGAAAGCTGGCCCTTTCTGAATCCTGGACCTATCAGAGACCAGGGTCCAGAAGTAGCTGAGGATTTACTCCCTCCAGAGGAGATGGATTCTGCAGCAGAAGAGCTGCTCATAAGTTTTGTAGAACAGCAATGCTTGAAGAGGCAGGTTACAGTGGCTCTGCTTAGAAGTACTATAGCCTCCAAAAGGAGCAAAGAGGCAGGGAATTGTAGACCCATAAAGCTGGAAGAGCCAGCACGGTATAGTGGTTTGAGCATTGGTTTACAATCCTGCAGACCAAGGTTTGATTCCCCATTCAGCCATGGGGACCCACTGGGTGACCTAGGACACATCACACACTCTTGGCCCCAGAAAACCCCATGATAGGTTCACTTTAGGTTTTCCATAAGTTGGAAACAATTTGAAGGCACACAACAACAACAGAATTGGAAGGACCACAAGAGCTATCTAGTCTAAACTATTGCCAGTCCAGGAATTTACTGCTAAATTACCTCCGAAAAGTGACCAGTGATGTTCTGTTTTAAAACCACTATCATCTAATGTCGTCTATTCCACTGATGTAGTCTATTCCACTATCTTACTTTCAAGAAATTCTTCCTAACATTTACTTGGAATCTCCCTTCTTGTAATATGAATCCATTGATTCAGTTCCTATCTTCTGAAGCAGCAGAAAAAAAGCTTGCTCCATTTTTCACCTGACAGCCCTGAAGATATTTAAAGATGGCTTGTCACATCTCAGTCTTCTCTTCTTCAAATCAGACATACCCAGCCCCTTCAACCATTCCTTGCAGGGCTTGACTTCTAGACATGTTATCATCTTGTCATCCTCTGGCCACATTTCAGTTTGTCAGTGTAATTCTAAGCATAACTCTTCTTTGGAGGGTCACAGGGCTGCTGCAGAGACCTCACTGATAGCAACCAGTTCCACATAGTCTTCTCTTAGGAGCCTCTGATATTCAACATATAGGTCATGGATAAGTAGCTAGCAGAGGCAGTAGGCGCATTTGTTATCATTGTGTGTCTTCAAGACACTTATCATGACTCTAAAGTAAACCTTTTACAGGTCTTTCTTGGCATAAATTGTTCAGAGAGGGTTTCCTCTGAGGCTGAGAGAGTATGACTTACCAAAGATCACCTAGTGTGGTTTCATGGCCAAATGAGGATTCCAGACCTGGGCTCCAAAAGTCCTGGTACCAACCTCAAATCACTATGTTGTGCTGGCTCTCCAGCAGCAGCATGCCCTCCAACATTTCACCAATGAAAACTGGGAAACATATGGCCAAGCAACATCAGAGTTTGGCAAAAGTGATTAATTTGGAAAAGTGCACAAGCTAGGTGAAGCTGAAGCAGGATGCTTTTGCCTGAGCCTTCTGAAAAGGGCATGATTTCACTCCCTTCTCTCCTCTCCCCACCCCTGCAAGTTACATTTGCACTTGAGACTCAGTTTGCAGCAGCTGAGGTAAGCTGAAGATGAATGGGAAAGTGGGAGGAGGACAGAACTGGAACATTTTGACAGCAGATGAAAAAGTGAGATGACAGGGGATTAACTAGGACTGTCCCTTACAAACTGGGATAGTTGGAATGTATGTGGGGTGGCTGGAAATTACACCTCCATATCCAATATTTCTCATCACCTGCTTTTCCTGATATATCTTTGGCTCGTTTGGCATCTGACTTTGGCCTGTTAGACTTCATCTCTGGCTTTCCTTCACTCAACACAACAAATTTCTTGGTAGGGCTTTCTGGAAGCCCCATCTCTGCTTCCTAGACCTTATTTGTGGACATTCCTTATCTCCTTTGTTTGCTGATTCTGTATGTAACTGGGAATGTTTCCTGGATGCTGCTTATAGATATTCTTTATCTGATTTAGTTGACTCCTTATGGAGCTTCTTAAACTATTACCACTGCAACAGGTACTTGCTGCCTGGAACCAGCATATCATCCCAGTCCATTCCTTAGGCATGATTAAGTCTGAATCTACACCATTAAGTCTGGTTTTTTAAAGCTTTTATTAGGTCATGTTTATGTAAATATCTTCAGCCCTCTGGCATGCTTCTAGCAGACTACTGTTGTTATGTGCCTTCACGTTAACTCCGACTTATGGCAAATTCTGTCACAGGGTTTTCTTGGAAGAGGTTTGCTTTTTTCTCAGGCTGAGACAGTATCACTTGCTCAAGGTCACCAAATGGGTTTCCATGGCTGAGTGGGGATTTAAACCTTGGTCTCCTGGAGTCCTAGTCCAAGGCTCAAACCTCTATATCATGTTAGCCCTTGCTAGTAGAAGATAATACATTAAAATGATAAAGATGTAGCAGCACAGGAGATGGTGTGCTGCATTCTGTCTTCACACAGGCTCAGTAGTAGTATCTCACAGCAGATAAGATCCTCAAAATACTTAAAGAAGTCAGTATCTAATATTACTGTTAAAAAAAAAGACCTGGACAAGATATGTATTCTCAACTGTATCTGTGCTCTGTGTTCGCATTGGTTCACTTACTAAAATCTCACAGCAGATGAAATCCCCAAAATCCTCTTTTTTTTCTTGGTAACAGCAAGTAATAGTAATATGAGAAAGTCATTGCTATCAGCCCACTGCTGTGAAACCAAAAAGTGTAGGTGGGTGTAGCCTGGGCACATTCTCTGCTGCACAAGGCTCGATGAACTTCTTGCAAAGCATTACAGTAATAATGAGTCAATAACATTCCCTACACTCAGAAAAAGATCTCAGTCTTCTCACTTAGTGAAAAATCAAACATAACACAAAATTGTGAACACTCATGTAATTGGAGGCCTCAGAAACAGAACCAAATGTTATCTTTTAACCTGTATCTTTTTTTCCTTCTTGAGTCCCAGTTGTAGGAGAAAGATAGAAATCAAATAATTAAATGACACATAGTCATTTAGCAACTTTGGCACTGCCATTTAAGGATTAAACTAGAGGATATGCTTAGCACATTTTCAGAAGCGTTGCTCCCTCAAGTGGAGACTTAGGTTTATCATAGCATTGCCAGTGGTTCTTGAGGAGGGTACACTATGCTGACTCTCACCTTTTGCTTCCCTCCTGACTCTGTTGGTGTTAAGAGGACTTGCTAAGTGGTCACCTCAGAGCTTCAGTATGGGGGCCTAGTATCCATGGCACCTGCTTCCTATACTGTTGAATGGCTCCCTTTCTTCCAAAAGAAATTGTGGGGGGAGGGAATAAAATCTCTTTCCCTGTCCTTGGAATTTAGGTAGATTTATCCTGCTTTTTTAAAAAAATCTTAAATATAAATGTATTATGTTTATTCATTTTTATTTTATTATTATTATTTTAAAGCTTTCTCTTCTGCAGACACAATGTGAACCAACACAATGTTAGCTAAGTTTCCATTAAAGAGCAGCACTGAGGGCTGGAAAGAGGAGTACAAAATGGGGGCATGCCCCCCAGTAAGAATTTTGCCCCCTCCACCAGGAATTTTCCTTCATTGGCACAATTTCTAGCATTGAAGTAACTTAAAATTTCAGTGGAGCATTTAAAAATACGGGTTAAACTTCCAAAGGAAAGAGGCAGGCAAAATCACCAAAAAAACAAGAGTACAAAAATTATAAGAATTCTAGGTGTGAATGATTTCAGTGTCTCTCATTCACTGGAATGCTAAAAATTTGGAGGCTGAAGGACAATTTCACTGGGGACAATATCCTCATTTTGCCCCTCCCAACTAAATCCCTAGGGCTAGGAAGCATATGGCACTCCAGAAGTTTTCAGATTGTGACTCCATCATCCTTCAATATTGGTAATGGTGTCTGGGGATTATGGCAGTTGCAGCCTGACAACATCTGGATGGCCACACATTTTCCAGCCCTGCTCTAAGTTCACAGAGTCCACCATCCACGAGCTGCACATAATGTCTTCTGATACAAAGGCAAAATATAAGGGGCAAATGGTACATGACATAGGATGCACAAGAAGCTAATGAACTTGCACGTCTCTTGCTTTGTTTAAGCTCTTCAAGAACGTCATTCATCGTCGGAGTTCAGCTCCTTCACTTTTGTTCCCTAAAGCTTTTAGCAAGCCCTGGTTGTCATCCAGCCGGTGAGTCAAACCCTTCAAATATGGGTAGATAAGATAACTTAGCACAGGAGCTCTGGGCCATGGTCCACCACTTTCTCAGTGGCTGTGAATTAAAAAAAAAAATCTCTAAAGCTTTATGAGTATAGCAAAATTTGTTGTTGTAATTATTGTGTGCCTTCAAGTTGTTGCCAACTTACGGTGACCAAAAGGAGAACCTATCTTTCGGATGTTCTGGGGCTGACAGTGTGTGATGTGTCCAAGGTCAGCCAATTAGTTTGAATGTCTGATCAGCAAACTGAATCCTGGCCTCTGGAGTCATAGTCCAATACTCAAACCTACATCTTCCATTGCTCTACAGACAAAAGAAATTCAGCAAGTGTACCTTGCATCACATGTCAAGCCACCTACTGAAATCCCCTCTTCTCTATGAAATTTTCAGGGGTCATGCCCTGCTTTGCATCCAGCCATGACAGCTGAGAGGTCTCTCATGCTGAAACAGGAATGGGCTCTAAAATATAATGTCTGAAAATATCTGTTAGGTTTTGTGGGTTTGATATAATAATGGACTAATCTTCTCGGTGGATTTGTCAGGCCAATGGATGGTCCTTCATTATAATTAAAATAATACCAACTGAAAAGGATGGAGGAAAAGAATTTTAGGCAGTTTAAACATAAAGCAACAAAGATGTTTCAGTCATTTTGTAAAGGCAGGACCCTTTTGTACAACACAATTACAGCACTTTGCTACCACTTTAATTGCCATGGTTCCATCCTATGGAACCCTGGGATTTTCAGGAGGTAGTTACACTCCTCTGCCAGAGACTGTAGTGCCTTCCCAAACTACAGATCTGAGAATTCCATGGGATGCAGCCATGACAGTTACACTGGAATCAAAGTACTATAATTATGTGGTGTAAAATGCTCTGCAGTGAGGACTACCTGTGCACTATTTCCATGAACTATTTAGAAGTCAATGTGCTGCTCCTTTTGATGACCTATGAGTACATGCCTATGCAAATGTACTCATGGAGGTTGAGATAAAAGCTCATCATGGCTATAGCAGTGTTGGAGGGGAAATGTCTCTCAACACCATTTGCTAGAGAACGTGTGTTGGAGGGTAGCATTGGACTCATGTCCCTCTTGCAAGCTTTCTGTAGCATCTGACTGTCTACTGTGGAAACAGAATGCTGGATTGAATAGGCTTTTGGTCTTGATACAGCACGACTTGTTCTATGTTTTTACATAAACATTAAGTTCAATAGGACTTATCCAGGAGGCTGTTTTGAGTTAAAACTGAAATCCCTTGTAAAGAGAAACTGTGTAGCAGGAACACTCAACCTCCACAGGATTTATATCAGGACTAGTGAACCTGTGGCCCTTCAGAAGGTGTTGAACACTGATTCCCATTAGCCCAAGTCAACCTGGCTAGTGTGTCATGTTAGGTGCAATAGTTCACCTACATCTGGAGGACTAAAGATTCCCCCCAACCCCAGTTTATATAGATAATATTTTTCCATGTGCACAGGAGCAAATACAGCAACATAGTGAGATGTTTCTCCTTCCTTTCCACTGTGTGTTCCACCTAATCATTGTCTTGGGGTGGGTATGCATTACAAAACTGAGCCAAAGTTTTTCAAAATACATATTTTGGATAATATTTCTAAGATTTTTTTTTCTCTCTACACTCTGACAATTACGTCTCCAAAAGAAGAAGGCCACTTTGCAGAATTCTTCCTCCCACCTTCCACAATACACAATACTTTTTGTAACAGCCACCAACCCACATTCTCTGCCCCACCGTGTCAGAGGGATTGTGAGAATGCAAAATAGTGGCCATTCTGCCAGTATATGTGGTACTGCCATGCAGAAGAAGCAGAAATAAAAGAAAAGTAATGCTTAGTGCGAAGGGAGGAAAAAACTGTTCTATAGCCACTGACAATAAGGGAAATCCCACCCTACCCCAAGGATTAGCTAGAAAATTTCTTCAGAAATTTGGTGAAATGCCCCCACATTTCTCTGTATAAAAACAGCATGGATAATTTTGAAAGAGGGGCTATTTGCTCATGGTTGTCTTTTTTATTTAATGTTTACTGTAGCTTTAGCATCCATTCTAATCACATTATTCACCTTGACTTCTCTGGGATATGTGAAACCATTGCCCAGCCTGGCTCTTTCATATGGAAAGATTAATATCTCTGTTCTGTTTTCCAGAGACAACCCTGGTTGCCTGGTACCTGTTGAACAAGGTCCTTTTGTGCTAGGCTTGACCGATGAAGGTTCGGAACTGATCATCACAGAGATGTAACCGAAGGCATGAAAACCAGAGAGAGACGTCTTTTCCTCTTCAGCAGTTCCCTTGTTTTTGCCAAACTAAAGTAAGAAATATAACTTTCTGCATTACCCTCACTCAACTAATGTAGGATTTACACAACTGTAGGATATTCTCCCTCCCACACAAGGTGGCTTGCCCAGGAAAACTGATATAAACAAATTAGATAATCATTTAATCCCCCTCATAGATACTGAATTTAATGTCTGGCATTTGAACCTGGATTAAGCTACATTCTTTTCAAATGAAACATAATCTTCACCTCAGTGCAGCTGACAGCTTCTGAATTGATGGTGTTTTCATGGTTTCATGGTAAGGGATAATCTCTTCACCACAGAAGCTAGAATTATTTGAAAATTCTCAAGACATTTCTTCTGAGATTTTTCTTGTTCCTATTCCACCCCTCACCTCACAAAAAAGAAAGAAAGAAAGAAAGAAAGAAAGAAAGAAAGAAAGAAAGAAAGAAAGAAAGAAAGCAAGCAAGCAAGCAAGCAAGCAAGCAAGCAAGCAAGCAAGCAAGCAAGCAAGCAAGCAAGCAAGCTAGCTAGCTGTTTTCCAGAATGTTTTCTGCGTATTTCTGTCATGTTTTGTAATCCCATAGTACTGTGAAACAATGCTCTGTCTAGGGCAGTGGTTCTCAACCTGTGGGTCCCCAGATGTTTTTGGACTTCAGCTCCCAGAAGCCCTGAGCATTGACCATACTGGCTGGGGCTTCTGGGAGCTGAAGTCCACAAACATCTGGGGACCCACAGGTTGAGAACCACTGGTCTAGGGCATTGTAGAAGATTTCATTGGTGAGCAGACCGCCAAGGTGGTTGCTACTCCTGCTGCCATTTCTGCCAGGATTTTTTGGCCTACAACTTCCAGCAACCATATCTAGCATACTCAATGACAAAGGATTGTGGGAACTGCAATCTGAAAATTACCTAGAAGGCTAGAGCTGCCCATCCATGTTTTACAGAGAGGAAACCAAAATAATTGGAGAGAGGGATGGAGTATGTCTTCTATAACAAAAGGCTTACAGGAGATATGATAAGAAAGAGGGACATGACATTGGTTTATACAATGATGTGTAATGTGGAAAAAGTGGAAAGGCAGAAGTTTTTCTCCCTCCTTCATCACACTAGAGCAGGAGTGGGGATTGTGCAGCCTCAGCAGAGATGCAAAGAACGTGAAAAATGGTCAACAACGTATTTCTCCAAATGTCAGAAAATTCTGACAAAGAGAATCCTGGACCAGTGAGAGTCTGAAGTATAAGACTTTTTCCGCGCAAAATTTGTACATGATTTTTTTTAACACAAAAACCAGAATCTTCTGCACAGAAAATAATGTTTCTCCACAGAAATATTGGTTTATTTGCATAAAATGATGATTCCTATGAAGTAAATACTTCTTTCTTCATAAAAATACCATGTGTGAATTTTCCGTAGAATAAATCTCAAAACTATGAACAGTCTTTGAAAACTTTTCACATTGGAAGACTTTCTTTCAGTGAGAAGAAAACTGCTAAAATTACTTGTTGCTTCCTTTGAGAAAAAAAAAAATTGCAAAGGATTCTGTCCCAAGGGACCAATCAGCCTCTTTCCCCTCCAGATATATGTCTGTGCTGTTTACAGACATTGCGCTTCCTCTAACATACACAAAAAAGATATTTACCAAACCCAGCATTTTCAGTACATTTAAGAGGTTACAGGGGCTTCTAGAGCCCTGGTGGTGCAGTGGCTAAATGCCAGTACTGCAACCACAAGGTTGTGAGTTCGATCCTGCCAGGCTCCAAGGTTGACTCAGCCTTCCATCCTTTCGTAGATCCGTAAAATGAGTACCCAGCTTGTTGGGGGCAATTAGCTAAAAATACATTGTAAACCGCTGAGATAACACTTAGTTGATAGGCGGTATAGAAATAAATGCTATTGCTATTGCTAGAGCCATCTGTGAATAATCACAACCCTTTCTTTGATTCCCACTTGAAATTCCCACCATGAGAGAAATCCAAGTATTGTTTAAAAAAAAAAAAGAGGTACAACATTTGCCCCTAGCTAGTGCAGGAATACACCTTCTTTTTTTCCTTTCAACTTCCCTGTAAGTGGTTTTTCTTTGAAAAAACAAATGGGTTGAGCTAAGACTAAGACTGTTAGAATAGCTTAGACTTATTAGTCTCATTATTGGACCATTCTTGTTGGTGTTATGTTACAGTTGTTTTATTAGCAGTGGGTCAAATCTGGAGGAAGCTAAGGTAGGTGTTACTTCAAGGATGGAGACTGCAGCTCCCAGCATTCTTCACCATTGACTATGCTGCCTAGGACTGATTAGAGTTGCAACAGTTAATGCCTGGTTTTAGTTCTATTGAAAGCTGCAATCCTATGCACATTTACTTGGGATGAAGTCCCCTTAGAACTCACACTTCTGAGTAGAAATGCTTAAGATTGTGCATACAATGGGACTTTTTCTTGATTCAGCCCACTGCCTGGAATCTTGTACTGTTTTCACACATGGCATGAGTGGAATCTTGGGGTCTTTTATTAGGCTTCTCTGACACCACTATGTTATGTTTTATTCTTTCTTCCTTAGCCCATTCCTTAGCTTTCTAGTTTAAATCATAAAGAGGTAACTGTACTACTGAAAAGCATGAGGCTCTTCCAGGTTAATGTAAAGTAGAGAGAGCTGTCACAAGAGACAGCATCAGCTATTGCTGGTTCATGTCTTTTGATGCTTTTGCATCCAGAAGAACATCTCATTCAGTCCCTATAGATGTGGGATGGAAGGAGGAAGGAATCTGTTTGACAGAATAGGCAATTGGACAATAATCATTCTCATGACACTGTAGGCTATTTGGCCAATCAACTTTTAGATCACTTCGGTCCCTTTGCTCACTATTGGCTCTGGATTGTGAGACCCACAGGGGCATGCCTTCTTTTTTAAAAGGAACAAAGTCCTTAAAAACTGTAGTGTTAAGGAAGTCTGTGTTCCCTCCTCCTATCCAGTAAGGAGGATAAATGGTTAAGGAATCTGGTATGAATTGCAAGAATTTAACCTTTCGAGTCTTCTTTTCCCCCCTGCAATGAATCATATATTTTTTTAAAAAAAAAAAATCTGGGTTGGCATAAAATATTGCTGCTAGTACTGGGAATTGCCACTGAATATTCTGAAACAGAGCCATTGGATGGTTATAATAGTAACATTTACTATGTAGGAACCCCAAATTCTCTGATTCTGACACCCTCTGTATGTAGACAGATATGTAACACAGCCTGAGAAAAGTTCCTATTTTGGACCAATCTGCCAGAATTTCTCAGCCAACATGACCTCAGTGGTCAGACTGGCTAAGGGATTGGGGGACATGTAGTCTAAAAGGGAACTTCCCTCAAGCTCTGATGTATAGATGCCATGCCTTGAAACTGGATAAAAATTTGGTTGGGAGTGGGCAACTGTTGGAAGGGAGACATACCCATCCACTGTCCCCACCCATAAAATAATTTGTACCAAAATACCCCCCAACACCTTCCAGGAGGTTGGGGAAAATATGCTATGCTTATTACTGAAGCTGGAATGTTATAGGCCTAGGAAAGGCCAGTTGGAAAAAAGATGTCTCCTGAGCCAAAAATGGCATAGAAGGATCAAAACATGGCAAAAATGCCTCCATATCCCTAGGGTTATTCTGTGGTACTTGGGGACAATTATTTTCAAATTCCCCCCCAAAAATTAAACTTATTTCTATTAAAGTCTAAAAAATTAATAATCTAAAATGGGGGAGGTGCTGGGGCCATGGGTATTACAAAATGGCCTTTGTAATACAAAATGGTGAAACCCATAGGCCATACTTTTTCTTTCTCTGATTTAAATAATTCACATTCTAGCAGCTGAGACATTTTTCTACATTTGTGAAAATCTTTTTTCCCCTAAACATTCCAGTGCAAAAATATGTACTTGAACAGATAGAAGAACAATTAACACTGAAATCAGAACCCTTTGCTAAAATGATGTTGCTGTCAAATGCCATTCTTCTGTTACTTGCAATTATTGCTGATAGCCTTGCATTTGCATTGCTCAAAACATTGTATTGGAACAGAATATTACTTCTCACTATTTGCTGAGTACTTCTTTTTCCATTCTGTAATTTCATAGTATCCCTTGCAGATAATCCAAGAAAACATTGCATGTATTATATATGTTTAAAATTTAAAAAAAATCCCCCAGTCCATTGTAAACAGTTTTGGGGAAATCCCACAGTTGATCAGTAGTGGCAAAGCTATTCTCTCTGGGGCTTTTTCAGAGCAAAACTCTCAAGAGAGGAAAAGGTCGGTCTGAAAATGAAACTTGCTGCTGGTTTATTTAGAACAGAGTGAATGAATCACGCGTAGATGTTTTTGTTCACTACCTGCTTCATTGTTCTGAAGCAAGGGGAAGACCGTTCTGTTCATATTATCAGGTCTGGCCCAAAACATTTTGCTACCTGAGACAGAGGACAAAATGGTATCTACTCTCCTATGCTACATATAAGCACACTTGATTGATTACCACACATTTGCTTTTGTTGCCTCACAACATTGTTGTTGTGTGCCTTCAAGTCATTTCTGACTTATAGCAACCCTAAGGTAAACCTATTATGGGGTTTTCTGGGGACTGAGAGTGTGTGACTCACCTAAGGTCACCTAGTGGGTTTCCATGGCTGAGCAGAGAATTGAACCTGGTCTCCAGAGTCATAGTCCAATGCTCAAACCACTGTACCACATTGGCTCTCAACATAAGCACACACAAATCAACTCATATGAAATGTGATATTGGAGGAGAGTTCTACCAAGGACAGCCAAAGGACAAATAAATAGGTTCTAGATCAAATTAAGACTGCACTCTCAATGGAAACCAGAATATCTTAAATTGAGGCTATCTTATTTTGGACATATCATGATATAACATGATTCATTCACTGGAAAACTTGATAATACTCAGTAAAGTGGAAGGCAGTAGGAAAAAAGGAAGACTGAATTACAAGGGGATTGGATCAGTCAAGGAAGCACAGCTCTGACTTTGCAAGACCTGAGCAGGGCTGTTAACGATTGGAGCTTTCTCACAGATAGGGTTGCTATAAGTCAAAGCCATCTAAACAGCAAATAACAACAACTCTCATGCCATGAGAGTGCTATGGTGATGCACACAAACAAAAACACATTTAAAAAAAAAATAAAATATGGTAAAAAACATAAACAGGGCAAATTGACCAGAATCCTCTTTTCACAGCATGCTGTCATAACTATGATGGTATTGGTTGTGGGAGGAGCGGGGGGAAGGTGACAGATGCAGTAGCAGTGAAGGAAGCAAGATGTTGGAGCAACAGTATAGGCTGCTTGGAGCCAGCAGGTTTTATCTGCCTTTCCTCAGAACCATTCTACAACCCTCAAAAAAGTATCAGCACAAACATAGTGATCAACTGGAATTCTATCTGGTGTTCAGTTCTGTTTGCATTTTCTTCCTGTTAAGCATTTTGCAAAAAGGTATAGGAAACCTGAATTATACACATTTCTGGGTACGACTCCACTGTAGTTCTGTATCAGTGTAAAAGCAAGCCAATGATCCAGACATTCGGGTGGATAGATGGGATACATGGTACAGTCCTCACAGAACTATGTTAACTTATCCATGCATGCAACCACCTCCCTGATGCGGTGTGCACTTGTTCAGCGTTCCAGTCATACACCCATGACCTTTTCCAGAATATGCCATTCCATTCACCATTCCCATTCCTCCTCTGTTTCCTATTCTTTCCATCCCCAACAGACTCTCAGCCTTCTGTGGTTACCGTAATGCTCCATTTCCCTCAGGCTTGCTAGTTAAGTTTTGAAATCTCAGCTTCAGAAATCCATACGTTGTTGATTGATTATATCACTCTCATACACTGTCCAATAGCAGCAGAGAGAAATTATTTCAGAGCTAGAATGCACAAGAATGGTTCATCTTTTTCTCCTTGCAACTGTTTGAGGGGGAGAGGAAGAGCACTTTTGAAATTCCCCCCAGTTTTCACCTTTGCAATAGTAGCTTCTTTCATTTTGTCTCTTCCAGCACATACCACACTCTTCCACTTGGCAAAAAGACCACCAGTGTGATTTTGACCTTTAACTACCCTCCTACATTCTTCCAATAAAGTAGGCTTTATTCAGAAAGTCAATACTTCACAGATTACTCACCCTAAAGTTTTCTTTTACTGCTCTTATATATTTTGGTAAGAATAGATCTTACCTCTTCTGAATCAGTGTTGATTTCAGTATTTGTATTAGCAAATTAGCAAATCTCATAATCTCTACTATTAATTTTACCATGAACATCATAGTGAGCTGTTTTGGTAACCTCTGAGTATTTAACTCCCATTTCACAAAGAAGATAATGTTATGGTAATCACTGATTATCTAATTCCCATTTTCACAAAAAAAGATAATGCTATTGTGTGTGCTCGCCTTGAAGTTTCCTGTCAGCTTATTACAACCTCATGAATTTCTCAAGGTTTTCTTAAGCAAGGAATCCTCAGAGGTGGTTTTGTCAGTTCCTTCCTCTGAAATAGAACCTATAGCACCTGGTCTTCCTTGCAGTCTCACATCGAAGTGCTAACCAGAGATGACCCTGCCTGATCTGGTGCCTTTAGTGTAGCTACTTAACATTTATATCAGAGTTTGGCAACTCCAGTGGGTCTGACGGCCACTTTTCTGACCCTGAAAGCATTTGGGGGACCACATGACCTATTATCAACAATGCCAAGGGAAAAAAAAAACTCAGAACCATCCAGAAGTCCACTTTAGTTTTTGAAAAACAGTTAGGTGTTTTTAATGTTAAACAGTACACATGGCTGTGCTACCTAATGAAAAGGTGAATTGTTGCTCCTGGAAACTTCTAAGAGAGGTCATTTGTTCCTTTGAGGAGAGGGTAGAAAAAGGCTGGTCTGGGGAGTCTTGACAGATCAATGAGTGGAAAACAGAGCCTTGGGGGCTTCATGCAGCGCCAGAGTCACAATTTCCTTATCCCCAGTTTATATAATTCTAGTATTTTACATCAGACTGTCGGATGTCCTGTATAAAAAACTAGAATCTCAGGATCCATCAACCAGAGCTGGATGCAATTGGTATATACTTAGGGCCTTTCTGCAGTACACTGTTATAGTGGTATTATTCCACTTTCAACATCCTGTGGAATCCTGGGATCTGAAGTTTAGGAAGGGTCATTTAGAATTCTCAGCCAGAGAACTCTTCGGCCTCAATAAACTACAAACTTCAGAATTCCACAGAATGTTGAAAGTGGAATAATAGCACTATAACAGTGTAGTGTGGAAAGGCCCTTAGAATTAAAGGACAGGGCTCCTTTAGTCACTCTGTGAGTCTAGACATTTGTTTTGAGTATCACATCTGAATTGATTTCAGAATCCGTTCAACTCCGGGTTATCCAAATTTTTTTCTTAATTTAGGAAGGAAAAATATTGTTGTAGTTATTGTTAAGAGCCAGAAACCCTTCCCAATCTACACCAGATCAGTTCTGGGAGGTGACCGTGGGTTTCCAATACAATGATATATCTGTTTACTCAGAACTAACTTCCACTATGATCACTAGGACTTACTCTCTGGTAAATAAGACTCCAGCAAATCTATCCTTGTGTTGGATTTGTAGCTGCTCAGATTTCATGTATGAAAGTATATTTTTATGTTTGAATATCAATGGGGAACATTCCCTTTAAAAGAAAAGACGAGTTTCACAAAAAAGATTTTTTCTTCAGGATCACAAGTGGGGAAGAAAATGAATTTCTGCTCCATACCTGGTGCAATTCTTTTATCAGTTTTTGCAAAAAATTATCAGCTTTTGCAAAAAAAAAAATAGGCATATTGAAATGCAAAAATCCATTCAGCACTACATGCATTTTGGATCTTACATATTATCATGCTCATGTCTGTCCAGAACGTACAAGAAAAGCATTGCACGGAAACGTTATTTCTTGTCTTCTTACCAATACCAATCAACTTAACCCATCTGTCTTTACCTATTGTATCCCCTCAGAGGTGAACGATCAACATTTAACTAGAAATTCATTTTTGTGCTTCCTTTTATAATCAAATGTTTCAAACCAGTGCCCTTAATTCTGCAATGACCACTAATACAAAGGAAAAGACTAGTGCAATGGGTGGTAAAAATCAGAATGAATTTAATTCTTAAGCAAAAAATTAAATACCAACAGTGCGATTTTAAGCATGTTTGCCAGGGAGTAAGTCTGGCAGCTTACTCTTGAAGAAATAAGCTTACAATTGAGCTACAAACCGCATCTTCCAGAAATCTTAATTCACTTGGTAGCTGGTAGGATGGACCTCTCCTGACACATTATTTTACTTATGCATTCCTTATCTTTGGCCATTTCTGCACTAGACTGTTATAGTTCTGTTACAGTGCTATTATTCCACTCAAAGTTCTGTTATAGTGCTATTATTCCTCAAAGGCCCCTCCCTAAACTGCAAACCCCAGGATTCCATAGGACGTTGAAAGTGGAATAATAGCACTGCAACAGTCTAGTGCGGAAATGGCCTTTGAGTAAAACTGAAAGCAGAAGTTCCAAAATACTGTAAGAACAGTTGTGTCTGTGGTGAGTCTAAAATGCTTTAAAATGGGAAGTTCCACGAAACTAGCAGACCTGCTTCCATGAGACCAAGAACTAAGATTTATGGAACCATCCTTTGAGTGTTGTTGGGTAAAGCTTGTGTTTAAACCAGCTATTCCATTATGAATACGGTTCTGTTATATTCTGAGCTCTGGACACTTTGCATGTTAAGTAGCCCCAAGGATGATTTACATTTTGCCCCTAATTTTTTCCCTCAGTGTAAAGCAGGAGTGGGAATTTTTGTGGCTCACAGAGGGAGGGCAAGTGTGATATAGTGGTCTGAGTGTTGGAATAGGACTCTGGGAGACCAGATTTCAAATCTCCATTCAGCAATGGAAACCCACTGGATGCCCTTAGACAAGTTCCATTCTCTCAGCCTCAGAGGAAGGCAGTTGCCTGCCAATGAGTTAATGGTTTCACATGCTAGCCTGCCTTCTAACACCCAGACATCCACCCCTGGCCTACCAGCAGCAGGAATCTTTGCTGTGTGATATTCTTAGCAAAGTAAGAAGTGCTGCCTGGAAATAACACCTAATGTGGTATAGTAAGCGAGATCTGAACTTAGAGAGAACTGAGCCGGCCCTATTATTAGGCAGAATGAGGTGGCCACCTTAGGCAGCAGAGTTCGAGTGTCATAAAGGAGCTGCAAATTTTTACTTAGTGATTACTGTAGATAATCCTATTGAATGTATAGATGTGTTGTTAGAAAAATAGTTAGAAAGAGAATTTGGAGAAACAATAAGATTCAAGATAAAGAAAAACCAATTATGTTGACAAAGAATATGCAAAAGTAAGACCAAGGGCATCTGAGGGAAAAGCTGGGATTCAAAATAAAGAAAAAATGAAGTATTTAGGTGTTATTATGGCAAATATGAATTGTATTTTATTGAAGAATAATTTCATCAAAACATGGAATGAGATTTTAAAAAAGATTTGCAAAGATAGGAGTAGCTTAAACTATAATTATTGGGTAGAATCTCTATGATTAAAATGAATGTATTACCTAAGATGCTGTTCTTGTTCCAGGTCTGATTTTGACGAATGATACTTTATTTATACAATGGCACACTGAGTTATTGCAATTTATATGACAAGGGAAGAAACACAGAGTTGAATATAAATTTTTACAAGAAGCTAAACAAAGAGCAGGGTTGGGATTGCTACATCTGAAACAGCATTCTTTTTCGCATGCTATTTGGTTTGGTTGAAAGACTGGAGTATATTGACAAATAAGAGGTTATTGGATCTTGAGGGGGCATGAACAAAGGTTTGGGTGGCATGAATACTTGTGGTACGGTAAACCTAAAGTGAACATGGGTTTTAATAACCAGTATGTGAGAAATGTTTTGCTGAGAATATGAAACAAATATCAACAAAGGTTAGTGTCATGGGACAGGAATCAGTTTCTCCAAGTGAACAGCGGCCTCAAAGGAGGACAAGCAGATGCAAGTACACCAGGAGCTAATCAGGCTGGAATGAAAGCCAGCTGGCTCTAGCCTTCTTAAGGAGGGCAGAGGGCAGTGGCCCAATGCCTTGTGTGTTTGCTGTTCCTTGGCTTCATGTGTGCTACAGATTCCCTGCTCACCATCTGCTTGCTTTCTCTGACCTTTGGACCCCCTGACCTTGCTGCCTACTTGATTCCTGACCTTTAGACTAACACTTGACTTCGCTTCAGCTTCACCCTGACCAGGCAAGCTTTACTGGACTGCTAAGCTGTTTTCATTGCCTGCTGAATATCTTGGCACTCTGTTGCCTGACAATGGACAATCAGTGCCTACAACAGTTACATCCTAAAACACCTTTTTTGGTGTCTTCACAAGAAGCCTTCTATACAAAGGAGATGACGGCGAAAGAAAAATGGGGGGGTGGCAGGCAGGAGGGCTGCTGCTGCCACCCCCAAACACACACACACACAAACACCCCAGGCCAGAAAGGACCCCAGTAGGAGTGGGGGATGGCAGCAGGGCAGGCCCAAGCAGGAGGGCAGGTGGGGAGTTCAACTTTTTTGAACCACCCGGCATTGGCAACCAGAGCATGTGCCCTAGTTGCCCTACCCTAGATACACCTCTGTATTAGATACTAAAAAATCTGAATTTGACTAATCTACTTAGATTTTTATAGTTTTATACTAATGATATTAATCAACTATGTATATATATATGTATACTTATTTACTATTTCATATTATTGAATTAAGATTATGCAACAAACATTAATCTTAGTTTTATTTGTTAGTTTCACTATATTAGAGCTTATATAGATTACTATGGGTAGTTGATAGCTGGGGCAGGAACCACCTTTTAATTATGTGTAAGTATTTGTTCTTTTCTTCTTTTTTGTTTTTTATTAATCATGTGTTATTACCGTGTACTAGCCTTACTTTGGAAGATATTAGATATCATTTTGATATCACAATTCGGCTCCACCCTTGGCCAAGTGTTTGTGAGGCCCCCGAACAAGCACAGAACTAGGAATGGCCATTAATTGCTGAACATTCCTTTCTCCACCCAGGCAGGCCAGATTCAGCCGGATCGTCACTTTAGGAGACCTCCCTAGACAAACATCTCATTAAAGATGTACGCTAATACAAAGAACTCCCTGCCCCAAACAGGCAATTTGACGAGCTAGACGCTTAACTGTCGAGCACGCTGCATCTGCATACTGGCCATTCCATTGTCGATTCGGAATTAATTCAATCATGCTAAATTCTGACCTTTCGGAGACATTGTCACACGCCCAAACCTCATTGTTCTCTCCCAAAGTACAGACTAGCCTACGGTCATATTTTCCCTCTAAAAAACTCCAATTCCGAGACCTTCCTCGGATCGCTCTGAACTTCCATCCCGCCTTGCTGCCGCTTCATCCGCCGAGCTTTCCCCTCAGTCTCAGTCCGAGACTGTGCAATTACGGACCTCCGCAGTGATCTACCCCGGGCTTCGGACAGGTGTAGTATCACCCAATTCAACAACCCCTCTCAAAAAAATCCTCTATACCGCTACAACCTTTATTTTCTATAGTTACTTGTGTGAGTGTGTTGCATACACTGTTTGCCTGTATTTAATAAAATCCCAGTTATTATTTCATATTTGGTGTGCTTCTTGACTTGGCCTGACCCCGTAGACGTTGAGTTTAAAGATTCCACTGCGTTGCCCTGCCTCTCGTTTTGCTAACTTGTGCTCTGAGCTAATTTTCCCCACCAATATTTGAGCACATTTGGAGTCCCTTGTGGGACCCCCAGTAAACAGGGTAACAGAGTGGTGGAGCAACGTGGGCAGCCCCAGTATCCCTAATTTGAGAAGGAGTCGCGAACCTCCTCAAATCAGATGGTACTGACTTAGGGAACGGCCAGTCAAGTCACAAGAGATTCTGTCAGGCAGGAACATGTGTGTGTTTGAAAATTCTGAGTGTGCGAGCTCTGGGAGCTACTCTATCGGGTTGGAATCTTTCCCCCTTTCTTGCTTGGTTTGTGTATGTCAGCCGCCCCGGCACTGCCAATCGCAAGGGGTGTGCGCAAGCTGACCCAGGAATCACATCCCTAACTTGGGGTCTATCGCGGGCTGGGATCCAAAGTGTTAGGACACTAGCATGTTAGGAACAGTCTACGTGCATACAACACCGTAGTGGCAAGGCACACAAAAGGCACTTAGGGAAAGGAGTCTCCCCTCCTCCCCCCCACCAGAGTTGAGACACGGGTGCGTCCCGTCAGTTGTTGCTATGTAGCTTTGACAACACGGATGCATCCCGGCTTTGTAATTTTCGGGTGCGTGCAGATTTGCTAGCATAGTAGGTGCGGCTGGTGAACCCCAACCTAGCTTAGGGTTTAGCGGTTTAGCTCGAGGTAGAGAGAGGCACCCCTCACCCAGAAAACCAGTCAGGGACGGTTCAGTTCTAGGTTCCTTGCCCCTTTTTCGCCACTGCTTGGCCAGGCGGCACTGTAAGTTCCATTGGGTTTGTTTCCCCCCTTCAGGTAGGCAGAGTACTCCTGAGGGTTCCCTGGGTCTAGGTGACCTCCCTGTCCCTGAACTGTTGCCTCGTCCTTTTGTCCCCAGTGCTGTCAAGGTGGAAAACTGGGCTTGGGTGTACAAAAGTGACTTTGTTTGGGCAGGCTGGAGATAGGTTCCCCTCCCTCTTTCCTAGAGTAGTTCCAGTGCGTTCATCTTCCTTCAGCTCCCCCAGGGGTCTAGGTGGCCCTTTCTGTACCTCCAGATCCTGGTCCCTTGTTGTTGTTAGGAAGTGTTGGTTGTAGTAGTAGAAATGGCCAAGGAAAGCCAAGCCACAGTGAAATAGTTCATGTTGGAGGAGGAAGTTAAGGGAAAGCTAGAGAGATGGGTGCTGAGTAAAGGGAAATGCCCTTGGAAGAATTCCAGCTTCCAAACGGCGGATCCCTTTGCCACACTCCAGGAGATATACACTTTGGCGCATAAATCAAAGAACCCATTCGGGCCATCAAAGGATGCCCTGGCTGCTTGGGGACTTTGGCTTACGGCCAGAGACGCTAGTGCTACCCTGGTAGAGACCAGAGAAAAGTTAGTAAACTTTGAAGAGGAGATTGCCCGGCTTCAGGCTGAGACGGAGACCCTGCGCGTGGACAAAGTAATGTTCGCGTCCATCACGCAGGCCTCTGCTCAGAAGCTCAATGATGCCACCGTGTTGGCACAGACTTGGGAGGAACGAGCACGCGCCTTAGAGGCCGAGCTAACCCATGCCAAGTCTACAGCAAGGTTCATGGTGGGGCAAGTCAGGGAGCAGCAAGAGTCTGTGAACCATGCCACTTGCCAACAGCAGATTGCAGTGCTGGAGAACCAGCTCCACACACGCAGAGTCCTCGTTTCAGCTGTGTGCTCGGAGCTGCTCCTGTCAGGACCCTGGAACTCCAGGACACGAGCTCTGAGTCTGAGCCAGAGTTCCTGGAGCCTGCTGCACCAGCACAGCCCACTCCCAAGGCTGCCCCAGGCACAGAGCCCTTGGCCCCAGTAGTCCCAGCAGCAGAGCCAGGGGCTGCCCCAGACCTAGCCCAGCCAGAGGAGTCGGATAGTGAGTTTCAAGAGGAGGTGCCTACTTACCAGCAGCATCGGGAGCAAAAGAGTGCTCTCAGGAAGTCAGAACGTTTAAATAGAAAACGCCAGGCAATCAGGGCCCAGCTGCGATAACACCTGGAGGAGTGATCTGCTTATAAAAGCAATCACTCAGCCTTGGGTCTTTTGTCAGCTCACAACTGACCATTTTGGGTGAAGTGCTTGTTGTGGATCTCAGCTTGGCCTCCTGAAACACTGCCCGACCTGCTGGAACGTCGCCACCTCTTGATCCCGGACCAGCTCTGGTAACTTTGTTTGTTCAAACAGACTTTAACTGTGTGCTCGCTTGGCTGTGATGTAACAGCCAGGGAGTCTCCCTGCTGCCGGTATTTACTGCTATTTGCTGAAGGAAAGCCCTTTAATTTAATTTATTAAGCCTTATCTGCAAGAGACCTGTAGCCGGCTCCCTTGGCTGCTTGCCAGGCCTGGGCGTTGACAGCTCCCATCATTCGCAGAGGACTTTTCTGGAGAGCCCTTGCCGGACGATGCTCTGGCCTCCTCTCCCCACAATCCAGACTGGAGTGCCCCTAAGGTCCCAGTCAACCCGGTCGAGATGCGGTCCATGACCAGACGGACCACCCCAGTAGATAGACCAGAGATGCAGGAAACTCAGGTCACTGAAACCAGGGTCCGTTGGAGAGCAACAGAAGCCAGGACAATAGTGGATCAACTGGGTCCATTGAATAAGAGCACAGGAATCATGTGGCTGAACGCAGTCATACATTCCCATCCCACGGCCAATGGCCAAGATCTGACCCAGTTGGCTCGACTTTGCATGGCCCCCTCTGAGCTCCCGACTTTCGAATCAGCTGTGGCGGTTTGACACCTGGCTAGGCTCAAGGCACACGACTGGATGAAAGAGATCATCCGAATCTTGTGGCCCGGACAGAGTGCAAGTGTGCTCTACGTCATGGAGCAACAGGGTCCTTGCGAGAACCCTGAAGCTTACGTGGCGCGCAAGCAGCTCCTCACCATTCTGGCCAAGAAGGTCCCCTTGACCCCCACAGGGCACAATTTTAATCATGTTTAGTTTAAGATGCTCCTGTATGGAGGTCTTAACCATGAAACAAAAATGGCCCTGGGTTTAGTGGATCCTGTCACAGCAGGCTGGGAGGAGTTTGGCAACAACCTCCGGCGGGTCTCTGACTTGCTGCGCAAGGCGGGTTTCCTCAAACCCCCCACCAAGCCCCATAGGAAGGACGTGGGAACTGGGAGCCCATAGCCGAGAACACATACTCGAACTATGGACCCCACTCCCAGCACCGCAAGACAGCGCCGAGCTCCGTCCCGAAAGGGAATTGGAATTTGCGCCCACACACCAGACAGGACAATAGGCAGTGGCAAGGAGGGACTCCAGAGGCCAGCCTGGCAAGACAGAGAATTCCGCACCCCCTCCAGCTGCCCCAAAACAGTCCCCAGATTCAAACGCTCCCAGGGAGACGTCTGGCAGGTATGATCCCACAGCCCAGATGTACTCCTCTGACCATGTGCACTCTGGAGCGTGCTCCGTAAGTGTGGATGGACATGAGCCAGTTCGATGGGAGACCCACGAGTGAGCTCTTTGACGCCCTGGACAAGCAGGTCCAATTGAGAAATAGCCAGCCTGTGAATGCGGTGATCAATGGTCCCCCTCCAGCTGGATATTACCCCGACTTAAAACTCTCAGGATAGGGGTGCCCTTGGTCCCGGGATCTCCCCCAGCAAGTTGCGGCTTGACTGAAGCCCAACAAATGGGATAGATCTATGGTGACGGCAGGCACTGGGACCTATAGGGAAAAGACTCCTGCCACCCCTCCTGCAGACTCCAGAGCAGCGCCAAAAGTGCTGCTCCCCAGCCTGATGAGACAGAGTGAGCCCACCCCCGACGCTATCCGTTTGCCCAGATATGGTGGGGTGGGGACCCAACCTAAGCCCTTCAAGGGAAACAAGCACCCAGGGCAGACTAGAAATAGACAGATTGCCCCTCCTCGTGACACAGCCCCGAGTGCGAGTCCAGCCACCTCGGAGATCACCATGCTTTCAGAGCACCAAGAAGGATCGCACCAGACTAAGGTTCAGGAGGAAGCCCCCACAGAATCTGACCTGACACAGCACCTTGCCAGCCAACGTGAGAGCCGGGAACACACAGCCAGGGGAAGCCAGCCCCAAGCTTCCCGAGCTTGTCATTGTTCCTGCTCCAAGCCCCTGGCTAGAAACCAGAAGTTTCCCCCAGGATTTCCTTGAAGCCTCGCAGGAAGTCCTTCCTCTCCACGCCATCTTTCAAGGGAATTTCAAAAGGGATTGGGGATTTAAACAGCCAGAGGCTCCTGCCCAGCCAGAGCACAGGTCAGCAAAGGCACTCACCCTGGACATCCTGAGTTGACACCACATGCTCCTCTTTGCTGCATTTCATCGGGGGAGATTTCCACTTTAACTGTGAGCCTCAACTGCCCCATGGAGGCAGACATGGCTACTGCCTTCCCCTCTGCACAGCTGCTTTGGTGCCAGCGTGTCTTCATGCTTAGAGGCACCCAATTCATTGTGACACTGGCGATCTTGAGAGGGGCCAAAACAGCTCTTGACTTCATCTCGATCACCACCCTGCCTAAAACAACAGAGGTCCAGGAGGCACGTGGGTCCAAGACCAGCCTCTTTGATTTGGCCAAAAGGATCTCCAGCAATGAGTGGGCACTGCCACTCTTGCAAGTAATTTCAGAAGCCCACAGACAACCACATTCAAGGGAATGGAAGGGTCAGCCGGTTGATCCTGCATCAGTGGTCATCCCCGAGCCAGAAGATCCCGGTGCCCAAAGACCCAATGTAAGCCCCATGTTGTGCCAGACTTCCTTGAGCTGCAAGGAAGTGCCAGCCATTAATTTGTCCGGGGCATTTGCCTCCATATACGAGGCATTTGACAATGGTTGAACGGCCCCTGGCTGCATGGAGCGGAGGTGGAGTGGTGACCCCTCTGAGCTCCTGGTCATTGTAAATAGTCACGCCTCGTAGATAGTTTTGCTTGCTTGGTTTGGTGCTATTTAGATATTTTTTCTTGTTGGTTATTTCTTTCTTTTCACTGTTTTGGAGGAAGACCTACAGGATGGCTGTCCTGAGGCCCTCCTATTTTCTGAGGTAGATCGGGCCTACAGAGTCAGCCCTGATGCCCTGAGGAAGGGGCACAAGTCCGACCAGGACGCTGGCATTCTCTCCACTAGGGATTGCCTTGTGCAATGGCGTCCTGGGACAAAAGGGCGAGACGACGAGGGTCTAACAACCCTCTCAGAAGAACCAGGTCTGACTCTGGACTCCCGGTCTACTGCCCAGAAACCCCCGCCTTTGAGAGACTTCTCTCCTCATTTTATCTGCGTGCTTGGACTGTTAGGGTGAGAACAATCTGAGCCGCTCCCTCGCTTGTTACTCAATTCGGCTTTGAGTTGCTAAATTTAGGTCTACTCTCCAACACCCCATAAGGGCCAAAACCCACACAATTGGCAAGACGCTTGGCCCCGGTGCATTGTGTCCAATCTGTATATGTTAATAGAATATTTGCATACCTAAGCCCAACCATCCTGGCCAATCACCGAGAGGGCCAGCGTCCGCTCTGGTAAGGGAGCAAGCATAGTCTGCGCTTGTCTCAGTTTGGGTTTTTAGTATCTGTCTTTTTAACCAGTCTGGGAGCCCCTGCCGTCAGGTGAAGACCAGAGCCTATCCTAATTCAATCAGAGCAAGTGTGTACCACAGCCTTTGCAATGGCTAGTCATGGCAGAGGGTAACAAAATCAAAGGATCTGCCCTCTCATATTACACCATGATAGTTGTTGCAGGCCTGATCCACCACAGATGGTACATGACCGGAGGGCCTTCCTCTACTGAGGTCTGGTCAGACCGACCTTCGCCTCAGGGTGAACTAGGCCTGAGGCAATCACCCCTGCATCCTCCGTGATAGCAACTTAACCTGCCGTCCTGTTAACACCAACTGAGGCTCCCATCATCCCGGATAATTGACTTTCCCCCTCCAAACCCAATTCCCAGTAGGCTCCTTGCCATTTTTTTGCATTTGTTAATTGCATTGGCTATCAACCGTGTCAGTTTTTCCTACATGAGCTACAGGTCGACAGTTCCCGAGAGCCGGGACCACCTCCGGACTCGTCCATCACCCCCAGGGAGGAGGGGGTGAATGCCGAGACCTCACCATTCCAGCCAAAAGCCAGGCCTGAGATGACAACCTGATCCCCCTCCCACAGTTGGGGACCCCAGGCGAAGCTGTCCAGCCACTCCCCAATGGATTTTATGGACTATCTTGCCAGTATCCCGGATTTTAAAGAACTTTTGCAGCTTGGGCTATTCCTGTTGCCGACGCTTTGCAAGCCGGCTCCTGCAAAGAGTTAGCGTTCCCTAGCTAACTTGCCTACGAACTTGGACATTTTGTTGCTGTTCCTGCTCCACTACCTGGATGAACTCTGGTTTTTGCTCATTGGTTCCAGCTACAAGACTTTTCCTGTTTCCGGGGCGGGGTGCAGAGACTTTTGGTTGCACCTCGCCTCTCCCACTGGACTTTGCTCCCTCATTGAACTGATTGCTCATTGGATTGCCTTCATTGCCAGACCCTGCATTGGATTTACAGTATTTCATTGATTATTTCATTTTGTCTTGCTACAATGCCTTTCTCCATTGGTGGGAGGGCTCCTTCACTGTTTATTGTTCGTTGCTCATTGCTCATTGCCTACTGCTCATTGCTATTATGTATGGTTGTGTGAATGTGGTTAGGTTTAGGTGTTTAGATAGGAATGTTTTTATGAGATAGAAACCCTTCGTGCTCCCCGCAAAATCCCCCTGGCCCATGGTTTGATGTTACATCTGTGCCGGTAGACCCCTATTCGGTGCCAAATTTACTTTGAAATGTTTAAATGAAAAATGTTAAATTTGTTCCAAAATTTCCCATTTTCAAGGGAAGGGATTGTTATTACAGTGTACTAGCCTTACTTTGGAAGATGTCAGATATCGTTTTGATATCATAATTCAGCCCCATTTTGCCACCCTCGGCCAAGTGTTTGTGAGGCCCCCGAACAAGCACAGAACTAGGAATGGCCATTAATTGCTGAACATTCCTTTCTCCACCCAGGCAAGCCAGACTCAGCCAGATCTTCGCTTTAGGGACCTCTCTAGACAAACACCTCATTAAAGATGCATGCTAATACAAAGAACTCCCTGCCCCAAACAGGCAATTTGATGAGCTAGACGCTTAACTGTCGAGCACGCTGCATCTGCATACTGGCCATTCCATTGTCGACTCGGAAATAATTCAATCATGCTAAATTCTGACGTTTTGGAGACATTGTCTTGTGCCCAAACCTCATTGTTGTTCCCCAAGTAAGACTAGCCTACGGTCATATTTTCCCTATAAAAACCCCTGATTCTGAGATCTTCCTCGGATTGCTCCAAACTACCATCCAGCCTTGCTGCCGCTTCATCCGCCGAGCTTTCCCCTCAGTCTCAGTCCGAGACTGTGCACCTACGGACCTCCGCAATGATCTACGCCGGGCTTCAGAAAGATGTAGTATCACCCAATTCAATAACCCCTCTCAAAAAAATCCTCATACCGCTACAACCTTTATTTTCTATAGTTACTTGTGTGAGTGTGTTGCATACACTGTTTGCCTGTATTTAATAAAATCCCAGTTATTATTTCATATTTGGTGTGCTTCTTGACTTGGCCTGACCCCGTAGACGTTAGGTTTAAAAATTCCACTGCGTTGCCCTGCCTCTCGTTTTGCTAACTTGTGCTTGAGCTAATTTTCCCCACCAATATTTAAGCATGTTTGGAGTCCCTTGGGACCCCCAGTAAACAGGGTAACACATGTCTTCAGTTTGATAGATTTGATATTAATCTGTTAGTGTGTTAAATAGTTAATCTGTTTAGATAGTTTACCTTTTTGTTTATTTTTATTGTTATTATTGTTACTTTTTTAGAGGTTTATTTGTATTGAGTGTTTTGCATGGTATATTATTTTATATACTAAAAAAATAAATTTTAAAAATTAGGGAAAAAAGATCATGAAAGATTACATGATGAAATGGGCACAAAATGTTGGGCATAATATATTGTTGGAGCAATGGCAAAGAATGTGGATGGAGGGAATCAAATGTACATTATGTTATGGTCTTAAAGAGAATTTTTACAAGATGATGTACTTTGGTATTTACAAGAAAAGTTGGCCAAAATGCACAAAGTCATATCTAATAAATGCTGGAAATGTGAGCAGCAAGTGGGAACTTTTTACCACATGTGGTGAACGTGGTAGAAGGCCAAACAATTCTGGAATCAAATATATCTTATATTACAAAAAAAATGTTGAAAGTTAACATTCAAATAAAACCAGAACTTTGATACTAGAAGAAGAGCAACAGGGAAAGAAATATGGCAAGTATTGTGGTATATGACAACAGCAGCAAAATTGTTTTATGCTCAGAAATGGAAGACTATTCAGTTAAAGGAGGACTGGCTGGTTAAGTTACTGGACAAATTAGCTGAAGCGGACAAAGGTTTGTCCTTCCCTCCATAAAAATTCAATTCCTATCCAGAAAAACACTTTATTTATGGTGTCCCACCATGTTCCTACAGTCACCTCTGTTACTTCATTTGTTTTCTCTCTCCTTGCCTTCATATGATTTTCCCAAAACCAAACCTCTCAGAACTTAGACTCATTTCATAGGACCCAACAGTTGCTTTCTCTTGCAGCCCTCACATCACAACACGCAATTTGCTCCAATAAAACTATCTCTGAGATTCCTATCTTTCAGTAAGAGCTCGAGACATGTTCTGTTTACAAAAACCACAGACACAAGTGTGAAAAGCAACTTGTTCGTTAGACAGGATTAGAAAAGGAAGAGTTTTTGTAAGATTAGTGGTTGTAACATGAGGAAAAATACACAATTTCACAAGAGACTACCAAAGAAGGCTACTTCTCTCAGACTAGTGACATTTTCCCATTTGTTTTATGACTTCACTTAGGAGAAGACGCACACATTTCTTTTCAAGTGTATTTCTCTCGTTCGGTTTTGTCAAGACTTTTCCTACTTTTCACTTGTCAAATGCTAGGGTTTCTATAATGTTTATTTCTTTACTTAGGTAGTGAAGCTTTCTGCTAACATACACTGCACATAGAGTTAGTTTGATCTACGGTTCAATCCTGTACATGTCTAATCCCATTCACTTCAATAGATAATTCAAAGGCAACCGAGTACAGAATTGCAGCCAGAGTGGTCAAAATGTTGGATTAGAAGTGTGGAGACTGAGGAAAACTACCGTTAAATTTAAGAAGACTGATGACATCTTCTTTGGGTCAGTCACTCTTTTTCAGTCTAACCTACCTGAAGATAAATGGCTGGAAATTATATCAAGTATGTTGTCTTCAGCTCCTTATAGAGGGTGGAAAAAATTATATAAAGTGATTTAAACCAGTATAAAAAGAACATGTTGGTTCCAAACTGACTGGAAAAAACTGGCACTGGAGTGACATTTGCACCTTCCCACCTGAAAACCCAGGACATGTGGGCCAATTTGCATGTTTTTGTTGTGCACTTTCAGGCCATTTCTGATATATGGAGACCCTAAGGTGAATCTATCATGAAGTTTTCTTGGCAAGATTTGTTCAGAGAGATCTGCCATTGCTTTCCTCTGGAGTGTGACTTTTCTAAGTTTGTCCAGTGGGTTTCCATGGCAGAACAGGGTTTTTAACCTCAGTCTACAGAGTCTTAGTCCAGCACTCAAACCAAAGCAACACACTGGTTCTCTCTTGCATGTAAAGCTACATGTTATAGCACCAAAGGGGCATCAACCATATATTTTGCTATAAAATGGAGATGGGAAATATTTAAAACCCACAATGGAAAGGGATGCTGATGTATTTTCTTGCTAACTCTTTTGGCTCAGAAATTACTCCCCCCAAATATATTTCTTTCACTGTGATTGCAAGATTAGAAGTCATATCCAGGGAGAGAATGAATGGAAGAACAGTTTTGAGAATAAAAACAAAAACAGGGAGCAGTCCAGTACTTGCTTCCCACCCCTCATACACACATGCACAGTTTACTACCTCTTTGCTTTAAATTGCCCATCAACTCCTCCATCAGAGTTTTAATATGTGGATTGTGTTGCTGACACATACTGGTAGAGATACCTCTCATTGTATTGTACAAAATGGAGGCTCTTCAGCAACACAGTGAAAATATTTGCAGAAGACCCCTAATAGGAATGAAAAGCAACTCAGCCAATGCTGCTGTTCTTTTTCTTAGATCTGGCACAACATTCAGATCAAAACACAAGGTGGATCTAAGTGAGCTGTGGATTGTGTACAGTGAAGAGGAAGAAGAGGAAGAAGATAAAGAGAATTCTTGTGGATTTACTCTCACCTGTAGAAACTCCATCATCTTGAAGTGGTCCACCAATGGCTTACATTGCAACCTTCAAGTGAGTCTCTGGTGTTTCATCCTTTTCAATTGGAGTTTGATGGTGATTAGCTGATAGATTTGGAGGAACCTAACTAAACAAAACAAATGAAAAATCCCAGAGGAGCCATTTGAGCAGAACTTTGGGACTGAATTCCAGGTTCCCATATTAAAGAAAGAGAAGAATGGGACCCCATCACAGCAGGCTGATTTACCACCCTCAACCTTAAGTAATCTGCTCATTATATTGTCAAGAACCCATACTGCTACTGTAGCCTTAAGGCTGTTAAGTGCAGATTCAAAAATTACCTAAGTGCACCACTAATTCTGAAGATAGCAAAAGACAGCTTAAGGAAACAATGGATCTTTCTGGGGCAAGAAAGAGAGGTATGCATACCTGAGATTCTCACAACCACAAGGACACATATAGTATCAACACCCATTCAGTGTGTGTATAAAAACCTCTAATTTTTTTTTCAGAGGAAAAATAGGTTTGAGAAAAATATTTATTTATATGTGAATCTTGATGCTGACCAAAATGAATTCAGAGACTGGTGAGGAAATAGATGGAAAGGACTTTTCTCACCGTCCCAAGGTTGGCTTATTTTGAAACTGAGCAAAATTTGTTAAAAGCCACAATCCCTGATCCAGACAACATGACAATCTGAGATACAGGGAAAATGAAGGAAAAGGTTCCAGAGTCCTCTCCCCAGATATTTGGGAGGAAAAGCAGGGAGGGGTTTAGAGACCCAAGGCTTGTATCAGCTCCTTTTTCTCCCGCACATAGCAAGATATCATAGGCCATTTCCGCATGAGCCTGTCTAGCACTATGATTCCACTTTCAACATCCTATGGAATCCTGGGGTTGCAAACCCCAGGATTCCATAGGATGTTGAAAGTGGAATCATACCGCTAGAACAGGCTCGTGTAGAAATGGCCCCAGTTCAGTGGGACTTGCAGGCTGACCACAACAGAGGACAACACTCTAGCAACAAGCAAGCCAAGCCTTAGATTGGATATGATGTTGGGCTATACGAGTTCCAAGGGAGGACTGGTTTAAAAGGGGGCAATTTCCTGTGCCATCCAGGAACTTGTGTGTACAGAGTGCAAGCTAAACGTGCTAGTACTGACAAATTGTCTCCTGAAGTTGCAGCATTCAAATATTTTCAAATCTATTGATGGGCTCGTATTTAGACAATTCAGCGGTGGAGCTAGGAGTGTGGGGGGAGCTACGGCACGTGGGGCATGGCTATGGTGTGTGGGGGCATGGCCAGGGCATGCAGGGGCATGCTACAGGCCAGGACGCCCCAAAAACATTGCCACCTGGGGCAAACCGCACCCTCCGCACCCCCGTCCCTATGCAACTGAGGCAATTGCTGCTTTCAGAATGCTGCACAGTTCTGAGAAGCCCATATTGTTCTTCAGTTTACATGGCAAAACCTGGAGTCAGTTTCTACAGTCACCAGATGCAAGTTTTGTAATCCAGCTACTCTTCCTCTTTGTCTCAACTGTCACATAAATGGTTGGTATTGTGTCATGCATCTTCCCCATAACTATTGCAGTATTCTAGTAAAATAAAACTTAATTTTGCTTCCTAAAAATTGCTCCCATTATTTATGCTAACAGATAGAAGTCACACCTAATGAGCAAGAAATGGTATTATCATGAGTTGGTAGTGACAGAGTTTAGCAGTAACTCCTTACAAATAATAAAATAGCCTGTGTTCCTTTATTATTATTCCTTTACAACACAACTAATACAAATTATTTATAATAGTTAATAAATAAATAAATTGTATCCTGCCTTTCACCTAACCTGGAACTCAATGTAGCTTCCCACAATTTTTTAAATAAAGAGAAAATACATACACATACACAGAGTGAGTTTCAAGTATAGAGCAGAAATGTAAATAGTCTTCTTACCAAACAAAGCTATATTTATGAATATGACTTCAGTCCATCTTTTATTATTCCTTGTTCTCTTTGTTTATTTTTTTTATTTTTGTTTCTCTGAGAGAATGAAATAGCAAGATGTAAACAAGCAGATAATCGATGGAATGAAAAATGGTAAGAAAATAGAAGAAGCGTTAAGTTACAGATATAAACCCAACAAAGGAAAGGAGGAAGCCTTTCTTTATACAGTAGATGATTATAATGGAAGTATTTATGCTTGGTTAGGAGGAAAATTGGTGGTAAACCTGTTTCAATGTAAATTAATGTAAGGTTAGTTGAAAAGCGTTAAGGTTACATAAAGTTAGTATAGGTCTCAACCAACTAGAATGTGATTACTATCCCATTTATAACATACTGAATATAAAAGAGACAATCTCCAATGTTCATTAATTATTTTGTATTTGTAATGCAATGATAGTCACATATGTTTGTGGCTATTCTCTATCTGGAAAAGAAAGTAACAGACAGATAAAAAATAATTTTTAAAAAGTTCAAACAAAATAAAAGTAGATAAGAAGATAGAAAAATAATAGGTAAAATGCCACTTAACTATCTATAGAATTAATCCCATTAAAATATATTTTAAAGGAGAATAAGAACAATAGAACAGACTACTTTCAAAAAATTTCTCTCTTGATGGAAGGAATTTCATTCATTTTGTGGTATGACTTGTCATTTCTATTATGAGGGTGTGTGGCCTCACTACTTAAGTACATTTTGTACCAGAGGCCAGTTTTTGGTAACAATTCGTGGTTGGCATCTTGCTAGTGGCACAAGTAGGCTTAAGTCAAATCCCCCTCCCCCCACTATTTTGAGCATGGCAAGAAGGCAGAGAAGAATTCACAAAAGTGGCTAGCTATGGCCATTTCTGCATCACATTGTTATAGTTCTATTGTTCCACTTTCAACACCCTATAAAATCCTGGGCTTTGCAGTTTCAAGAAAGGCCTTTAGAATTCTCAGCCAGAGAGCTCTGGCCTCAGTAAACTACAAATCCCAAGATCCCATAGGATGTTGAAAGTGGAATAGTAGCACTATAATAGTGTAGTGCAGAAATAGCCTCTATCACTATAGCCAGATGTGAAATGTTTTCATCAGCTGCTGAGACCTCTGTTAAGCCATGCAGGATTGGGACTTGACTGTATTTTTAAGCAAACACCAAGTAACTATATTTTTAGTTACTTCCAAGTAATGACCAAGAAAAACTTTATTTTAAAATTGCAGTTAGAAGAACAGCTAACCACTTTATGGACATTGTAACTATAACAAATTTTTAAAGTAACGTAACTTTCCTGGCTCCGGGTGGTAGCTCTGTGGTCTTAAATGTCTATGCTAGCTTACGAAGTAGGAGGAAGAAACTCTTCTTCAGAGAAAATGTGGTATCTTAGTGGGAGGTATGAAATCCACCCCCCTTCCTGTTGCTGCTTCTCTGCAGTCTGCCTCTCCACTCACCCCCACAAACAAGGCAGATGAGCTTCAATAATGGAAATCAACTTGAATGACAAAAAAGCAATCATAGCGAAGACCCACAATGAAAAGGAATAGTGGATGTTGCTCACAGTCAGAAATGTGAAAAAGTAGGCCTTGAGAAGTTGTTGGATTACAATTCCCAATATTCCTCACCTTTGGCTTTGCTGGCTTGGGCATTGGGGAGCTGCAATCCAGCAACATCTGGAGGACTGCTCCATGCCATGCATTATAACTGTAAGCCAATACAATTCAGCCAAATGTAAAATCTGGAGTTCACATTCTTAACTGTAGGAAGCAGAGGTACCAAGATATTTTCTTATAAATATTGATTGATTGATTGATTGATTGATTGATAAACTGTTGGGATTTATATCACACCTTTCTCCCAGTCTAGGGCCCAGCAATGATATAGTGAAAATGTAGAAAGAGCACCAAACACCAAGATTAGCTTCTAGGCCAGTATCCAGCAGGGTTGCTCACTTTCCAGCAATAGTTGTGTGCTGGAGAAAGGGTGTGACTCAGCACTCTGTTGAAACATTTTAATGAGAAAATTTCGTAGACAAAGATTAGAAGGCCTTAAAAGGAAAATGGATAAATTCCAGGGAAAACAGTAGTAAACTCAAAACAGAAGTGGAAACCCACAAAACTAAGATATGATAGATATGAAAAAAAGTTTTTGGAAAAGACATTGGAATTTAATATAAACAGCAAGTAAAAGAGAGCATTACGTTTGCAAGAAAAGGGCGGGGGGAACAATGGTTGGATCAACCTTGGTCCTCCTTACAGCAGACACAACATTACAGTAAATAAGTTAGTCACTGCTCATTTTAAATCCCATCTATTTCTGTGGGTATCTTCTAAGAATAAGCTGGAATCCAGTACAATTTCTGCTTATTATAAATAGGAACTGAAGCCACTGCTGTACAGTAAGAATTCTTAGCTGTGGACCTTCCAAAATAATCAGTTCTCCTTGCTTTTGTTCCAAGAGAAACTCACTGAACCAAGCAGTCTCTGTGAAACAGATGAATAAAATCCTGTTTTATATTTGTTCTGAACACCATGCCTGATGAATAGTATGCAGGGATCATTCATTAGTCATTGTTTCAATGAGGGTGCCACACCTCCTAAGCCAGTAAGGCCTAGTTCATGCCATTTTAAAAAATGTATATTTCAGTAAAAAGAGATTTCAAAGTCATAGTGGCAATTAAATACTTGTTTCTTGCCACCTTCCTTCCAAGTAGCTGCAGGTGGTATGCACGGTTCCACATTTTATTCTCACAACAGCCGTGTGAAGCAGGTAAGGCAAGTGGTAGCAACTGGAGCCAGTGTGGTCTGAGTGTTGAACTATGACCCTGGAGACCAGAGTTCAATTCCTCACTTGGCCATGAAAACCCACTAGGCAACTCTGAGCACTTTATACACTCTCAGCCCCAGAAAATCCCATGATAGGTTCACCTCAGGGTTGCCATAAGTCAGAAATGAACTGAAGGCACACAACAATAACAAGTGACTGGACCAAAGTCATCTAGTGAGCTTCATGGCCGAATGGGGATTTAAACTACCTTCTCCCTGATTTATTGCTCTGAGCCATTATCCTACATTGGTTCCTGTGGCTTATTTGAGCATGTGTTCAGCATAAACCATACTACAAACATATCCTTTGGCTTCCAGTTCTTTCTCCAGAACCCAATCCTGTTTACCCAACCCCTTTTTGCAGAAAATTCCCATTTAAAGTCTTGAGCCTGCTCATGAGTTCTCTCTCTCTCTCTCTCTCTCAAATAGTAAATGTGCAGGTGTATCAAGATGCTAAATATGAAAAGAACAAGGAAAGAATGATTTGTAGACACTGTCTGCTCCTACAGCAGTACATTTGAGGTTACAAAAGCCCTCTACATTTCTCACAAATTCCCAGAAACCACGTCTGACTGTGAGCGGCAGATGGGTACTTCTTTCTCTTTTCAGAGGATATTCCTAGTTAGGAATGAAAGTGAGATCAATATACATTGCATATGAATGCATATCTATCTAATTCACAGTTCCCAAAACAGTACACAGGCCAAAACACAGTCCATTTCCACACGAGACTGTTATAGCGCTGTTATTCCACTTTCGACATCCTATGGAATCCTGGAGTTTGCAGTTTAAGGAAGAGCTGCACAGCCCCTCCCTAAACTGCAAACCCCAGGATTCCATAGGATGTTGACAGTGGAATAATAGCACTATAACAGTCTCGTGTGGAAATGGTCACAGTTATCCTCCAGTTTTTGCAGTTCCAAAAATGTTAACAATATAGTTCTCACAGAAAGAATGGACACAAAAATGTGTGTGTTAATGAAGATGGGGCATAATCCTATACTATGTCTGCAGAAGGTAATGATCCACGAGCACAGTTCCATGTGGCTAACCCTTCTGGCTCTGACAAAAGGCAGCTTTCAAGTGCCAGAGCATAATCTCACAGCCTGTGAACAGTCAAGGAAGGTGGGGTGAGTCCAGGTAGTAGCTGACTCTTCTTCCACAGCCAGGAGAAGACATCACTCTTCCTGCTGTCCCACAAGTGTATGCATACTTACTAGAGATTGGAAAGAGAGATGGCTGCAAAACCGCAGGAAGATGCTGCCCATGCACCTCACACTCACCCCAGGCATTAAACGGTTGTGGGGGAAGGGTGTTCTGGTTCTTAGATGCTGCTATGGGGGTGTCACAAGAGGAGATACTGAATATCTCCTTGAAAAATGCTGCCAAAATGCAATATGTCACCAACAGGATTCTGGCAATAAAATGCACAGTTGGGCAATACCTTTATTAGGATGTTTTTAAAATGCCACAACAGGGTATATGTTCTCCAAATACAAACAGTCCTCCACATTTGCAGGTTTAACTTGCACGGATTTGATTATTTGCGAGTTTTCCCAACCCGTGCCACCCTATCTCAAGCACTTGTTTTCCAAGGGAAGCTTCCCTCTTGGCAGCTCTGATCAGACTACACAGTCCTTCGAAAAACCTTCTCTGGTCCTCCTCCTTCTCCACCAGCCGCTGCCTGGCTCACAACCCAGTTTCTCAGCACCACAAACCTTCTCCTGATGCCTCACCACACTCAAGGAAAGAGATGGGTGAGAGAGGGGAAGTACAAGACCACCATACTAACCTACTCCCTTTACCTCTCCTTTCTCTGATCTGGTTTGGACCATGGGTGCCTGTTCTTTTTTTCCACTTCTGTGAGGGCCTTCCATCCCTAACCCTGGTGAACATGCAGGGACGACTGTACTACCTTCTTCAGGCTAAATAACACAAAAGATTTTCTATCACCTGAAGAAAAACTGCACTGGACGCTCCATATCTTCCAATGACTAGATAATACAATTTTACCTCAACCGACTTTTTTCACCCAGTGCACCACTTACATTTCATCTCGACTTCTGCAGAGATAAAGACTCCCATGTGACTCTGTATTTCTGCTCTATGCCAGTTCAGGAACCAAAGGCAATGGACAGTGGAGTTACAGGCACCCCGGTGTCTTCAGAAACAGAGAGTGCCTATTAATTCTTCATCCCAGTCTGTATGGCTTGATATAGCCTAATAACAATTTTCACCACCCAGAGATTCACTTAGTCTGTGGTCTCCATCTTAGGGCTGAGTTTAATCCACATGGCCCTAAAACCTGGTCTAGGCTTCTATTTTCCCATTTCTTCCTCGGTATCCTGCTTTTGTACTAGTAAGGCTGTTGAAGAGTTCTAGAGAACTCAAAAGCTTGCACCCTTTTGATTATTTGCTTGACTGTAGGTTTTGTTTTTATTCATGAACCCATATTGCATTGTTTTGATGTTTGTTTATGAGATATACATATATATATACACACACACACATACGTACATACAAACACACACACACACACAATGTGGTAGGTTTAGCAAAACAGCCTGCAAAAAGCAGCACATTCTTGGAAAAACTGCATACCAAAATGCATGTTTCAGAAAAATGGGCAGAAAAAGAGTAGACTATTTGATGCTGACAGATTTGTCCATTTCCATCCACAGCAGCAAATAACATGCAGGTACTAGTCTGGATTAAGGATGAGAGGTTAATAGTGTTGATTGAATATTGCTTAGCCAACATAAGGAGCCATGAAGCCCATGAACAGACCAATCTGGGACTCAGGCCCATTGCTTTCTCAATGACAGCCACCTAATTTCAAGATAGCAGTGAAGCTAGAACTAATCGCCAGACAGTATACCATGCCATTTCCATACCGTCTAAAGAGGATGCCTGTTAAAGGCATGACCTCTTAGCAGCTGCTATTTCCTGACATTTTAGACCTTGCCTGCATATGGAAAGCCCTTAACACAATATGTTAAGCTGATGCGTCTTTTGTTATATGAATGTCCTTGTATTCAAGTCTCTAATTTGCATCATAGTATAACGCTGCAGCTGAATTACTTACTCAGGGGGTCAAATAAAATGCTGTTTCACAGGCCCTAAACCACTTAATTTGGGAAACGTAAACTGGAACTGATGCTCAAATCACCTTTAAAATGATGCTTGATCTTATTTACGCTCTCACAAATACTTCTTACTGTTTTGGATTGCTGAGCAAAAGACTTTTCTTATGGGAAGACTTGAGCAGATACCAAATAAGGTTGTTTGTAACCGAGTGACCACATGCTGTCAGTGTTCTCAGAGGGCATGGACTCAATTTAATTTATTTATCTGATAAATGAAGGGGAAGGGGAAGCCAAAATTACTCTTTAAAAGGAAACATATAACTGAAAAAAAGTGTTTTCAATAAGCAAATCTTTTTTGGACAGGCAAACTCAAGCTAGAGTTAATGAGCAAGGAAACTGTGTCACTAAAAAATGGTTATACAGTGCACTTAGTTTAGGCTGTGCCCTTTGTCACTTTTGAATGTGTACAAGCACATATGCACACATACACTCCCAAAACTATTATTTAGTTAATTGAATAAAGAAAAGTGAAAGCAAGCTGGCAAAACTGAACACTAAGGCTGGCCCAGCAATTAAGCAGAGTGAGGCTGCGACTTCAGGCAAAAGATTTGGGGTGTTGATAAATATGTTGATAAACAAGTAAATAACAGATCACTGATTTCTCTTTCTTAAGAGAAATCAGTGATCTGTTATTTACTTGTTTATCAACATATTTATATTATCAGGAATTAGGAGAGAGGATCTGGGGATTTTCTTCTTCATGTGCCAAAATACAATCAGAATGGCTTTGAGTATTATCCACCTTGATATGGTGAGAGGTACACCATTTTCTGCTCCACTACAGGCATTAAAATGTTGGGGAGGGGCTCTCTTAAACCCCCATTACATCTGCTTTATGAAATCTGCATAGCTGAAACTATGCCTTATATTCCCTTTTCCTCCCTATTTCATTATCAAGTTCTATTGCTTATAGACTGCTGTGATGGAGCGGCTTGAGAACTGTAAGAGGCTGTTATCAGTCGCATTCAGTTAAAAAATGTTGTTTGCTTTTTAATTTTTAATAATTGAAATAAATCACTTCATAAAATATATATTCTTTTATTTTCAGTTATGGCAGCCCATTTTAGCTTAGACTGTGGGTGTTTCACTTCCTCAGAGACATTAGACATGGCCTGCAATGGTAAAAGAATGATCCAAAGTCAGGCTTCATTCCTCTTTTGGGCTTCGGTTAGGTAGGTTTCACTTTCAAAACCTATAGATTTGTTCATACATGCGCCTTGTATATATCTTGATTTTTCAATGGTTATTAGTCAACACTTGAATACTCTTCACTTGCATGTGCAGATTATGTCTGAAGTGATGTAGAAAGTTCCGTCTCCAGTGTTTAGCCCATGACAGATTAACCACATCCTGCAGGCCAACACATGATGCTAGAATCTTTGAATATTAAGATACAACTGTGAGCTAATGCCATCTCTGGGGCTGCTATGTTTTGCTTTGTCCAGTAAGAAATGATGCAGATCCCTTGCTTGATCAAGTAAGACCAAGCAATTTGTGATAGTAGTGCAATGTTTAAATAAATGTCCACTTTATTTTGTAGAAAAAGCAGAGTAAAGATCCCACAATACATAATGTGCACCTAATCCATAAATCCTCATAAAGCATTTAGTCCTCTTAAGACATTTTTTTAGGTGTAGTAGTGGTGCAGTGGCAGGCTTCAGAAAAAACAATTTGATGCTGTGAGCCATTTCTGCTCTATGCAAACATCAAACAGGCCAAGGGTTGGACTAGATGGTCCTTGTGGTCCTTTTCAATTCTATGATTATATGATAGGGCAGAGAAGCTTTAGCCCACAATTCCCTTTTTCCCCTCCAAGTCCCTCTGGATGCCCCAGCATCCATCAAAGATCCCAAAACATGTGGCAAGGTGAAAATTGTTTCAGAAGAGCTTAAAATCATGGGGAAATAGTTTTAAAATTTAGAACACTTGCCTCAGTACAATCACTAAGGAACCCCAAAGTTAGAACCAATTAAAACAGCCAATTTTTGGCTGAAAATGCATCTGGAAGTTGTAAGCTCTCACTTCCTTCCAGGGTGTCAAAGTTATATCACACAGCCTTCTAGGGATTGTGGAGGAGAAATTGGCCACCCCAAATTAGAATTTGAGTTGATACCATACTTCCCACAAGCCACCAGGACACATTAAAAACAATTACATTCTTATTTTCAGTAAAGTCATGAAATTTTTATGTCTGAGGCAAAAGACAGTGGTGTTTCTCCACCCCTGTTATATACATGGAAGAAAACTATAGTTCAACATTGGCTGTAGGGCAATATCTTCTATTGCCACCGAGGAGAGCAGGCTACTTTATGGGCCTCTGTGGTACTTATATCTCTGTTCTCCAGCAGAGGGCATGACAAGGGGTCTCAAGAGGAATGGTTGAGAACTGCCACTACTGTCTTCCAATGTCTGCCACCTGAGATGGTTGGCTCCCTAATGATAGTGCCAACCCTGCCAAATCCTGGAACCACACAGGCACATGGCATTTCTCATCACAACGTTTGATGGCTTTGAGCCACCCAAATGTGCAGACTGTCTCTCAACTAGTAATCTAGAATCATCAGGGAAGAGCATCCATGTGCATGAACGCCATATGCTACCACCTATGCTCATGCCTTGCCTCAAGATCTTTTAACATTCTCCTGTTTTCCAACTTGTAATATTTTCCAATAGGTAAAATTGGTAGGATGAGCTGTATCTCTGGCTATCAAACCATAGTAATAGGCATCCTGCATTTTGGAAGAACTAATAGCTTCCATAGTTCTGCCTACTCCTTTAGGTAGATGAATTGAAAAATTTTGATGAGGGAGATCAGCATGGAATTTTAAGTTAAAATAGATGGAGCATGCAATAAAATGTTCCTGCAGGGAGTCCTTCTGTTCAGTATCTTCCTAAAACATACTCCATCTGCTTCCATCCCATTTCAACCAGCACAACAGTCCACTAGCATGCCATCATGCCCTTAGCCTGTTCATTCCATACTGGGTTATTCTCAGTCATTTTCTCCCCAATTGTTTTTTCCTAAAGTTTCTTGAAGGGTACTTATACAAACTGTAGGATATCCTGTGTTAAGTCTGCCTCCCTCTTGTGTGTGGATGATGCTGTTTTGGCTATATAAGCAGCAGCACAGAAGCCTGAGAGAGTCAGTATGGAGTAGTGATTTGAGTGTTAGACACTAGGACTCTGAGAGACCAGACTTTGAATCCCCACTCAGCCAGGGAAACCTATTGGGTGACTTGGAGCAAGTCACATTCTCTCAGTCTGAGAAGAAGGCAACAGCAAACCTCTTTTGAATAAATCATTCCCGGAAAACCCTGTGATAGGGTTGCCATAATCAAAGTCAACCTGAAGGTTCATAACAACACCACAACTCAGACCTGAGTACAATAAATAGAAGGAATGATGAGAGAAACCTGAAAGAGCAAAGAGTGCTTAAGAGGTATACATACTGACATATAGTTCTAGAACAGTGGTTCTCAACCTGCGGGTCCCCAGATGTTCGTGGACTTCAGCTCCCAGAAGCCCCAGCCACTATGGTCAATGCTCATCTGGGGACCCACAGGTTGAGAACCACTGTTCTAGAATGTTCCCTTAGAAAGGGATTATCATTTGTCATTAAATGCAATATTGTGCGGGGAAAAGTAACCTTTTAAGGTTAATACAAGGACATTTCAATTTAAAATACTAGTAGCCGTACCAACTTGGTGTCTGTTTTAAAACAGCCAAAGAACAAGAGCCGTTGCTAGCAGCAACACAATACACAGATCACAATCTGCTTTAAAGATTAGCTTCTTTTTTGTCAGCAACATTTTGATGAATGGGGAGCACTTAATACTTAAAAAACAATTCATTCCGCTCTTTCTCAGTCAAAATGTGCACAAATTGTACCACAGTTTACATAAAGTAACATAGTAGAAATCCACACTATTATCTAATACTGAGTGAAGTGAACTTAAGTTTATTGGAGCCAGTGGCTTCAGCACATCTGACTCTGTTAGACTGTGGCTACTGAGCCTCATTTAAGGGACAGTCAAATATGGTCTGCTGACTAAGGCAGAGGAGAAAATTGTGCTCGCCTCAGCTTTAGATACATAGGCCAGCATTCTATCAGTGATATGGGCAAGCATTAATCCCCCCCTTATATGTGTAGTTTTTGTTGTTGTTGTTGTTGTTGTTGCAGAAGTTGGTATTCCATCCTTCCTTCCACAATGAACTGACCCACCTCCACAGACTTACCATGTTGGTGCAATTGTACCCTCCTCCCTACAGCCATTCTGTTATTGATGGACAGGAGAAGATAGCAGAGAAGCATCTGGCTATGTTCCCATAGCCAGACACAAACCAGTGAGAACATCTGCCAAAACCTCTGGAGCCCCCCTGTAGATCCTGGTGGATGATGTCCTCAGTCTGCATCTGGCTATCGGAAACTAGCCAGACACTGAAATTATCTCCCTCCACCTCCAGTCCCGCTCTCTACTAACCAAGGAATTGCTTTGGAAGGGGCTATCACAGGGACATAGCGAGTCCTGAGGCTGGTGACACTACATGGGCCCTTGTACACAAGACATCTTTTGGCATCTGAGGCAGCAAATCTCACAAGAACCTTTCTGTACCTCCACCTGAAAAAAAAAAATTGTATTTGCTGGCATATAAGACTCACTTTTTTCCCTGAAAAATACTGTTTGAAAACGGGGTGCGACTTATACGCTGATGTGTCTTACACACATCATAAATGGGGTGCATCTTAAACATGGGTGCATCTTATATGCTGACAAATGCAGTATAAGAATAATAAATTAATAAATCAACAATTAATCATTTGCCAACTTTTCAGGATATCTAAAATCTCTGACTGAGGTGGGAGGGTTTAGGGTTTATTTGCTATCACTAATAAGGATGCATCACAAACATTTAAGAATAACTCTCCGCCTTTCAAAGAAACTGCATATCTGTGAACACCCATAATCTGTAAGAACAATCCTACAGACCTGAGAAGCTTAGTAGGTACACATCAAAAACATTATGAGGAAAAAAATGCTGCTGATGGGGGAAAGGTGAGGGCGAAAATTCTTTATATAATAACTCTTGCTACTTCTAATGTGGGCCTTGGTGTGTGTTGGTAACCGGTGGCTGCATTTTTAAAAGCTGAAGAAGTGAGCACACCTGTATGACAAAATGATACAATGCCACTTATGCAGTCCACATCAGTGTGTATGACTAGAGTTCCCAGATCTCAAGGCTTGACTTTTTCTCTCTTTGGGTTGAGGAGAAGGAATCTGAAGGCAAAAGGACTGCCTAGAAAGGTGTGTGTATACATATATTTTCCGCATTTGTTGGTCTTTTCTGTTTGAATGGCATACTCTGTGCAACTGTGTTGATACTTAATGTATCATGCTTAATAACTTAAGCAGGAACTCTTCCCTATAGCATCACCAGGGGCTGCTCCTTGTATCATCATCAGGGCCCACTTTCTATGACATCGTAAGGGAGGGGAGTCATCTCTCAGTAGAGTTGCCATATTCTACTTCCCAGTTCCAGGCATCTAATTTACATACTAAGTAAATTATTCTAATTATGCAAATATTTCTAGTTTACATTCTAATTATGCAATTAGGCACATTAATTGTTGCATTTTTTGCCACTATGTTCCAATCTTCATACCGTTTTTTTTATCATTACTACTGATCTGAGAGAACCAGTATAAAGTAATATTTAAAACTCTGGATTTGAAAGACCCAAGTTCAAATCTCTCCTTGATCATTGAATTAATCATGTGACTATGCTCTCAAGCAAGTCTACTTTACTGGATTGTTATGGGGATTAAAAGGAAGAGGGAAACCTTATGAACATTATGAACTAGACATGCACATTTGTAGTGCAGTACAAATAAAAGAACCACCACGATAATATTAACATACTGTGACACACAGATCCTCCTAATAGTAGTCTCATCAGATCACTATTTTCCCCCCATCAATTTTTCACTGATGGCAAAAAGCTAAGGTCCATAAAAATACTACAATAAACCCCCGAGAATGACTGCCATCTGATAGAATCATAGAATCATAGAAATGTAGAGTTGGAAGAGACCACACGGGCCATCCAGTCCAACCCCCTGCTATGCAGGAACACCCTCAAAGCACTCCCGACAGATGGCCATCTAGCCTCTGCTTAAAAACCTCCAAGGGAGGAGACTCCTCTACACTCTGAGGCAGCATATTCCACTGCCGGACAGCCCTGACTGTCAGAAAGTTCTTCCTGAGGCTCAGGTGGAATCTCCTTTCCAGCAGCTTGAATCCATTGCTCCTTGTCCTGGTCTCTGGAGCAGGTTTGATTTACTGGGTTAAATGCAAAGGAAAATAAGGACAAATAGCAGTAACTGGAAGAGAAAAAAAGTATGGTTTGCTTTCCTTCAGCAATACAGATTAAATATTTGATTACAACTAAAAAAAAGTCAACTTTAAATGGCTTTCACTCATTTGAGTTTTTTCCAAAAGGCACATGCTAAGCATTTCATGCTAGAGAGGCTGTTCTTCCACCCAGCAGTTGTTTGTTAATACCTGTTCAGGCACTTTTAAATGTTTGTATATTTTACATTTCCATTCCCTCTTGCCTTACCAATTACATCCTTCCACCCCAGCCATGTGTATAAATATCTGCCAACTGAGACAAAACTCCATGCTTCTGATGGAGTGGGCTGTAGTTCTGAAAAGTGTATGCCAAATACCACTTGTTAGTTTTTAAAGGTACTGTAGATACTGTGGTTAGATAAGGATAGATACTAGATCTTGATGTTTTTACTGCAAAAGGCTAACACAGCTACAGCCACCTTTGAAACCTTAAGTGGTATTCCTTGGTGTGGGAAAAGAATATCAAATTAAGTGCCAGTCTAATGTGGCAGATGTGTCCCCCCACACACACACCATCCTTGTATAACTAACTCCTTGACATAACTCCTTCCTACATCTTCATCCTTGTAGCTGCATACCATACTCCCAAGATAAATGTAGAGTTAGTCCTTCAAAAAGGGATTTATCTTTTTTATTGTTTGGATTCATTTTCCCAAAATCTGAAGATGCACATCAAGCATCTACCTTAATTTAAAGCTTCTATATACTCTCAGAGAACCATCATGGGATGGCTTCTTTAGGGAGCAGAACATGGGAGCAACGAAGTGCACTGTTCCCCTTCTTCTGATGGACCTCTGCTGCTGCTGCCTTGCTCCATTGCTGTAGCTTGTAAAACTCCTACTCTTCCCCTTTTCTAGACTCACATCATGCTTCTGCAATGCCCCTGCACTTGTTCTTTGCACTGTGCTGCATCTCCTGCTCTCTCCTCTTCTTCTCTCACCTCATCACAGTACATCTCTCTCCCAGGCAATTTGTCCCCCACTCCAGTAATGCCTACCTCTCTTGCTACTTACAACCTGCCATTGTACTTCTCACCTTTCATTTTCTCCTTTGTCCTGCATCCCTCACTTCACTCTCCCTTCCTTCCTACTCATTCTCTCACCTCCCCTTGTCCTCTCACAATGCTCCTCTCTCCCGATATTTGTACTGCATTATTCACATCACTCACTCTCCCATCCTTCCAACTCCTTCCCTTGCCTTATCCCTTGCCTTATCTCATGTGCCCTCCCCTGTTTCTTGCATTCCACCACTCACACACACAGAGACCACTCTCTTGCCTTCTCTGATCCTTACCTCACCTCACCTCACCCCCTCACAGTGCACTTCTCCCTTGCTTCTTGCATTCTGCTGCTCTCACCACTCAGGCCATTCCCACACTAGACTAGTGCTATTATTCCACTTTCAACATCCTATGGAATCCTGGAGTTTGCAGTTTAGGGAGGGGCATTTGAGGCCCCTCCCTGAACTGCAAACCCCAGGATTCCATTGGAAGTTGAAAGTGGAATAATAGCATTATAACAGTCTAGTGAGGAAATGGCCTCGGTCTCACTTCCCACACACTTGAAATTCTGGGGTGAGCCTGTTTCTTGCAGAACAACTTGACAGAAGAGTGCCTTCAGATTTTCCCCCATATCTTGGCTTCTACAAGGGGTAGAGACTTACTTTTTTGAGAAGAGAAGAGAAGAGAAGAGAAGAGAAGAGAAGAGAAGGGAAGGGAAGGGAAGGGAAGGGAAGGGAAGGAAAGGAAAGGAAAGGAAAGGAAAGGAAAGGAAAGGAAAGGAAAGGAAAGGAAAGGAAAGGAAAGGAAAGGAAAGGAAAGGAAAGGAAAGGAAAGGAAAGGAAAGGAAAAAGATTGGAACTCAGGCCAAATGATGGTCCAAATAGGCACTGGATGGCATACCTGGAAGCCAGGTAAAAGCTGGCTATCTGGGTGGTGCGGTAACTCTATCCCTCAGTCTCAGATTTTGGCCCTGAAATTTCAGCCTGGGTACTCTATAAAGAGCACAACAATAAGCTGTGGGGACCCTGTGCCATATTTGCTGGCATGCCCCCCATCCCATGGAAATAGTCACATAGTGATCTCTCTCATACAGGAAAAGGCCTGCAGTGCTGACCCCACCAGAGAGGACACAAAGCACTATGAAAATAATACAGCTGGTATTTTAAAGCTGCTGTCATGCAGGCAAAAACATTAGCAAAAAAATGCAAAGGGAAAGAAAACGAAACCTGTGCTCTCCCTCTGGTTACGCAACTGCCTTTTTGTTTGGTCAATGTTTCTGTTGTTTCCCAGGAGACCACTGTTCTGCCAACTCTGACAAAGCTGAGATACAGGCTATATATGAACATTCAGAGGCATCAGTCCAGAACTCTCCTTGTTTTACTGCACTATATGTGGGGTTTGAAGTGTCAGTGCCTGAGCAGCATCCTTTGGTTTGGTGGGCTATATTAATTCTCTGCTGCTTTCTCATTTGCATTACATTGGCAATGCGCACACACACATACAGATTTGTCGCCATTTGCTCTCACAGGCAACCCCTGTCTTCAACGGTCATCAGGCTGCCTCAAAAGTTGGTTAAAAGTTCTTTTGAAACTAGCAAACATTTGCCATGGTTGGGATTTTCCCATTTGGGGGTTTCACAAAAGAAGTCAAACAGATGCTTGGTGAGGGGGAAAAGGGGGGAGGGATGTCAGCAATCTGGCTTATTTTTGGATTCTCCCAGCTTTCACTTAGTTTAGCTGTCCACACTAAGGGGACAGGCTTCTTTCCACAGTCACACAATGGATATTTCTAAGTTTTCATTTACTCACAGCGTTCTTAAAAATGACAATTCATCTGGGATGCTGCAAAAATACTGCTGAAATAAGAACAATGGACTGAAAGCACTGGAACTGATTAATTTATCTGCTCCATTTGATAGCTGTACTCTTCCAAAGGCAGCTTACAGCATAACAACAATATAACAAATATATTAATAAAATCATATTAAATATAAACAATATATTTAAACAAAATAAAGCCAATTTCAATGTTTAAAACTGCTCTTACTCGGGAGGTTCTGACAACTTCCTTCACACATTAAAAGCAAGCCTGAAAGAGACTTTGGACAGATATCCATGGAAGACTCTTTCAGGTGAGGAATCTTCACCCAATCAAAGTCCCTCTTTCAAAGATTTGGTAGGTCCCTTCACACAGCTGCTGGTTGTGCCACAGGAGGGGGTCTGTGTGGCACAACTATATATCTCTCATGTACTGTTGCAGTATAACCAAGCCTCAAAGGAACAAAGCACCAGGACTTTTTCATCAGTTGTGAAGATGCCAAACATACATATAGGGTCAGACTTCCCTCTAAGCATTGCTACAATTCACACAGTACTGAATAAGAAATAGATTTTCCCCACAACAATATATTGTGGTGAGGTGGAGGTGTGTGTGTGGGGGGGATGAGAGTATAAGAAACATGTACATATCTCAGGTTGGCAACTTCCAGAGGTCCAGAGCCCATATTCATCTTTTCAGATCTTCAAGGCCTGCCTTGTCCTTCTGATACCCTTCCAGTGACACACACTCATACACCACACGCACTGCTTTGACCCCAGACAGCACACTACTAAATGCTCATTGGAAAGAAAGAGTCTGTGGAAAGTAACTGTGCATGGCATAGCAGTGCACATCAGTGGGAAAGATTATGTGGGGCACTGGAACATACCAAAACCAGAGAGATGAAATTCAGAAGATGCTGACACGCATAGTGTAACATCTTTGCAATATTTGGCCATTTCTACACTAGCCTGTTATAGTGCTATTATTCCACTTTCAACATCCTATGGAATCCTGGAGTTTGCAGTTTAGGGAAGGGCCTTTGAGCCGGCCCTTCCTAAACTGCAAACCCCAGGATTCCATAGGATGTTGAAAGTGAAATAATAGCACTATAACAAGTCTGGTGTAGAAATGGCCTGATAATGAAGCCCATGGAGCTCCACTCTTTCAGCAGCTTTCCCAATCTGATGTTAGCCAGATAGGCCATTTCCGCACTACATTGTTGCAGAGCTATTATTCCACTTTTAACACCCTATGGAATCCTGGGGTTTGCAGTTTAGGCAGGAGCCTTTAGAATTCTCAACCAGAGATCTCTTTGGCCTCAGTAAACTACGAACACCAGAATTACACAAGATGTTAAAAGTAGAATAATAGTGGAAATGGCCATAGTTTGAGCCATGTGCTGCTGTCCAACCCATCTGGAGAAAGCTGATTTGGAGAAGGCTAGTTTACAATGTGATCCTTTATCAGTATTTTGTTGTTGTTTGGAAGCCCTATTGAATGCAGTGTTGCTTACTGTACTTCTTAATAACTTTATTTAGGTCTGCAGCTGGAGTCACTTTTTGCTTGCCAACATCTGTTCCAGTGAGGTGTGAAAATGGTTTTGGCAGCTCCTACTGCTTTCCAGAGAGCGTGCCCACTCAGCCAGCTGCAATAAACTCCATTTTCCTTTTCCAAAAACCTCTTCTCAGCCTGGTGACCATTGTTCCTCTTCCACCTGGTGCCTGGTGCTGCCTGTCTGCCTGCCACCATATCTTGTAGCAGCTGCTATTCTAGCTTTGCAGTTTTCTGTGCCATTTTGCAAGACTGGACAGGGCTTAACACACACACAATTTGTTTCTCTGCAAAGTCACCTGGCAGTGCAATTTGCTGAATGATCAGATTTATATATGAACATCTCACCATATCCAAGTTTGTGATGCCCAGATCTGAAGACTACACTGTTGTGAGGAAAAGAGCACTCTGCATGTGCTCCCCTGTTGCTTCCCAAATGTTATTTTTTTAAAAATTGATATCTATTTTGATTTTTTAGTCACAGGCAGTGTTCACAGGAGCAAGTTTTTACAAGAATCAGAGATATCATCCTATGATTAATAAATAACATTCTGCTTCTTAAATATCCTCTCTGGTCCCCATATATCTTCCCACATGCTAACTGCCCACCCATTGTTTTTTAAAAGAAAAGACACTGACCTATTTTCATGGACTTTGATCTCTTGTGAATGTGACTTATTTGGGGTGAGATGTGACGTCTTAGGGACACTCATGTGCACAAAGACAAATCCGGCTGGTAAAGACATTGATATCTGGAACTCTAGATTGCCCTTTAGGCAGCCTTCACACAACCTACACAGCATGATGCTTTTCACACATCCCACCAGATTCCTGTCGTAAGGTGGAACTTTTTACCTGTGGGACAGCTCATCTGTTCCATTGCCTTTTTGTCTGTGACAACACTGGGCTTTTTTTAATTTTAAAAAAAAGTGGGCGGGAAACCCAAACAGACAGTTCAGCTGCCCTAAAAGGAAAAAGGAAACCAGCACATTAGAGTATCTGCCAGTGAGTGCTACGTTCTGCATTCAGACCATGATGCTTCTTCCTGTTCCTATTACATTGTGAATTTCCACCTGCGTCCTTCCACCACCACTGCTCATTTAGCTTGCAGCACACGCTGGGGTGAAGTGCTCTCCACACTCTCTTTGGCAAATTAGTTGCAGGCAGTGAACAGTCATGCTGGTTTTCTTTTTCTCTGCAGCTCACTTGATGTGAAAGAGCTCTGGCTGGATATCATCCTCTGGTAAGCTTGTAAGATGAGTATGTGTGAAAGTTTAGTAAGACTGTAGTTGCTACAGACTTTATACCAATAAGATGTTTATGACAAGGCATCCGCTGTTCAGTTTAACTCTCCCATACGGCAAATGGAGGGTATTTGTGGCTTAGTATTGTGCACTGAACTTAAATCAAGTATAAAGTTTGATTTATTTTTACAATGTCAGGAATTTCTGTATGTTCCTAGTGTATATTCCTAGCTCATTTTTCATTGTGGGTTTCCAGCACCTTGCAGTCAATGTCTGTTTAGTGTTATAGATTATCCTTTCAGCGGCTTAGAATATTGATAACGTGTTGCTATACAGAATGATCAAACAGTGGATTTTAGATCTATTCTAACATGATTATGTTTTATGCGATATGGTACAGAGAATTTGTGGGCTCAGGACATCTTCTAGTTCACATTTAAGGCTTCAAAATGACTCTCTTTTTCTCCCAGAGTGCTGAAGACAGTTTGAAAGGGACTGCTGTTTATAGTGTATACCATGTGTGGCCAACTTCTGTCCCTACTAAATAGATTTTTGTCCCTGCTAAATAGGTTTTGCTTTAGTTTAAAAACCAGAGGCAGTAATGAGAGCAAACTGATATGTTTAGACATTGTGAGAAGTGAATCCTTTGTCTCTCAAATGACACTTCTTGTATTTATCCATTTTTGAGTTTGCAACAACAATACAACAGAACGCTAAAGCTTTTGGCATCTCTTGTTAACATCTGCCTCTTCATTCTTAATCAGGCAAACAAGGGAAATCAAAGGAGCAAATATTACAAAAGTTGTATCAACTAAATTCCTAATGAAGGTGCTAAACAGCTGCAATGCAGTGAGTATTATTTTCCTCCTTCAACTAATATATTTTATTCTGTCTGGACACTGTACTATGTTATCATATATAACTGAAGTGGATTCTAACCATGTGCTGCCTTTGTTTTGTTTTGCAGCCCAAAGCCTTAGATGTGAGCGATATGGAGACTTTGATTGCATGCCAGTCAGAGGTAAGCAAGCTCATTGCTGATCCTTTGTTTCTGAGCATGCTTACTATGGGGTAAGCCCCACTAAAATCAAAGGGGCTTTATTTCTGAATATACATGCATAGAACTTCAGTGCACATCCTGGAAGCCTAGTTCTGATTTTACAGTCAGTGAAGGGTCTGCTGAAATTAACCGATGGAAGAACAAAAGCATTAGTCATATAGTTCAAGTTATTGCTTTGTTTGTTTTTAAGTAACTCAAGTTGCATAGGTAGTTCAGAATCCATAACTTAATCATTAATCTGTTAAAATCATTTTTGAAAATAGAAGCTTGTCAAAATTCTGTGACAAATCTTGAACTGCAATCTGCGGTCAAGTATCTTGTAAGTTGGTTATGAAATCTGTTGGGGAAGGGAGTGGAGTGTTAAATTTATTAAAGTGGAAGCTAGTAAAATGAAGAAAGTTTGTGCTAAAATAAACATGTTTAGACCAGAGCTTAGAAAAGTTTGGATGACACCTCCCAGAATCACCTCAGCCAGCCTGACCACAAAGCTATAGACCTAATCTATAACACTGCATGCAGACTGGATCACAGTAATATTCAAATTCTACACCCCTTCTACTTCAAAGATCTATTAATTTCAGTGGGACTGTTTCCAGTGATGTGATGTTAGGAATCACTTCATAGCCTTACTTGGGTCTATGGCTAGGATCCAGATATCTGCTTAGGTTCACCAAAAGAGGTTGCACTAACCCTGTGGAATTTTTGACTTTCTTCCCACCCACCCCAATTGTGAACAATTATTGAAATTCTGCCACATTATAAAAACTTTTTTTCCCCTCATATAGAATTTATATGGGTAGGGAGCACAGTCTGGAAAAAAGGAAACAACAACTCTAAAGTCCCTTTGGGTTCACAGAACTCATTTCATTGAACTGAATCCCAACTACTCATGCTTAGAGAGGATCCCCTGGAATAGGTTATGACTGACCTGAACCAATGATTTTAGTAGGTTTCTTCTAATCATGCTTGTCTGGATCCAACACATGGATGGATGGGAGGTTTTGGGGTTTTGATAGGTTTTGTTTGTTTGTTTTTTGGGATTAGGCATTTTCAGTAGAAATCAGTAGGAGTAAGCAGGATTGCGTGTATATTTCAAACTCACTGTTATCAGTATTTAATAATACTTCATTACCAGCTAAGTGCCCTGCAGAAGTTATAAGATCACAATTGAAGAGAATTTGTGGTCTCTTGAAGTGTTCTTTCTTTCCACTTTTATCTTCTAAGGAGAAAGATGTATTACAAGCTTATTATAGCTATGTGTTGAATGGTGATGCTGTAGGGATTAATCTTAAGTGGCTTCTTGGTAACTGACTATTGTTTATTCCAGGTTGACATCAAGAAATGCCACTTATTCATGCCCTGTGACACTGAAGATGGGCTGTGCCATCTGCCTGGTATGGCTTCATAAGAAAACTATGTCCTTTAATAAATATGAGAACAAAGAATTCTGCCAAGTCAAAACTAGATTTCTTAATTTTATTGGGCAATATTGATACATGTCAATGCCAGATCCTGTACTGATGCATGTACTCTACTTTGTTTTGCAATAACAATTGAAACTTAGAAAAGAGAGATGATATAGATTAGGTATACAAATAGACAGATGTAGAACTACAGAGTCTAGAAACACCAGCTAGCCCAAAGCCTACTGTTTTGTTGGCTGGCAGGAGGGTTCTGGGAACTCTAATCCGCAAAGTAACTTTTCCAAACTACTGTTAGTGATCATTTATAAAATCAGATACTGGGCATGGGCAATCAGCCTAAGCAGGTAGATGCCGTGTCCCCCAGTGGTACTGATGCTGGTCCCTTTCTGTGCCATTGCGTAGCAGCAGACTGATATGTGACCCCTTAAGATTTTTGTTATGTTTAATAGCAACATTTCTGATTGCCTCCTAGTGGCAATCTTTCATAAAACCACCTTTTTTTCCTGCTCCTTTAGTCAACAAGTCTGGCTGACAGGCCATTCTAGGGCAAAGCAAAGGGGCAGCAAGCTGTGTATTTGAACCACACAGTTGTATCATTTTCATGCCCCTTTAGCGGTCACGTATCCCCCTCTCACTTCTGGGATGTTGAGCCACCATTAATTTCAGCTATGTTTCAGAGGAAAACTGTCTTCTTTCTCAGACACAAAAATAGCCCCATCAAGCACCAATGTTTCACAAACTGCTACAGGTTAAGTTCAGTCAATTTGTTTCATTTCCTCTGTGGTTATCAATTGCCAATAAGTAAGAGTGCCTGCAGTGTTAAAAGGTGACCATCCAGAAAAACAATTCAGTTACACAGCATTCTAGAGAAACCAATCAGCACAAGCTTATACTTGGCACTCACAAGTTAGTCCCATTGTTCTCAATGGGACTTACTTCCAGTTTGGCAAAAACAAAACTGCATCTCTGTGCTCTTTACAGAGACTGGAAAATTTACCTTTTGAACTACAACTGTCAACAGCCTAGCTGTTTGTACCATTATTTCTATGAGTATTTAATATTCCTTTATATTGGGGGGGGATTGCAGCCCATGGGTTCTGCGTAGCTTCTCAGGGGCCTTTTTGCAGAACCCAGTGCTGCCTAAAATCTGCCAAATGCCCCTAAGAGCTGGCAAAGAATTCCCCCAATTGGCAAAAATCCACTCGTGGTATAAACTGCATGGAAAACTTCACAAAGTCCCCCCACACACACACACCAGCAAAAACTGGCTGCAAACAGAAAATAGAAGCCAAATCACTTCTGGCCATGTGGTGACCAATTTTCAGGCATACGTAGCCCATTTAGGGTGGGCAGAAGCAAAATTGGCCCATTCTGGAGTTCCACACCCATACTGTATATAATTCAGTTGGTAAAAATGGATCTCACTGTGGTTTTGCTCACTGAATAAACACTTGTTCCTACTTTCCTTTGGTTGAACAGAGAGTAATAAGAAAAGAAAGAAAGTAATATCTTGGCCATTTATGCTGAGACGTATCACCGCTGGATCAGAGACTCTGGGACAGCTAGAACCCGATTTAAAGCCTTCCCTGTTTGATCAGCCATTGTCAATGGTCTGTAACGAGGAAGATATGATACCCAAACCAATACAGGTAAGCAAGCACTCGGGGGCTGTTTTCACTTTGTACCAGTGGTGCCCCTTGTTTCAGTTATGCAAAATCATCAAACAGCTAAGCTTTCTTCTAGAAGAGACAAATTATTTGGGGGCTAGATACTTTCAAACAAAATAATTTATACTGCATATCAAGGAAATAGTAGTGCTTCAATTATTCTGATTTTTAGAGTGGGGGGAAGATGTTTCTAGCAAAATCTGGTGAAGCTAATAGAGAGACAGGAAGGGACACAGAATCTGAGGGATTCTGAGAGAAAACAGCCAACAAAAAACACTGTGTATAACTAGCATTTCCACTTAGGAAATACAAAGAAATCCAACAAGTCTCTCTCTGATTGCATTCCACCTGCAAAGTTTTTTTTTAGACCAGCTTTTGGCCTGGCTAGTTGTTAATTATTAGTTCAACTGACATAACTCAATTTCTTTCTTGTTTTACCTACTGATCTACTTCTCCTGCTTCTTCTCCTTTGTCACAATTGCTTATTGTTGATTCATGTTGTTGTATTTTAATGCTATGTTGCAAATTACCTTGAACATAGGTGTTGCTAAGGTGAGATACACCTTTAAAAAGTAGAGTGCATGACCAGTGACTGTGTTTAGTTCTCTGCGACTGTTTCTTACTAACACGAAATGTATCAAATAACACTTTTCTTTTGTTCTCTTACATCTTTAGGATATCCTTACAATACTCTTCCTGCAAGGTCCTCACACTGAAGGAATATTCCGGAAGGCCGCCAATGAGAAATTACGCAAAGAGCTGAAAGAAGAATTAAACTCTGGAGGGAAAGTTGCCTTTGAAAAGGCCTCTGTGCATTTGTTAGCAGTGGTTTTTAAGGTATGTGTATCTCTCTGGCCATTTCCTCAGGACTGTTATAGCGCCATTGTTCCGCTTTCAGCATCCTGTGAAATTCTGGGGTTTGTAGTTTCCTGAGGCCAAGAAGTCTAAATGCCCCTCCCTCAACTGCAAACCCCAGGATTCCACAGGATGCTGAAAGTGGAATAGTAGCAGTATAACAGGGTAGCACGGAAATGGCCTCTCTCTGTGTTTGTGCATTTGCTTGGTTTCTTTCTGTAGCCATGGTACTCCAACTGGGCCAGCCCTACTATTAGGCATACTGAGATGGTCATCTGAAGTGACAGGTGCTGGGAGGCAGCAGCAAGGTGTTGGTGGACAGAGCTGCGTGCTGTGCAGGTCACCCTGGGCCTTCTGAGCTAGCTTGCTGCCTTCAGGTGTGATACAGGATACACTCACATTACCAGTGCTGAAGAAGTGGCAAAACCCAGTCCATCTGGTTTTTGTGCATTAAGCAGGAGTGGGTTCTAGCTTCACCTAAACCAACAACGTGTCTTCAATCAGTTTATTTATACTAGGAAAAGGTAACTTTGTTTATACAGTAGCAAAACATTTTACCTCAATGTTAAAGTAAAGCTTATTTTCTTGCAGGATTTCCTCAGAAACATTCCCCATAAACTCCTACTGTCTAAGCTTTATGATGACTGGATGACAGCATTGGAGAAGATGGACCATTATGAAAAAACTCAAGCAATAAAAGAGTAAGTTGATCCACCTCAAAAAAGTATCTTCTCATTCAGTGATATACAACACATATAGAAGTTGGTGTAAAAGATTCACTCTATTAACTGAGCAGGAGGGAGAGGAGGGAAGGGGACAGGATCTTCCCCTTCCTGGTGGGCTCTGGCAAAAGCAAACTGCTGCCACCTCTCCTAGTTTATGTGTTCTTCCTTACTGATAATTTTTTCCATCTTGACCACAGTCTGATGTTGCTTGGGCACACATGTCCCAGTTTTCACTGTGAAATGTTGCAGGTTTTGCCATAATGTTTTACGGTACCAACAGTATGTATTTAGTTCATTAATTTCTTGCCTTTCTCCCAATGCAGAACTCAAGGCAGCTCACAGCAAAATATAGCCCAAATCCAATGTTACTAGTAAAAAAAAAAAGAGTTTTTAAAAATAAACTATCATATTAAAACAGTGTTAATTTAAAAGAGAAGTCCTTAAAATGTAACAATATGGATAAAAGTATTCTCCTTTATTAAAAGGCCCTTCTGCAGCAACAAGTTTAGCCAAATACTTGTCTAACTAAAAAGATCTTTGCCTACCAGCTAAAGAAGAGCAGAGAAGAGGCCAGTCTAGCCTCTCATAGGAGGAGAGAGAAGGCCTCCTGTGCCCTCACCAAAACTAGCTCTGATAGTGCTGGGACTAAGAGAAAGTATCATATCACTTGACCCCTGGTCAGGAGCTTTTGGTTTAAGACATACTCAGCTGATGTCTGGGGACTTCTGAATGGGAATTTTATCTAACCGCTTTAAATGAACATTTCCACATTTTAGAGGAAGTCTCGTGTGTTGCAAGTACATGTGAAGCTTAGCTTTTTTTAAAAAAGCAGAAGTTTCTGAAGATGACATTTTTCTTTGTTTTCATAGGGTTGCAAGCAAGCTACCAAGACCAAACCTTCTTTTGCTCAAGCATTTGCTTTGTGTGCTGCACCACATTAGCAAAAGCTCAGAAGTCAACAAAATGGATTCTAGCAATCTTGCCATTTGTTTTGGGCCAACCATGTTGACTCCAGATTATGACCAAAGTCTGCCTTTTGCTGCCCGGAAAGAGGTGACAGATAAGGTAAGGCTGGTTTTGCTTCCTTCTACTCTCACTTCCCCACCCACCTCCCATCCCCATTCTATAGCTGTTTTGTTTTCTAAAGGAAAGGAGGCCATTGCTGCAACACATCTTCAAACTGACTTACTGTGAAATTATCTCACACTGGGAACTTTGGCCTAAGATTTAAACCCTAAAAATGGAACCAATACACTAATCAATAAAGTTGCTACATTCGCAAGAACAATTTTAGCCTCAGTGACTTTTGCCAGTGGCATTAAAAAAAATACACCTTAAATCTAAAATTTCCAGAGAACACTGGTTTCTGAATCACAGTAGCTTCAATTAATGCTGGAGATGGACCAGGATCAAAGGAGGAATGATAGTTCAGTGGAAGAGCTAGGGACATAGAGGGTCTAGGTATGATCCCTGGCAAGTATCAGCTCATGAGAAAGAAACTTGTGCCTACTACCTTGAAGATTACTGCCAGTCAGATTAGACACATTGGGCTAGATAGGCAAATATTCTGAGCTAGTTTAAGGCAGCTTTGTAAGAATACCTTTTGTGATTGTAGAAGGAAAAAGTCTTACCTATCAAATAGGCATGCATATTTTATTAGAAGTTATAATTCTTGTGTCCCTTTAAGTTTTGATTTCAAAAATCCTCTCCAAGGGATGAATTCAGACTTTTGGCACAATCTGTTTCTTCCCTCAACAGCCCATAGGGCAAGGAGGATGAGATGTGAGGAGAAGGACAGAGTAAACAGGTAGCAGAAAGAGATGAGGTGATCCTCCCCACTTTTGCCTCTGTCACTCCCCAGTGCTGGCTTTCACATGACCCAACATTGTGTTGTGATCCCTGACAAGATAACTCCTAAACAAATATAAACCTCCAAGTTCTTTGAAAACTTTATTATTATTATTATTATTATTATTATTATTATTATTATTATTACTCAGAGTCCCTTAGCAACTCAACAGACTGCCTGAGGAATTCTGGAAATTATAGGTGAAAAACATAATTTTTCTGACCTGTGGTTCTCTAAGCGATCAGAGGCAGACCATAAAGGCAATGATTATCTATCCTATATGGGTCCTATACCTAAGAACTACTTGATAACAAATATTCTTAAGTACTGGTCCCATATCTTCTTGGCCATGACTGTCACACCCACAGTAACAAATCTAGTTTATCTAGCTTAGGTGCCAGCCCTAATCAAAGAACTGCATGTATATAACAGGACATGTTGGTTAGCCTTCTGTGGCTAGCATCCTGTTACTGGCATATTCAAGCGTAATTGATTGTAATCAGGCACAGAATGATCATTGTATCATCTCCTGAGACCTCTGCAGGACCCCAGGAGACCTCAAGAGAGGATGTAATCATTTTGCATCTGACTACAGGGATGTACCTCCATCATTCTCACTAGGCATAGAATGGCCATGGACAGAGAAGAGGTTTGCAGTGACTCTGTGGTTAGTTCTGAGGGTTGGTGAATTGTCCACTGTAGCATAATTCCACATGCAGGACTACTAGACTACACTGGACTGTGCAGAGTTGAAGCTGAAAGTGTAGTCAGTGCTACTGATGCCTGTGTTGTTTTGTTTAACCAAAGATGGGCCATGTATAAAAGATCTATACAAATAACAGTGTTAATTGCAAGCTGACTCCAAACAAATGGCTGAATAACAAATATCCTTGATTGATTTGCATAGGTGAAGACACTGGTGGAATTCCTCATTGACAATTGTTCTGATATATTTGGAGAAGAAATCTGTTCACTATTCAGCAATCCAGCTGATGATTCCCTGGACAAATCAGGTACTCTAACATATTCAGCTACTATTTTGTCATCAGGGTTTTCTAAGTGTTTGTTTAGATCATGTTTCTCAGAATGTACTATGACTTCTTTGAGCGTTCTACACTAAAAGGCTTGATTCAGTCTTATATTATTGCTGGTTTATTTAGTCATGTTTGAACTGCAAAGGAAGTGACTAGAGATAACAGAAAAACCACAAAGTTGAGTTGTTTTCTAATGTTAAAAGAGCCATTTCATAGAGGTTCACATGGGAGATTGAGATTAACACAATACTGAAGTTGCTGTCTCAGGGTGACACAGAAGCAGAAAGAGTAGATATTATGTTCTGGGAATCCCTACCTGCTAGTGCAGCTTTATAACGGAACTTTTTGATATCCAAGAATGCACAAAGAAACCCTCCAAAAAACCCTAGATACACAAGAAACATCACCAAAAATAGATGCATGTGAAAATAGATGCAGGACAGTTGACTCCTTATTAGATAAGAAGGTGGGATTTTATGGTGAAAGACTTTTAGAATTCTTTGATATTGTGGGAGGAGGTAAACCATGTAAACATTAGTAAAATATAAACTCAGTCATGAATTCCCCAGTTTTAGAAAAATCTGTATGTTCTGAACTGATTTATATTTGCCCCCTTTGGGAATTAAACAACTACAGAATTACACAGTAGATATATTTTAGACATGTTGCAGATATGCCAAGGTTTGTATCTAGTATTTTTGAGAAGTAGTTTGAATGTGGAGGTCATAACTCTCATTCTTTGATATTTATATATAATAATGAAATTAGCTGAACTATACAGTCTGCATCCCACTGTCCCATATAAACAGTACATTTTCTTTCTTTTCTCCAGAAATGCTGTCTGCCAGCCACCGACATGATTCTGCCTATGAGAGCACAGACCCTGAGGGAGAATGCAGCTCCAGTGATCTCCAGCCCAACAATCTACCAAAAGCCAATACAACACATAGTAGGCCCAGCAGTACAGAGCTCTGTCCCAAGCAACCACTAGACCAGACTTCATCTGTCTCTTCACTGGCCCGTTTTAAACTATCTATAGGCAAATTGGACAGAAGGTTCTCTGAACCAGACATGTTCTCTTCTAGGGGCTCTCAAGAAAGCTGTGTGAGCAGCCAGAAGCTAACCAAAAGTGAGGAGAATGTCATTCAGCAAGAGGAACTGGGACTAAAGTATCAAAGTCTGAGAATGAACGTGGTAGGAGAACCTTCTCTTTCAGGCCTCTATAGGACCAAAAAGCCACCGAACCTAACAATAAAATCTAGTTTGCAGTCAGAGTTGTCAAGTGATTCCTTACCCAGAACATCCTCCAGCAGTTCACTGGACAGCCTCACCTCAGCTTCAGATAATTCTGTCTTCACCAGCTCACCTCTGACATCACCTTCAGTCTTCAAGAATAATACCTTGATTTGGCCACAGTCCTTTTCTACTAAGAGTTCAGAAGGAAGTGACACACATACCAGAGAGCTGAAGAAACATTCAGCATCATTTTCAGCAGCAACCCGCAAAAAAATGGTAACAAAAACACAACACTGCAGTCTGAGTGACTTTCAAAGGGACAGTTTCAAGAAGGAGTCCAAGAAAGAGAGACACCTTTCCTGCCGAACAGTCCAAGCAATTAATGTTGATAAGGGCAAGCCAGGGGCACCTCTGGGGTGTCAACAGAGGCCACGTTTCTTGTCAGCAGAAGAGGTGTTTCAACTTGTAGATCAGAGAAATCCTGGAAAGCCTCCATCCTATGAAGAGGCAACCAAAAACTGTACAGCTGCTAGACTTCCTTCATACAGTAGCTTAGCAGTTCAAGATATGAAACCCAACACATTGTCTCCAGATATTGAGCCTCAACGTTCAAGGCTTGACAGAGAGGTTGCAAACAGAGTATATAAGGACTTTTTAAGTGACAGGCTTTCTGTAATCAATGATCCTAAGGATAATCTGCCAGCTGTTGATGTTGTCATTGGAATACATCCCCGGGCAAATTTACCCCTCACTCCTCAAGTCTACCGTCTCAGGACCATGTCTGGTTCTTATCAAAAGAGCAAACAAGAATATCTGATACGACGGTGCAGTCAGCCAGCCTTTGACTACATCCAGTGTGCAAAGGAATCCTATGTTTAAGTTCATCTGTTCTAACACAAAAGGACACTGCATACAGATGATGTGAAAAGATGTCTTTGACTGCCCCTAATATAAGCTCATGTATGTTTTTAATGCCATTTTTTATGGAATATGGAATGTGTATTGCTGATTTATAAGTATGTAAATTTTGTACATAATGTACATATTTATGTGAATTTCTGTGAATTTTTAAAAAGGCACTTTTGAAAGCTAAGCAAAAAGACTAGCAGCTTTCTCTGTCCTGTTCTTAAGACATCCTACAAGATGTGATTTATTGCTTTCCATTTGAAAATCTAGAGAGGACTGCAGTACCTATAGAAAGCAGTATCTCTACTTTAATACCTAGAAATAAGCTGAAGATGTGAAGATGTCAAAGCTGCCTCTAACCCAGGTTTCCCCAGCATATTGACCTTAGGATATGTTGGACGACAAACCTCATCATCTCTAGCAAACATAGCCCTGCTGATGGAAGATGATAGAGATAGTAGTACAAGATACCTGTAAAGTGACAAACTGGGGAAAGATGCTTTAGCTCACCTCAGTCCTACAACAAAGCAAACTGTTAAAACATATGTGGTTATCCTGCTTTGTTTGGTTCTGCATTACTCCAGCAAAACTGTTTCCACCACTTCTTTTTCAGAAGCTGTTTCCAGCTGAAATAAATCTCAGTCTAACAAAACGGTTTCAGTTGAAACAATATGGTACCTGCTTTTGGTTTATCTGTTTTCCTGCAAAATGTTTTTGCAGATTAGTTAATGTTGTCTTTTGGATCAGTGAGCATAAACATCTTTTTTACTGAACAAATACCTGTTTTGGGGTTGGGCAGGTGATAAAATGAGAACAGAAGATTTCCTTTTTCTGGATCACATAAAACCCATCTGGATCAGATGGTAAGATGACGTTTACATAAATCCCACTGATTCAGTGGTTTTACTCTAGCTGAAACTAACAATAGGATTCAGGCCTTGGGTATTCTTCTAGTCTAGTCTTTTGTGTCTAAGATGGGGTGTGTGTGAAAATTCTGCAGACTTCCAGATGCTATTGTACTACAAGCCTCAGGAACACTAGCCAGCATAGCCAATGATGAGGAATACTGGAAATTGCAATCCTACATCTGATGGAATACATGATCCCTACCCCAATCTATGAAATAATCTCCCAGGTCCTTTTTAAAGATTAAGTGAGGATGATGAAGAGACCCAGTTACCTCTACTTTTCCACTTTTATTTTTTTAACCTCATGAGAGATATATTGCCTTTGATAATCATCTTCATTCTTATTAAGCAAAGCACTTACAAGGATCAAGTGCTACACAGAAAAATTATTTAAAAAACGAAGAGATCTATCCAGAAGTTAGACTGACTGATTTTTATAACCTACTCCATGCAGTAGCAAGATTCTAGTTGTCTAAGCGATCCCCTCAAGCAAGGATGGGGAACATGAAGTCCTCCAGATGTTGGGCTACAGCTGTAAAGAACATCTGGTAGAGCACACATTCCCTATCCTGGACCTAGTAGATAATGAACCAGTCTCCTTTTGCAGTTGCTGAACTCTCACAAGTTCTTCTGCATACACTAACTTCATAATTAAATCTTCCAGTTATTGATACTGCTGCTAAAGGCAAAAGCTTCAGTCCAACTCCATTCATGTTGTATAATGACTAGCAGTCCAAATGGTGATGTCATAAGATATATTAAGCCAGGTCAGAGTATCCTTAGCAGATGTTCATGCATGCTTAACTCTCATTACTGAAGCCTACATCCCTTGTTCAAGTTAAAGCAGGGGTTCTTACCCTTTCCTTTACAGGGGACCTGTAAATATAATTTGTTGCCAGAGACCCCCAAGAGTTAACTCAAAACTGAAATATTTAAATTTAGATTTAAACTTTCAAATATTTATTTATTAAAGGCTTCTAAAGCCTAGGATTCCACTCAGGCACTGGGTGACCTTGGGGAAGTCACATTCTCTGAGCCTCAGAGGAAGGCAAAGGCAAACTCGCTCTGAACAAATCTTGCAAAAAAAGAAAAAGTGAGATAGGTTCATCTTACAGTTGCCATAAATCAGAAATGCCAGGTGATAGGTAGGATAAGCAAGAAGATCAACTTCATCCAAGAAAGCAGCTACAGCTTCCTATAAAATAAAACATTACAGCAGGAAGCTAAAAACCAAGCTTGGTTTCAGATTTCTGGGTTTTCTCTGAACTCTTTTGTCGCCATCAGATTTTATCTTTCACACCACCTCAGAAGCCAGAGGTTTTTTATCTATCTTTGTCAAAGCTTCAGTGACATCATCAGACAAGGCTGTGTTTGTCAGCAGCTGAACAAGTTACTTTTGGGACTTCAACTGCTATAATGTCCTGCCAGGAATTCTAGGAATTGTAGGCCAAAAAGTAGAATTTCCAAACTGTGGTTTTGGTTTGCTTGCTTGTTTGTTTTGGGAACCCTTTAGGTGTCCGGTTCCAATTTCTCATACAAGCTTCCAGTGTCATGGACTTGCTCTTTGCTTCTACCAACAGTGACTGCCCTCTAGGCTAATGGTTCTTAATCTTAATAATCTGCCCATCAGTCTCAACGCTTTCCTCTGCTCTTTCCAGGGACTTCAAGCCAGACAATTGTGGTTGCAGTGGTGTGTTTTCTGATTCATATCTGCTGTTCTGCATGGGACCAACCTGCTCTAGACCGTGCTTGTTTCCTGCACAGGCAAATTAAAATGACTTGCTTCCAAGATACAGTTGTTGTACTCTGCTTTCTCATGAGGAATGGAGAGACACCCCATGAAAGGAATGAAAGGATAAAGCCAGAAAAGTGAAAGAAGATGGGGGGAAAACCCTGCACATACAATGATACTTCCATTCTATACATAAAACTGAAGCAGTGAACCAGTGAAGAAAACAAAGTAATGTGCAACTCTTACTCTTCAATATTTCATGAAGATCTGATTGGAGATGGACAAAGCACAATCAGACCTTTTCTTCTACATCTAAATGTTTATAGCCCTGACAAATTTTCCCAGTTCAGAGACTGGAAGGATAAAGAGTAGTCTACTATTCATGACCTATTTCACAACTCTAGGCCAAAATCATGAGATGAATTGATACAGATATTATCCCCTGTGACCCCCTTGTATCAAATACTTAATTTCACTGTCAAACTAACCCACACAGGGGAACTTTGATGCATTTTGACCTTTTTTGAAAATATATGTATCTGCCTAACTGATGAGACCTATGACCGAGATCTTAATAGTAAACCAGGCCAGGAAGCTGACCTGGACGTGAATTGGCTGAAAATTTGGACATCACTCCCATACAAATCCCACCCAACTAAATTTAATGAATGCACCTTCAAATTGATTCATAGATGGTATCTTATACCTGTTCAATTGACTCACATCACAAAAACCATATCATGCAACTGTTGGAGGGGCACCTACCTTCTTACATGGTTATTCTGCCCTGTTGTAGCCCAATTTTGGTCTGAGGTTTTGAAAACCATCAGTGCTATTACAAAGCAAACAGTTGATCCTTTTCCTACTCTTCAGTTGCTCTCAATATATGACTCACAATGTAAACAGTTGAACCACAAGGACCTCATTAGCTTTCTTCTCATAAAGGCAAGATGGGAAATTGCTACCAATTAGAAAACAGATAATTTTTCCATTGAAAGATAGTGGAAAAGGATCTGAGACATATGGCTAAAGGAAAAGCTTGCACACAATGACAGGATGATAAAAGGATATGTCACGCAAGACAACTTTGAAAAAAAATGGCTTCCTTTTATTGATTATATCAGTGGTTCTCAACTTGTGGGTCCCCAGATGTTCGTGGACTTCAGCTCCCAGAAGCCCTGAGCATTGGCCATAGTGGCTGGGGCTTCTGGGAGCTGAAGTCCACGAACATCTGGGGACCCACAGGTTGAGAACCACTGGATTATATCAATGACTCACTTCATCCCCATCAGAGCTTCCAACATGCCATTCAGGATTCTGGCTGAGTGCTTTCCTGGAAGTGGATTTTTGTTCTTAATATATTTGATCTTTCCTTTCTACTCTGTTTTTGTTCTTAGTATCCCATCTAAGTCCCAGGACAGGTTACTTACTTCCAGACAGTAAGCCAGAGTCATAAATAAAGTCCACATGGTTCCAAGGCAAGGAGTGTCCAAGATCAGTCTGAGCATTCATCAAGGTATCCGCTATCAAGATATCGAACAGGATAGAAGCTCAGATAAGCTCTGACAACACCTGCAGGGGAAGGACATCAGCTATATAGGTCTGAAGCCTAGTGCACCTGTGGCTTGATTAATTGTTGCTGATTATAAATTCTGAGAGAGCAACACTGGCTCTCTCTTTGCTGCCTACACTCTGCAAAGGTGGATACAGGTAAGTGCTCTTCTATGTCTGAAAGGGCAGGACTCTGCTGAAGCTGTCACTGCACCCTGTTCTGTTTGTGGCGCTGTAACCTCTTCCTGTATAGCAGGTTCTGGCATGCCCCGTTTCAGACTCTGAGTCAGAGTCCATGTTCTGGAAGCAAGACATGACACTTAGGCTATAAATTTAAATAAAATTTTAAAAAATATATTTGCTGAAGATAACCTTGGATGCGTGACTATATTCTCTGCTGTCCTTTGGTCCTCCCTTCTGGCTTGTTCCTGCCTCCTGCTTTGCCCTTTCATCCAGACTTGTTTGTTGGTCCTGACATCTGACCTTAACAAAAGAAAAGCCCTGTTGGATCAGACCAAAAACCTCTTGTCCATCATTCTGTTCATACAGTGGCCACTCAGGTGTCTGTGGGAAGCCCACTAGCAAAACATGAATGCAATTGCTTTGCTCATATGTACAAATGAATCCCCTGCTTTTTTTATATTTAATTAATATATTTTGGGACCTGATTTCTGCAGCTCCCACACAATCATGTGCAGATGTGTACAGCCAAGTTACGGAGTTTTGGGGAGAGGAGTGCTTTAGCAAGATGCTCTCACTGGTCTCCTTCCCTGAGAGAGCCCACCTCTTCTTCAAGGAAAAGGTGGATCAGATCCATCCAGTCTGTGTCACTAGCCAGCATCCTGTTGGTGGCATATATGAGCATAACTGTTGGTGCCATATGTGGGCATTACTTTGTGTTACTATCTTAAAGGGAATTTTTGTAAGATGATGCATCAATGGTATTTCAAACCAGAAGAATTATCCAGAATGTAATAGAAGTTGCTAAGAAGTTTTAGAAATGTGAGTTACAAGTGGAAACCTTTTACCACTTCTGGTGGACTTGTGAGAACACCAAAAAGTTAAAGTTCTGGAATCAAATACATTTTATGATGTGTAAAATTTTTGAAGCTGAGGACTGACTGATTCTGCAAATGTATTTGCTGGGACTATTGGGGAATCAGTTCAAGAAGTATGTTGGAAATGATTACTATGATTATGACCACCTTACATAATTACTATACGCACAGAAGCAGAAAGACACAAAGATCTCAATGAAAGAGGACTGATTGATAAAATTGTTGGAGGGAAGAAGGCAAGAAGAGAAGAACTTATGAAAGACTGGGTTTTGTGTTTCAATCAGTTCCACTTTCTGACAGTGCTTTGGTCCATAACCCATTAGATAAGCAGGTGATGCCTGTATAGATTATACTGTATAGTATCTAGTACTATTTCTTGTTTACTTTTTTGATTGACGTATACTTATTTGTGGTTGTAATTTGTTCCCATTGTCTTGCTCTTCTTTGGTTTTGTTTGGTTTGTAAGAATTTTTATAAAATATCTAATAAAAAAGAAAACATAACTGAAGGTTACACTCATGTATGCACATTTTGCTGAAGAAGCTATCTATTCCCTCCTTCCTCTACCATGGAAAAATAATTTGAGAAGCTGCTGGGCACAGCTCTGTCCCAGCCACTGATTGACTGTGGGCTTCCTCTGACTGCACTTGGGCAGGGAGGAAGGAAATAGCAACTTTACACTGGAGGCAGCATTTCTTCTTTTTCCGTTCTATCTCAAGAGCAGCCTAAATATGGCCAGGCACACCTCATGGCTAACTGGCAGCTGGGGAGATGGGGCTGGGCCTGGCAGTGGATTGGCTTTTATTCTGGATGGAAGGAGGCAGACAGGCTGGGGAGCAGCTTCCCATATGTACGGTAGCAGAGATTTACAGTAGCAGAGATTTTTTTCTACACGATGTACAACCTCAACTGCTGATTCCTGACTCCTTTGTCTCTTATTTCTGCATTAATCTGTTGGCCTACAGTGCTATTATTTCACTTTCAACATCCTGTGGAATTCTGGGGTTTCTCCCAAATATAGGTTTTTAAACAGTATTTTTATGTATTTAAAAAAATTAATTTTAATTTTTAAGTATTTTTAAGTATTTTAAACAAGTACTGGGAAAATACACAGAGAGTTGCTCACAAAGATTGCAGTGACACCTTGTGGTAGAATCCTCAGAAGTTATCCTAACAAAAATTGTGATACCTGTGATTATTTGCCATCTGCTTCTTATGTCATATGTAGTTGACAGTGAAAGAATAAAATTTGCATAGTCTTTTTTCCCCCAGCAATCATGCATAGCCAGTGAAAGAATCAAAGCTGTTTTTAAAAAATTAAAACAGTTTTGGAAAGGAATCATCACAAACAACAAACAGAAACATATATTTTTAAAAGAGGCTACTCTTACAAATAGTGTGTGTTTGTTGTAAGCCAGTGGAGATGAAGAACATGTATCCAGAAGTTGTTAGACTACAACTTTCATCATCCCCACACAAGCTAAAACTCTATCTAACTAAAATAATCTTGAGTTTCCTGTCCTGTGTGCAATGTTATTTATGGATTTTGCTATTGTGCCATAGCTCAGTGGTTCTCAAACTTTTCATCCCTGTGACTCCCTTTGCATCTACAGGCAGCCGTTAACGCCCCCTGCTCAGTGCTGCATCCCATGTCTTCTCCTGTGCCTCTCTGTCTCTCTCAGGCCATTTCTGCACTACACTGCTATAGTGCTACTATTCCACTTTCAAGATCCTATGGAATCCTAGGGTTTGCAGTTGAGGGAGGGGCATTTAGAATTTCAGCCAGAGAGCTCTTTGGCCTCAGTAAACTACAAATCCCAGAATTCCACAGGATGTTGAAAGTGGAATAATAGTGAATTTAATAATCACTGTATTAGGAAAACATTACTGAAGATTTGGTTACACATAAAGCAAAAATATTACACAAAACTTCCAATTTGGACTTCACCTCAGGAAGCATTCGAAATCACCTCAACAAAGCAGGGAAAATTACTAACATATCAAGATATGTTGGAATGGGAGCGAGATGTACCTAGGCTGAAAACAGCGGAAGAATTAAAGGCTGAGGCATGTGAACTAAACTGGTTCCCTTGGAGACAATTAAAAGAAAGATTCAAAATGGACCAAAGACTTTATGGATTTGAGAAAACAGAAAATGAATTAGATTTACTGTTAAAAGAACATTATAAGAGAATATTGAAACTTTACAAATTGCTCCTGAAAGAATGAGATTTAGATACATGAAATAAAAATATATAATTAATATGATATATAATATGTTGAATAAGTACACAATGATAAAAGATCTGAGAGAAATAGTAATGTAAGCTATTTGTGTTGTGATTTTTCTCTTTTTCACATTTATGTTATTCACGTGGTATTTTTGCTTTATTCTGTTATGTATTGTTCTTTTTTCTTTATAATAATAAAAAAAATTAAAAATTAAAAAAAACCAAATTGCTGCTGAAGAAAGAAATGGAGGCGGAAATAGTAAAAGAAACAATGGTTCGATGGGCCCAAAACCTAGGATATTCAATCGAAATAGAAGCCTGGGAAAGAGCCTGGAAGACAGATACAAAATTTACTCCTAACTTAAATTTAAGAGAAAGTTTTTGTAAAAGGCTTCATAGATGGTATATGACTTTAGAGAGATTACAAAAAATAACTAAGAATGGGGATGCGAAATGTTGGAAATGTGGTGATAAGGTGGGCTCCTTTTTTCAGTATGTGATGGACATGTCAAAAAGCAAAGAAATTTTGGAAGGGGATACATGATGAAATTCAAAAAATATGTAAAGTTAATTTTGAAATGACACCAGAACTTTATTTTATTTATTTATAGATATAAGTTTGGAAGAATGGACATTAAAGGTTTAGCATATGGTAGAGACTGAAAAATTAGCAAATTAATTGAAAAACAAACCTATCCAAAACTTTGAAAAGGAATGGAAAGGGGTAATGGACTGGCTTAAAATATAAACTTATGTGATGATGACAGACAAATAAAGAGTAAATAAGATGTATTTTTTTTATGTTAGGGAAAAAGCAAGTAAGATAAACTCAGCTGGGGGAAAACAAATACAAGGAAGTGCAAGGGAGGGGGGAGGGATATGTCCACAGCAGGGATATATCCTGTATTTTATAGGTTGGAACTTTAATAAAAACGTTTGGGGAGTGGGGAGAAAGTGGAATAATAGCACTAGAACAGTGTAGGGCAGAGAGGCCCCAAATCTCAGAGCAAGGCCATGGCAACCTCCCTCTGAACAAATCTTGCCAAGAAAAACTCATGATACATTCACCTTAAAGCCACCATAAGTCAGAAATGACTTGAAAACACACAACAACAACAGAATGAAGCATTTCTCTCAAGCACCAGGTTTTTGGTGTTGGGAAAAGGCAGCAATTTGTTATTTACCTTGGAATTGGCCCTTTTTTTCTGATAGAGATGAGAAGATGAACATTTAGATTTCTGCCTCAGCGGTCCAAATAACTTGACTGTCTATAGGTACTACATAATGCCTTTCCCTGGTTGAGTGACACCATCCAGCACTTTGCCTCAGGCATCAAAATGATTTGGGTCAGCCTGATATGAAAACCCCAGTTGTTTTTTCCAACTTAGGCATCAAATGTCTTTTGTTGTTTCTCCCCACTGCAATTTACTGGATTCACTTAAGGCATGCTTGAAAAGGGAATCCCCCACCAGCTCTTTGTAAAATTCAGAAAGGAAACTTCAGCCTTATGGATAGAGACAGAATTCCACCTGAGTAGGAGAACTGGTCAGCCCAGGATCAGTTTACCTCGGCAACAGGATGGAATTCCACAGCCCATAACAACTGTTGACAGGGAGGATTGTTCTTCAATGCCACTAAGACTCTACTAAGTCTATTGGAATCCAAAGTGACTAAGATCCAACATGACCACAGTGATTCTCAACCACGAAGGTCCTACCCCACCTCCTGGAACATACTCCTATAGCAGTCGACCCCGAGTTGTGCCTGTCAGGAAACGGAAACGGTACCAAGAATCCACATTAGGCAATGAGAAGTGAGTCGTAACGACAAACTATAATAGTCTTGGCTTCAGTCCTTTTGTTTTTCACTTATGTCCCCTGCGTTCACTTGAACATTACGTGTGCCTCCCTACTGCAGTGCTTGTTCCAGCATAACTCCATTTCTTCATATGCTACAGCTAAAAGGAGAGGAGTGGAGGCAACAATGCACACATTTTTGTACTCAAGCTCTCAATACTGGCTTATTGGCTGAATCCTGTTGTTAGAGTAGACCCATTGAGCCAAGAGGATTTAGCTATATGTTGATCACCAGTCAAAATTGATTCAATGGGTCTAGTCTTTGCAAGAGTAACAAATTAGATCTAGACCATTGTTTCCATTTTTAGCTGAATGTTACCCTGTGAATTGGTGGCTATTTTACAAAAGATGGTAAATAGTAGAAAGCAATAATGCATGTCACTGTCTTATTTCTTCTTCACAGTATATATAACAAATGTGTCTTCTTTTCTATAATGAAAGCAAATACCACCAGAAGGGATTGTATCTCTGTCTTTTCCTGTCATAGGCAAGACTAACTATATCAAAGATCTATACACAGTTATAACTGATACCGCTGAATTTTTCGAATCTTCCCTTTGTTACTCCATTGAGTTACTGCACTGACTTATGGACAGTGTGATCCATTTACCCTTAAGCCAAACAACAGCTAAGACACACAGTACAACAACAGTAGACTTCCAACAGCACAATAAGTGAAGACACTGACTGAAAAAGTCAAACCAATGCAAAACATATTGATTCAAAACCCACCCTCTTACAAAGTAATTATCTCCACTTTTTCCAGTCTTTTACCTATCTATCCATGGATAAATCCAAATGATTTTGAAACTCAAGCTAGGAAAAGTTACTATTTTTGACAACTCTCAGAATTCCCCAACCAACATGGCATGTGCCTGTGCTGGCCGGCATATTCTGTCTGTTATCACCCACAAAGGTAATTTTGCCATTCCATTTTCTGTTGAAAATGCAGGTTACCAAAGGCTTGCATCCATTGTACTTTTCTACATGACACCAGCTTCTATCAGCTTTAGTACAAAAATTGCCCTCAATGTTGAGGTACATCTAGACATGTGGGGATCTTGAAGCAAGAAGGATGAATTTCATAAGAAAATGGCTGGGCACTAGGCTTATACAAAGAAGTCACCAGTACAACAGCTCTCGCTTTGCCAAGTTCGGCCTTTGAGATACATAACACACAGAAACACATGAAGGCTACTTGCTAGACAAATACAACTATCTTCTTTCAGAAGCAAACAAGAAATTAATGTTTCCTTACTCCCTTTGTAAGGTTTGTTCCTCATTATTATTGCCATAAAATGTTTTCTTTAATAACTGACAGGGAGAACAAACCCAGGATAAATTGATTTAAGAAGCTTCCATCCTAAAAGCAGTTTCCTTTACTGTTTCATTTGCGACCTGTTAAGACTTGCTTTAAAGGAAGATTTCTCAGGCAACCTTTTACTTCTGAATGAGTTTCATTGTTAACAAATCTTAAATATTATTGGTAGTCTCAACTACATAGAATCAATTGCTAAATGGTAAATCAGTGCTTGTGTAAATCCCATTGATTTAATTAGTCTTATGTAGCTGGGATTAGCAACTAGATTTAGTATAATTGATGTAATCATCTTTTATATTCCCAGTAAGTGTAACCATTGGGAAGTCATTATATCTTGGTAAAACAGCATGTGCTTAGGAGAAGGCTTGAAAATGTACCTTTAAGAAAAATGAATAAAATGATATAATGCCATAATGATAATAGATATGCTTTTAAATGGCTTTTCATTAATAGTATTATATTTTAACTTTTGTGTGTTTTAGAATGATGTTAATTTTTATTTCTACCAGTTTTAATATTTGTAAGCTGTTTTGAGTCCCAAGACTGGGGAAGATGGGATAACCCTACAAAGGAAAAGGTGGACAACAATGACATGCTGAAAGCAGCCATAACGGAGCAGTGGTAGGATTATGCTCTAGGTCCCAGAGCATCATCCCAACACTGTTCAATCATGAATGATATCTGCATTTAAGTGTCATCATTCTTCTTTAAAATAACTTTCTTAGCATTGCATAGCAGCACTATAATTGTCAGTTTTGAAGTGCAAGTGCTCATCATGACAGTCCCCAGCAATTTCATTGGGAATGCTCCCAATGAAAGTCTAAAAATATAAAAATTATATCAAGATGTTTTATAAATGGTACTTAATGCCTTCTAAACTTGATAAAACATATAACACATGTCAGAATAAATGCTGGAAATGCCAAGAGAAAACGGGAACCTTCATATATATGTGGTGGAGTTGTCAAAAAATTAATAAATTTTGGGTGCAGTTATTTGGGTGCAGTCTTAACTGAAATATTTGACATTCAAATCCCTCTCTTGCCAGAATTTTTCTTATTAAATATGACTCAGAATATTGATCCAATAATCGTCAAAAAATACTGGAGAATTTTACTATATCTAATTACTGCCGCTAGATTAGTACTGGTAAAATCTTGGAAATTAATAGAAATTCCCATATCAGAACAATGGATGTTTAAAGTACTGGAGATAAAGGAAATGATCTGCTTACTTCAAAAATTAATGGGAAATCAGACAAAATATTGAAAGAATGAGATCCGGTAATGAAATTCCTCCATCAAAAATGGAGTAATGTGATGACTGAATAACCAGGAAGATCAAAAAGAGAGAAATCATTCCAAATCATGGTGTGGATAACATCTTGTTGTGATATAGAGGTATTTGACAAACTAGCAATTTTGCAAGGAGAATAAGAGTAAAATTGTGTAAGTATGTATGCTATTAATATAACAGATTTGAAAATACATAAATAAGGAGGAATAAGTTCGATTCGCTCAGAGAGAACAAAGATAAAGAACATACTAAAAGGAAGTTTACATACATTTGCATTGTTCTGAATTTTTCAAGACAAGGTTAGGTTCAAGCCAAAGGAAGTCAACTTATTTATAAAATGTTTGGTGTTGTTAATGACTACTGGTATGCTTTTTTTCCTTTCCTTTTCTTTTTTCTTTTGCTGTTTCTTTTTCTTCCATTAATTGTTAAAAACAATATAAGAAGACATTTGTGAATCTTATTACAAACCAATGTCATTCTGTGTAAGTTAGCTGACTTTATTTTTAATACTGATGTATTTTTTTAATAAAAAAAAATCTTTAAAAATGTCTAAAAATACAGGTAGCTGTGCTGATTCAGTTTCCATCTTCCCAGGGGCTGGTCTTTTGGAAACTTAATGTGTCTTGATTGTCCAATCTAGACCAAATAATCCCAAAACAAGGACATAATTCTTTGCTAATTTTGCTCTTCAAGAAAGTAATGAATAATTTTTAGCCATTTTCTTCTCACTGTGAGACAGTCTTTGAAGGCTATTTGCAGGTCAGTATGTATTCTGCACAAAGTTTGAATGCTTTTTTTTTTGCACACACACACCCCAACATTTTTTGCATAGAAATTAATAATAATAATAATAATAATAATAATAATAATAATAATAATAATAATAATATTTATGCACTGGGAATTCTCTTTCCTATGCCAAAAATGCTGTAGTTGGAAATTTTATTCCAAATGAAGATTACACTTTTTGCATAGAAAACAGTATTTTTTGTCCTTTTTTCCCCCAGAAACAGCAGTTTTTTGCAAAAAACACTGTAGTGAATTTTGCCCAGAATATGTCCTAAGTGCAAAGATTCTCACCAGTTCAGGATTCTCCTTGTTAGGGTTCCCAATACTCAAGAAATATGTTTTTCAACCATTTTTCAAATATTTTTGAATATTCTTTCCCTCCCAACCACAAAATACTTTGCATTACATCAGAGGTACTTTACAACAATATGTTATTGCTACAGCACTCCACCCATGCACACCAGCTAGTGTGAGAAATGCAACTAAACCCAGAGGGTACAGAAGATCCAGGGAAGTGGAAGATGAGGTAATTGTCCCTGTTAACCATAAAGTCCCATACTTGGAACCGGCAAGCCGTGGTTCCATTACATCACTGATGCTTATCATGTAGAAAGTCTTGGGTCCAGTTTTTTAAATATTCAGTGAAACAAAGGATTAGTCACGCAACAGATGTTTGCCTGACATTTTGGAAAGATGTAGCCAAAGAAGACAATAACAGTCTTGGTCAGGGATGGGGAAAGTGAGACCCACAGGCTATGTGGGGTCTCCCAGGGCCATTTTGGTGGCTTCCAGTGCCCCCAGAGAGCAATTGAATCTGCTTCCTGTGTTCTTTTGTTTATATTCGTAAGTGATGTTTTCTCTGTCAAACAGGCTGATAATATTCAGGACATTCAGTCATGATATTTTGTTCTTTGATGGGTCTCTCTAGTAAAACATGATTAGCAGCATTATAAATTCCACTTATCCGTTCCCCTTAATTTTATGTATTATAGTGAAGAAGGCTCTGTTCACTATAGGAACCTCATGTATGACCGGAGAGTGGTTCGAGGCAACACGTACGCTATTCCCACATTATCTTGGGTGAGTCTTTTTTTTTCACTTAAATCTTTGTATATTTCTCAAATACATAAGACAAGGAAATTGTTATTGGAAATGTATAAGTGTGCCTCATACACCACCGTGGGAGGTGCTTCAGACATGCCTGTGACTACCTGCATGTGTGAACAATCTTTCACAGGTTTACCAGTGAAGAAAGAAATGTCCTTTTGCCTTAAATAACATCAAATATATTGCTTTCCAAAGGATTTGAGTGCACATATTTAACTATCAGTCATGATGAAGGAGGCAATAAGCAACTGAATGGATATCTAGCTATGTACTCAGTTAATCTGTTTAGTTTCTTGCATTCAGTGATGCATTTGTTATTATTATACACCTTCAAATCAATTTCGACTTAGGATAAACCTCTCATAGGGTGTTCTTGACAAGGTTTCTTCAAAGGAGGTTTGCCATTTCCTTCTTCTAAGGCTGAGAGTGTGTGACTCACCCAAGGTCACCCAGTGGGTTTCTATGGTTGAACAGGGATTTAAACCATGGTCTCCTGGAGTTCTTGCCCAACACTGAAACCAGTCTGGCTCTTTCTTAAAAAGTATTAGGGTACTTTAAAAAAAAGATTGAGCTAAGTCTCAATCTCCCTGATTATTTGAGAACTATTATTCGTGACTTTCAAAACCTCACACAGGCATGTACTTATGTTGTCTTGTTAAATACACTTCATGAGCCTTCCAAGGCTTTGGACTGGGACCAGCCCTATCTTTAGGCAGAGTGAAGTGGTTGCCTCTGATGGTAGTTTTTCAGTGTCCTGAAAAGGCAAAAAATGGTTAGTTCCTGATTTATTATTCCTGTATTTTTACTTTAAGGGAAGAAGAAGAGAAGTTTGTGGAATTTTACACCTCAGGTGCTGAAATAATACTTTTGGTCATGGTTCTTTATGCACCTTGCACTGTGGGTGGAAGCAGCACAACTGGCTGTTCTGTCTTAGCCCACCTTTTATACTGCAAGATAAACTGCAGTCTTCTTCTAATAAGTCTTTTATAGCAGAACGGAGGGTAGAAAACACTGGCAGGAAGAGGGGCTTTTGCAGATTGCTCCCATTCTCTTGTCCCCCTGGTGTAATTCTATTTTTCGTCACAAAAAGAAATCCATTTGTCAGCCTAGGTCAGAGTACTCATCTGCTTCTTTTTGCTGGTATGAAAGATTCCTTTCACAAGTATCCCAGTCCATGGGTTAAGTGAGCCCAGATGAGGTTTGTTCTGGGCCTGTGTCCCAGATCCACATTTTCCCTTTAGCTCTGGTTAGGGATGGGGAAAGAAGTCCAACTGATATAAAATACTAAATAATACCCAAGAAAAGATATTTCCAGAAGGAATTTGATTATAAATCATTGTATTTCGTTGAGCATTCCAGAAATGTTTAGTACACTTCCAGTTTTCTTCAAACTTTTTAACCACACACTGTTGTTGCCTAACCCAGTCTGCTTCAATTTATTCTTTACAGCCAAATTGCACAAGTTCAGGTACCATTCTCTCTATTTTCTAATTTGTCTCTATTCCTAGTATTGAACATAAGTTACTTTTGCTGCCACTGTCATTCAGAATATTTCTTTTAATCTGAGGGTTTAAGTGGGTTTGGTTTTCTCTGAATTCCATCCATGACTGTGATTCCCAAATAAATAAATCAGGTCAAAAACCACAGCAAAAATTTGTGCTTCTTTCCATCATGGCCTCAGCAAATTCCTATTTCCTTGCCTCAGAAGTCCCTGGGCTTACTGCCCAGTTGATGCCATACCTTCCAACAGCCCTCATTTCATATAGACAGTCCCAATAAATCTTCTTATCCTACTTTTTAAAATGTCCCAATTTCTCTGTCATCTCTCCTCTTTTCTCTTTTATTCCCAGCTTACTTTACTCTCTAGAAACAGAGTTCAAATTGCAGAAGTAGTTTGCCCTCAATTAATTCAGCAGCAGGGAAAGGAAAGGAGGTGGCAACTTTTATTTTTCCCAGTAGGCCCAGACAAAAGCAAACTGCTTCAAACTCTCCTGGGTTGTGTATTCTTCCTCATTAATGACCTTTGCCACACTCTTGAGTTTCCTTGGCCAATTTTCAACTGTTCTCAATTGAGAAATGTGGGAGGCTATGAAATACTGGATAATAGCATAGAAGACCAAGAATGAGGATAAGGGGTGCTACCTGAATAATCCTGATGCCATATGGACTGTCATGGTTTTGTCGTTCTTGTTCCTGATGCTATGCTTAAACATTCACATAATGGAAATCTTTTCTAAGGTGCTTTGAGAGCCTCTAAGGCTCTCAAGGCTATAAAGGGGGATATATGTGCTTCAAAGAAAAATCAGTTTTGATACCTCTACCATGTAGATTGGAACAGCACTTTAAAATAGCAGAGGAATGTTTCTCCCACTTCCCAGAGTCCTGAACCAGATCCTGTCGAGATTCAGAGGCGACGAGACGCCCACAGGAAAATGCTTGCTAGAAGGCGAGCAAAGGAAGAGAGTGAGGTACATGCTCCAGTAGTTGAAGACACAAGAAACCATGTTGATGTGCAGACAGGTAGCGCACCAAAAACTTATGTGATTGTCTTACCTTGAAATGAATAAACCTCTGTCTCATGACTGATGCAGAATAAATAGAGAGACTTTTCTATAGTGGCAAGACAACGTAAACATGCAGGTATGTTGAGAAGAACAAATAAAAAGGATGTTGCACAGACAGGAAATTATAGCTCAGATTTTACTTACTATTTTAGTTGAAAAATATGATTTTTAGACTATGTGGCTGGAATCCTATTGCAAACTTATAAATGCAGAAGCACCACAGTTACAGTGGTATGCAGTGAACCCCATCCCAGTTCTTCCAATCCCCACTTACTGAGCAGCAGCCATTGCAGTCAATGGTGATCTGTTCCCCTGGCAATTGGAGAGCAGCAAACTGATATTCCCTTCAGCCATCTATGGTGCAACAGGCAGAAGAAGGCCCCTGTTGGAATTCCCCCTCATACCAGAGATCACTCACTGGGAACATTAGGTAGCTGCTTAAAATAAACAGGGGGACAGACCCCCCCACTATCAATCACAGTGGCTGCCGCCTGGTAAGTGGGGATTGATGGACTTTCTTAGTCCCTCTGTATCCCCTAAACTAAACAGTCATGAGTGTTTAACTCTCATAACTGCCCAACAGGATTCCAGCCATCACTTTTAATTTTCTTCCAATATTTTAAAAGAAGTAGATCAGAATCCTTCTTTTTTTTTTCCCCACTGACAGACCTATTTCAATCAGTAGAACTGGGAGGAAAATCATTTCCCTACTCACCTGTAGCCCTCTATGTGCCTTCCAAACCTACTCCAGGGGACTAGTGAATTCTCTGGGCACATTTTTCAGATGGTACAGAGAGCTGTAGGAGAAAGGGGACGAAAAGAGAAGGAAGTCCCATCACAGCGGTGGCTGGCCACCATCACAATCAGGCCACACGTAGGTTATTTCATTATCCTACCCCTTTCAACACTTTCAAGTCAGTTTGTAATGTTTCTGAAAAGTTTCACCTTTTGGATTGAAATTCCTAAGCATATCAGGAAATAAAGTCCCACTAGCTGAATTCAGCAAGGTTTGTTGCCCAGCCTTGCTCTTAGTTTATTTTCTGGTATTTGTTTAAAAGTCTAAATGAGTGACTGAGTGAGTTAGTTGTTATAAAATTATTTTAAAACCTCCTTTTGGCTTTAAATTTTAGAGATGGAATGAAAGAGAAATAGATTTTACTGGTGTTGGAGTGTCTTGTCATTATTACATATGAGTTTAGCTTAAGTGCCCCAAGGTGGGTATCCTTTTCTTTAGTTTTTATCCTACAGCTTAAGTTAGGGAATTATAGCATTTCTGTGGTGTGCCAGAGGCCAGTTCCATATATATTTATTTGGAATTAAGCCATATTTCATTCAGTAGGGGTTAGTCCTGGAAATTATGTGTACAGTTGCAGTTTTACCACGTTCAAAGCCTTAAAATATTTTATGTTATTGTGATTCAAAGTGAAGAATGTGTAGCCTCTCAGCCACATGTGGCCCCATAAATACACATGTCTTGGCCATCCAAGCTCTCAAATACCCAAGGTCCCTATTTGCCCTCCCCCTCAAAAAAAAAATCATTCTCTTCCAAAAGCAAAATCTCCTGCAGTCCTCCAGGAATAGCAGAACAACCACCTCCAAATTCTTCCATCAAAGAAAGTTAAGAGCTGACATGATAGCCATGTTTAAATATTTCAAAGGATTTCATATGGAGGATGCAGCAAGCTTGTTTTCTGCTGCTCCAAAGAGAGAAGTACCTTCAAGCTATAGGAAAACAGATTCCACCTAAACATCAGGAGGAACTTCCTGATGGTGAGAGCAGTTCAACAGTGGAATACGCTGCCTTGGGGTATGGTGGAGTCTCCATCTTTGGAGGCCATTAAGCAGAGGCTGGATGACCATCTGTCAGGAGCACTTGATCGTGTCTTCCTACATGGCAGTGGGTTGGATTCGATGGCCCTTGTGGTCTCTTCCAACTCTGTAGTACTATGATTCTGTGATCCTTAGATGACCCACTGGCTGAAAAACCTGCTGCTTAACACATTGGTGAGACCTGGGTTCTACTGCAGTTCTACTGCAGTTCCACACCTCGTTCTAATCTTTCAACCAATCATCTCTCTTCTGCTATTAGGAAGTACAGCAGGCAAACAATGCTTTATGGAGTTTTTTTTTTCATTACATTCACAGTGATGAAACAGTAAGCAAAATGAGAAGCAAAAAAGAGTTTACAATGTACATTCCCTTCTCTAAACCACATATATATATAATAAAAAAGAGAAAGAGAAAAAATTCATCAACTCTAGAGTTGGTTTCTCTAAAGTTAATAAAGAGAGGGAAAAAAATGAGAGAAGAAAGAAAGTTGTCCTTCCTAAATTCATATTATGGATTCCTATGCTCCATTATCCCAGCAACTTAAATGTATACCTTTCTCTCAATATCTGTTCCTCTAATCCTGCCAATTCTAGAATCTTAATCTAGTTTGTTCCTGGACAAAAGAGCAAGAAAAGCATTGAGAATCACATTCTGTGGGTCATCCACACATAATTATATGTGTAAACAGCTATAGATATGTACGTATGATATATTCCTGCCTGTTTACTCTTTATATTTATCACCTGTACCATGTCCTCTTCTACTGACTTCAAATGTTGGTACAGTTTGTGATCCCGTTAATACACTATGCCTAATTTTATTTTACTTATGAAATATGAATTCCAAAGTTTGTTCAGTTCTTATCTATGAAATCTTCCTGAGCTTACAAGAGATTTTCAATCACTGGTGCCCGTTCCTCTTTGATTTTTGCCTTTGAGGATCTATGCTAGAATATCCATAGTTTTTACTTCTAGGATAGCCTGGCGCCATTCTTTTATTTCTGGAATGTTGCTTTTTTCCAGTGTTTTGCAAACACTATTCTAGCCGCAGTTATTAAATATAGTAATAAACTCCACTGCTTTTTTTTTACTAAACAGGAATCTCATTCATGGGTTATGTTTAACAAGTACAGTTTAGGGGACAGTGGAAACTTACATTTGAACCATTCTGAAATATTGTTGTGAATATGAGTCCAGTATTTTACTTGACTTTATTTTATTTTTACTTTTTTGCATGTCCACCAGATATGATAGAAATTTCCTACTTCTTGTTGGCTTTATCAGTTGTTTTGAGGAGAGGTAGAGGAAGTGTATGTTTTAGTTCCTTCTCCCACATAGACCCACTCATGCACACTTTTAAAAAGTGGATAAAAGAAATGTGGGTGTGCTATCATACAAAATTAGTATGCTGTTGTTTTACAGTTAATGACTACTTTTACAGTTAATGACTACATCAAGCAAATGTGGTAATAACAATTGCTCTGGAGATAAGATTTGTGCTTCACAGTTCTTGTTTCTTTCTATCCACCATCCATCCTTGGCTCGGTGCCCTCCAGAAGGGTTAGCCTAGCTTCCCATCAGTCTCAGCCATGCCATATTTGGAGGACAACAGCTTGAAGAAGGTTGATATACACCATGTGCACTGAATTGTGGGCCATGGAATGAAAGTAGCATTTCAATGGAGTAAACAAATGAGGAAAGAATTCAGTTGCTGCTTCTGCTGCTGTAGCTGTTACTGTGTACCTCCAAGTTGACTCAAACTTGTGGCACCCCATCATAGGGTTTGCTTGGCAACATTTATTCAAGGAGACTTGCCACTTCCTCTGTTGAATATGGCCTACAGTATGTGATATTCCCTGGTGAAATCTCTTCCAAGTACTAATCAGTCCTCACCCTCCTTAGCTTCCAAGATCAGACAAGATCTGGGGCCCATTCCTACACAGTTGTAGTGCCGTTATTCCACTTTGGCCCTTTCCACACGGAGGTAATAAAACCCCCATGTAGTGCAACCTCTGACAGAGGTCTTCTATACCTTGGAGTGCGCTGTGCTGTATTTAATTTTTCAGCTCTACACCTCAATCCATGCAGAGATGCCTCCAACTGTCGTTGCATGCGCTTTTTAAAAACCGGAAAAAATGTGGTCTTTTTTCCCCGAGGCGCGCTATCGCGTACATGCTCACTTGTGTAGAAGCACAGATATGCGCTGATCTGCCCATGAGATCAACGGAGGGCGGGCCGTGGGCGTGGACAGCTTCAGCAGTTGGTCCGCCCCACAAAGAACAGGACGGCGCCATTTTTTAATCCTTGGAAAACGATTAAGAGCCACAGCAGGAAAAAAGAAAAAGGATTGCAGGTACATAGTTTGGATCAAAATGAGTATGTTTTTATCTTTATCAGTTTAAAATAAGTTTTGCATGTGCGCATGGAGCTGTTGGCAGTTCTGGAGGCTGGGGATATGCGGTTGGGGGGCTTATATTTCGGGGGGGACTGCTGAATGCTTTCTTCTTCCTCATATCAGAACAAAAGACTGCCTGGTCTCTCCCCTGATCTGATAGCATGCCCGTATCCCCCTTATTTTTAAAATAGCCTCCATGTGTTGGCTGGCATGCTGTATGGGACCTACAATATTTTCCCTTCCCTTTTTACTAATCAGTTTTTTGTTTTTATTGCAGTTTTATTTTGGGAGGGGGTTCAAAGTTTATTTAATTTATTTATTTATTATATTTGTAGGCTGCCTTTCGCCTAGAATTGGAACCCAAGGTCTGGAGAGCCACTCAGTATCCACCTCTGCTGCTTATATACCTCAGACGAAATAGATTTCAACTTGTTTTGAAACCAGAAATGTTTTTTGGGGGGAGGGAAGAGCTCAAGAATCTAAATGCCAATAAAAAATTTTTTTAAAAAAACTTGTTTTGAAATCAGAGAGGGTTTATTGGGGGAGGGAATCCCAAGCTGAAATGCCTCCCCATAAAAAAAATAAGCTAGAGATGGGAAAAATAGACCTCTGCAGTTGTCTTTGGATTGCAGCTCCCATCATCCCACATAGGAGTTGCTGGGAATTGTAGTCCCGAGACTGACAGGCTCTCCCCCTCATCTGACTTCAAACGGCACCTTAGGAGTCAGGGAGGGGGGATTCATATCCTTTCCAACACCTCAACTTTGTTGGATGAAAATCCCCAGCATTCCCCTGCCGGCAGTGGATACTGGGCATTGCACTACAGCCCCATCTGGGGGGCCGCACGCATCCCCCACCTTGCGGTGTCCGTGGGAATCATGCAACTGGTGGGATGTGGCTGGACTCCAACTCACAGCATCCCTTACAACTGGCCAGCCGGTTGGGGACGCTAGGTGTTGCAGTAAAGCCCCAATCTGGAGGGCTGCGGGTACCCCCGCCCTTGCAGCTTTCCCCCTTCCCACTTCCCTGGGCTTCCCTCACCGGGCTCTGCAACCGTGGCCTCCTCCACCGCTCCCAGGCGCTCCCTGTTGGATGAGCCGCGCCACGCCAGGCGCTCCATTGGTTGCCGTGCCGCTCCGTCTTCGGAAGACCCGGGAGACATCATCACCCTCTTCCCAAAGCATGCCGGAAAGTGTAGTTCTGAGCAGGGCAGGCTTTGACAGCGCCACAGAGGCATCCAGAGGAGCGGGGAAGGATGTGTGCCCCTCTGCAGATGTGGGTGCCCCTCTGGTGGCAGCTCCCAGCAGCCCCAAACCAACTGCATAGGCCATGGAGAGAGTGGCATGTGGTCACCCCTGGACCAATTCCCGGCGGGGAGGGAGGGAGGGTGGGTGGCTGTAATGGCCTCTGTTGCAAGTGACCCAACCGCTTCCCTCCCCAGCTAAAATGAAGGCATACGTCTCCATCCGAAAATTGAATAATGGCAAGGTGTACCAACATTGCCTTCCTCTGAGGCTGAGAGAATGTGACCTGACCAAGGACACCCAGTTGGTTTCCACGGCTGAGTGGGGATCTGAACTCTGGTCTTCTGTAGTCCAGCACTCAAACCCCTGTATTCACGGTATCTTTCGGAGCAATGGGAGCCTGGCAACGTTGGTCATCCCCTCTTCTTCCATTGCAAAGCCAGCAGAAAACAGCAGAAAGAATGGGCGGGGAAAAAGTCTCAAGCTAAAAATAACTCAAGGCTAAAAGGAGGGAGGGGCGGAGGGAGGGAGGTGTCGTGGGAGGACCTAGGTGGCTGTGCATACATGCATACATGCGCACGTGAGCATGTACGTAATGACGCATGAAGCCGTTTTTTTTTTAAAAAAAACAGCCAATCACAGCCGAAGGGGGCGAGGTAAGGAGACTAACGGGAGTGGCCATGAGAAAATCGTGTGGAACTATTAACACACGCTAGACCAGTTCACGCTAGAGCCGTATGGAACTTCGTAAATTAAAGTCCGCTTTAGTGCAGATACAGAAAAAAACGGTCGGTAGCGTTGCAGCGCGATTTCCTCGCCTCATGTAGAAAGGGCCTTTAATTCCACCCTGTGGAATCCTGAGGTTTGTGATCCTTTGAGCCAGTAGAGGGCTCTGGCGACAAATTCTAAATGTCCCTCCCTAAACTGCAAATCCCAAGATTCCACAGGATGGCACCATCACAATTAACACAAAATAACAGTGTTATAACTATGTGGCGTTAATGGCCCTCTGGTGTCACGTTTCATTAAACATTCTATGGAACACATGTTGAGTGAAAGAAGATAGTCCAACTGCAATAAAATCATTCCTCATTGTGTCATTATTTCAGAATTATACCTGGAAGAAATTGCAGACCGCATTATTGAAACAGACACGGAATGCCAAACAGATGCTTTTCTGAGCAGAGCAGCCCCCGCTCCTTTCATCCCACAAAAGACTGGGGCTGATGCATCTACACAAATAGAAGAAGGAGAGGTATTTAAAATTCCAATACTGAATTACATGAAGATAGCAACCTACATAGTAAAAACTCTTCTTCTTGCATATTTTGATGTCCTTTATACTCTAGAAAGTTAGGACATCATAACACTGAGTCACTGCCAGATTAATCAAGTAAAACATGAGACAGTTTGGTTGCATCATGCATACAGTTGACAGGTCTCAGAGAACTCAGTTTAGAGAACTGTCATGCTTCTCCACGGCTCCAGCTTGAGCAACATATTTCAGCAAAGTTTGCAGGAGGAGGAAATTTGAGGTTTGTGTGTGGCTTTAAAGTCTCAGCAGTCATTTCCACATGTTTTCAATTGTCATCAGGGAATATTTTTGTATGTGCACTGCATTTATGCAATGTTACCATACAGTAGTAAGAGGAAGGGATGGCAGAAAGAGCTGATGGGACCATGTACTTGGGCCCATTGTGCCATTTGGGGAAGAACAAATAAAAACTCCCCACACAGTGGTGGTAAGCCTCAGCAGCAGCGTAAGACCCAGAAAAACTCTGGGTGTGTCATGTGTCTAGGTAAGACAGCATGAGATGCAAGGCCTAGCAGGAATGGTAGCAACTGGTACAGATGCTGGATATATTTTGCTGTTTCCCCGGCTGCCACAATTGTTTTTCTCTCTGGTTCTAGGCTGTCATATTACCTGATTAGCTGTTTTTAACCTCCTGGATTCTGGGCACAATTCATTTCCATTCTTTGCTTTTGACAAGAAGTTCCCCAAGTACCTGTCCTTCCACTGGCTCTTTGGTCCTGTAGACCTACCAAAGGCTATACAGCTATGGCTTAATGAAAAATATTGTATGCCAAGGGATGGTTTTTATGTATGTATGGGAAACAGAGCACAAACAAGGCTAGAATTTCCCTCTTTGTCATTAGTACAGAACACCATTCCCACCATCAGACAACAGATGATCGAGGACAACAGTAGGATGTTGTTCCTTTGTTCTTTCCTGCCTGTCACCTTAGGTGCCATGGAGAGGACACTATTCCATCACCTGCACTGATGTAAGCTCCATTAGTCATTCCAGTCAGCTTCTGTATATGGAATGGGCAAAGGGCACCATCTTCTTTTACCTCTTTCATAAATGGATGGAGCCCTCTGAGGAAGAGTCATCATGTCTGGATCCAACCCGGTGCCTCCTTATGAGAAATCTTGTTGCCAGACCATCACTGGGCTTCTTTCTGGCCAGACCTTGTTTCATGTTCTGAAAAAAAAAATATTTGAATAATTTATTTTTTATTCTATATCTGAAAGATGCCTATGAAGCATTACACAGTTAAAATGGCATAAAATGATTACAGATCCTTTCCAAACCCTACCTGGATCCATTGTCGTCTGGTGGCAATCCCAGCAGCGTCTCTGCTGGGAAGGAAGCACAAGGGGAGCAATCCCCTCCACTCCAGACTGGCTCCCTGATGAAGGAAGCATGGTGGACATGTCTCTTCCTTCCAGAGAGCTGCCGGGCACTTTCTTGGGCTGCCCTGAGACAGGAAGCACGTTTATTGTGCTTCCAGGGCTTTTGCAGGCCAGGTAAGTGCAGGATGGTGGTGCACTTGTGTCATTGATGGGGAAAACAAGTCAATGACTTAATCCGTTATTGTGCCACCTGGTGACAGGAGAAGGGCAGGACTGCAACCATGTCACGCAGAAGCATCATTGCAGTCCCACTCCTCTCCTGTCCCCATGCTAGGACAACAGCATCCTGTGGAAAGGGCCATAGACTAAAAGGGCTCTAAAACCATAAGGATAAAATGAAGATATATAGAAGTAGAATAATTGTGGTTGCAGAACACTGTAAAACAACAATTCATATAACATTTGTTATCTTTAGTGATAATGTTTACCCAACACTTCTATAGGCTTCCATATATTATTCCAGCTACCCTTACAAAAAGACCGTAACCTAGGTACAGAAATTGGAAGTAACGTGCCACAATTAACAATGGCCCTTTCCACACGGGGTAAAAAAAACGGCTTAGGGCGACCTCATCCGGAGGTCGTCCACACCATGGAGCGCGCTAGAGCAGTTTGAATAGTGGAGGTTCCACACCTCAAACCGCGCTAGCGCGGCTGCAAGGGGTGGCGTGGCGCGTTTTTTAAAAACCACATTTTATGTGGTTTTTACGAAACGCGAGCGCGCTAACCTGTTGCAGCGCCCCGTGTGAAGCTGCAGGGACGCGCTAGCGCGTCCCTGCAGAGCTGCCCGGCGGCGGGCTTCCGGCTGGCGCGCTGCCCTGATTGGCGGAGCGCCGCCAGAAGTCGCCGACCGCCATTTTGGGCGCCGCCAAATGCCGCCGAAACTTGCCAGCGTGTGGAGCGGCGAACGCGCGCTCCCCGCAGGAACGGAGCAACCCGTTTTCAGGTAAGATCCGTCCCTGCGTGCGCTGCCCCGTTCCCCCGTCCCCCGTGTGGAAAGGGCCAATATTACTTATAAAGTGTTACATTTTGAGATAGTAATGTTCCCAGCCCTGTTATGTTCAAAAAGTTCTGCAGCTACTAGTAAGTAATTTTATTCATGACTCCTAAACCTTTCCCTTTAGCAGCTACATTAGTTCAGGCTTGGATCACTTTCATCCTTTTAAATGTATTTTAATTGTATTTAAAACAAAACAAAACTAGAAAGTATCCCCAGAATAACTCACTGGTGATGAATAAGATCACAAGCCAAGCTTTTAATAATGTGTCACGCTAACAAATTACTTTTGAAAATGGTATCCAAGCTCTGACTTGGTAAGTATTACAATCCCAGCGTTACTAACAAAAGGCTCAGCTTTCATCCCATCCCATTTAAAAAAAATAAATGATTTCCACTTCCCCTGAAACAACAAGATGTTGAGTAGAGAGAGGATGAATAGCATTGTTTTATCTCTTCAGCTCTTTGACTTTGACATTGAAGTCAAACCAATACTCGAAGTTTTGGTTGGAAAAACTATAGAGCAAGCTTTGATAGAAATCACTGAAGAAGAAGAACTGGCCAATCTTCGTGCACACCAGTACGCCTATCAAGAACTGCGCAATGCAGAGATAGCTGAACTGCATCGCCTTGAAGAACAAGAGAAAAGACGCAGGGAAGAAAAGGTATATCTAGATGATGCACACTGCTGAATGGTCAAACATAATGCAGTTTCTTGTTTATTTATAAGAGTGTTAATTTAAATTTCTAATTTCTTGTCTATAGAGCTCAACCTTGATTTCTCAAAAACTAATTACATTAATTGTAGAATAATCATTGGCTGGGTCCGTATAGAGTGAAAATCTGTGGTTTCCTACCATGTGAATAAGCCTCAGCAAGTCTCATGCTCATGTGTTCAATTTTCTCCTTACCTCTTCTGCGAACTAGAGAAATCATCTGTAAGTGTTCACTTCTGATTTTCAACAAATGGAAGTTTCTTGTGACATTCAAACTCAGGAAGTTCTGGGTTGCTTAATCTCTACTGAGTAAGTGAATCCAGTGAGCTTGCATTTCCTAGAGCTTTAACAAATTGCAGTTCCCTGAGTTTGGTTATCAGAGGAACCTCTGTTTTGCTTAAAATCAGGAATAATAGTGTCTGACATCTAGAACACAGAAGACAAGAGGTTGTATCCAGAATCTGCCTTCCACCGTTTGAAGAACTGTGCTCACCGAACATAATTCTGTCCAGTTTTTAGGGATTCCCTCTCACTATTACACCAGAGCCCACCACATTCAGCAGGGTCACACAACCTTCTGTGTAGCATTTTCAGTGGGCTGCAAGAGCTGATTTAGGAGGAGAGATACAGACCAGTGATTGTTAACTTGGGTTCCACAGACCCCTCACAGGGGGTTCACGAAGCTCTGCTAATGAACACCAATAGCAGCTGCAGCAGCAACAGGGACACAGCAGTGGGGGGTGTTTTGGTGCACACACCAAATGAAGGGGCAGTTTTGGTGCACACACGTCTGCTGACATGTCACTTTTGTCAGGGACATGGTGGCTGGGGGCGTGGGCACTGAGGGACATGGCAGTAGGTTTGTGCACATGCACAAACTGCTCCCTCATTTGCAAACAAGGGAGCAGTTTCCACACTTGCACAAACACACACACACAACACATGCTGCCACATCCCTGACAAAAGCGACATGGCAGCAGGTGTGTGCATGTACCCAAAGGATCACTCTGGAAAGCAGGGTTTGAATCCCTGGTTTGGCCATGGAAATTCACTGGATGACCTCAGGCAAGTCACATTCTCTCTGCCTCAGAGAAAGCCAAAGGCAACAAATCTCGCCAACAAAATCCCCATGATAAGTGTGCCCCAGGGCAGCCATAAGTTAGTTTTCAAAGGCGAGAGACATGATGGCTAGAAAGGACCTCCTACTGTCAGTGGGACTTTGTTTTTGTGTGTCTTCAACTCAGTTCTAACTTATGGAAACCCTATATTGAACCTATCAAAGGGTTTTGTTTTTTGGCAAGATTTGTTCAGAGTGTGGTTTCCTTTGCCTTCCTCTGATGCTGAGAGAATGTGACTTGCCCAAGGTCATCCAGTGTTTAAGTGGGAATAGAATCCTAGTCTCCAGAATAAATATATAAATATTTGGATATTTAAATAAATATTTGAATATTTAAATCTAAATTTTAATATTTAAATCTTGATTTAAGTCTGGGGATCCCCAGCAACAAATTATATTTACAGGGAGTCCCTGGCAAAGAAAAGATTAAGAACCACTGATATAGACATTTCCTTTTGCCAGCCCAGCTACACATTTCTAAATTGGGATCAGTTCAGGGAAAAGACGATTAAACCCATAAAACACGAGGCTCACTGCATACGTAGCTCATTCATATAGCAGGAAATTGTGGTTTCCCAACACATTTGAACTGGGACATTCTCTGTCTGGGAAGCTACATATTATGGAGCAAACCTGATTCTGAGCATACTTCCAGTGTTAAACCCGTGATTCCCCACAGCACAATGGGTGACACAAACGTTTATACATAAACTTTTGGTCACCCTGAGTCAATCAAGGTCCAGAAGTGTTTAACAACAGATACACATACTTTTATGTTGTTCACACTGTTAAATGAAACAGCTATGCCACATCAATAGCAATCACAGACAAATGCCTCTATGTGTATTCCTTTCAGTCTGGTAAACAGATAATTTTTTAAAATAATAAGTTTTATAAACAATTAAAAAGTACGGGTGTGTAAACAAAACGCTCTCTGCTGTTCTTAGAATTCAAAATAAGACATCGGATAAAGTGTTTTAGCCCTGAATTTGTTGCTACCAGAGGAACTGTGAGTTTCAAAATCTGTGCTTCCCAAGATGCTGAGAATGTATGCAGAGGTTGGGAGAATGCTTGCTTAGTCCCAGCCACACTAACCAGTTGCCCTTGCAAATATTTCCTACGTTCAGGCACAACATGCTTTGCTCACTGGCCTATATCAGTAGCAATGGTTTGTAGCTTAAGCAATGATTTCTAAACACCTAGTTTCAAATCAGTCAGGCTTCCACTTACTCAAAATCATACACAGGATACCTACATCTGATGTTAAGTTGAAAGGACAGTTTTTCATCCACCGCCCCAACCCCCAAAAAAGTATCTGATATCAGTCCATCTGACCACCAATTACAAATAGTTCTATCTATTGTCATCCATTTTGAGAATGCAGAGCGGCACACAGACAGAACAAAAATGGTAACAGGGCAAGCCCAGGTGGAGCGATAGAAGTAAGGAGTACTGGAAGTGATGATGTACCTCTCTCCTGGTCATCTAGAAACAATTGTTATTCACCACAGGTAACCAAGCTACCACTTCATGACAGATGTACCTTGTCACTCACCAACACTTCAAAAAGAGACAGCTATTACATTAGCAGGGATAGGATTACTGGCAAAATGTTGGTACACTCAAACCCAAAGTCTGTAGCTCGCCATTGTTTCTTTATAGTTTCTGCTTAATCAAAAAAAAAAATTAGTTTGAAGATGCCATCCCTGAAAACACCATGTTGTTCTCTGCAGCTTTCATTTTTGGTATAAATACGTTTCAGACTATTGGATAGTTTAGTTATACGTTGTAGTTATATTATTCTCTTTTTGATTTAACTGCACATATGATTCTCTGTATGATAGTTTATGGTGTTGTCTGGTATTGTTATCTGTTTATTTTATGTTTGTGTTTTGGTTGAATTTTTAATAAAATATTTATTTAAAAAGAGAAAAAAAGATAACCCTCAAAAATAGTTTCTTTATGTATCACCCAAACTAATAATGTGATCTGTTTTCATAACTAATCTTATCATCAATAATAAGGCAATACAGAGTGATTATTACTGTTGCTCTCTTAATTCAAAATAAGCTTTGACCACATAAATGGGGGAGCCCCGTTTTTAAGATTCCCAGCCTATTTTGTGAATAATGGGGAAATGCCTGCCTTACCCAATATTATAGGCATCTTCCATTATTATTTAAAGGAACGTCGTATGCAGCAGCAGGTGGCAGAGCAAGAAAAGCAGTCACAAGTCTCTGACAGAATTGCAGCTCGGGCATTTGCCGTGCAGTACTTGAGTAACCTCATTCCTGCAGTCTTAACTAGCCTTCAGAATAAGGGATTCTTCTATGATGACATACATAGAGGTATGTAAACAAACTATATTGGTCATAAACATTTAGAATAGATATACTGCACTGTACATGTAATAATACTAAACCAGGGATGGGCAACTGTGGGATGCTGGGGGATATAATGGCTTCTACCAGGAGACCTTGGAAGGTGGTACCTTCCCTACCACCAACACCACCACTATCACCAACAACAACAACAAAAAAAGAACCAAAAACTTTTGCCCCCAAACACATTTTGGGGGACATAGGGAACATTTTCACTATGATTTAGGCCATTTTAGGAGAAGATGCCCCCACACATCCTAAAGGACATTTAGGACATTTGGGGGCAAAACTTGGGAGGGTCTGGAGGCCACAGAAATGGTCTTGGAAAGCCATAAGCAGCCTGCACACCATGCTTTGCCAACCCCATCCTAAACCATCTTGGCTGAAAATACCTGACTCCAAAACAGGTAATTGTGTGACCAGTGGCTTCTATGTCAGTGGGAGTCTCCTGAATGTCTACACATTTAAATCTTTTCAACGTGTACTCATTAAGTGCTGGTGGCTTCCATGTCACTGGGGAAATGAACCCCAATGTTTTATTTTTGAGAAGAAAAAGAAGTAATTTATCTAGAGGTGTTGAGACCATTTTCCCCAAAAAATCCCATATGGGAGATTGAGTCAAATGTTCCTTTTACGTCAATGAAATATAAAGGTCCTTTGGTTTGTTGTTGTCGTTTTTGCTTAAGCATGTTTATATGCATTGATGTATAGCTGATCTGCCCTGTGTACATCCAGCTTGCTCTTCCCACAGAATATTCTCCTTATCTCTCCCAGTCAATTAACGTATTGTACAGATGTTTTGTGTACAGGTTGATTGTGCATACTAGACAAATAGGCCCATAATTTGATGGTTCAGTTCTGGGGCTTTTGTAATGTATGGGGACAATTACATACATCTCAGAGATTTTCTCTGCTAAGTCAATGCTGGTGATTTTATGCTGATCATATCTGTTGATATGTACTGTGCTTTTTAAAATATCAAAGGCCATTGTCTGGATGCAAATAAAATGTGACAGGACTTGAGATTTTAATCTGAATTTTAAAGGAGCTATTCAAGTTGCTGAATCTATTTCAGGGGTAGATAATTTAAATTTTCAACCAAAACCCAAAGCAATTCACTGTAACACTAACATGGAAGCCTCCAGCCACCAGTGGACACAAGAATGCTTGAAGTATTAGAAGTAGTTTTATATTTCAGCCCACCAGATCAGCATAGCAGAATATATATCATCTCCACAGTTTCCAGATTTTAGTTTGCATGCTTTAAAAAAAAAATCTCCTGAAGGTGATCTACAAAACTAAAATGAGGATTAAAACAGCAGCCCAGAGTGAACAAGCAAACCATAAAGGGGTGTAAACATTACTTTAAAAAGATTGTTTCCTAACATATGAATGATCTCTCTTAAGATCATTGGTTGAGCGCCTTCACTGAACCCTCCTGCTCTCAGAAGTGAGGCAGGTTATGGCTGGTGACAGAACATTTGTTGTGGTGCTGTCCAAACCTTCCAGCTTTCTTCCAAGGGCCACTTTGCCTGTAGCCATTGTAACTGTTATTTAGGCACCAGATTAAGACGATTCCGTTTCCCTGAGCTTTTAGTGTGGTGTTTATGCTTTTTTTATAGTGTGCTCCAGTCACCATGCAGTATGCAGTATTTTAAACCAGCAGAATTTTTCAGAGGCAACCCCAGGCTGCTTGTAAGGGTTCACTTGGAGGACAAAAGGCTATTCACACTATGCAATTATAGCTCACTATGGGCTCTTCCAGAATGGACAAAAGTCTCAGGATTTGGCAGGACGTAAAGTTATGGTGGATGGAGTCTCTGACATTCATATGTTGCCTTTCCTGTCTCAGTATTTGTCTTGTGAATTTCCAGTATTAGCAGCATTTAAACCTCACTACAGGTAGTGGATGGTGGTCTTTTTCCTTTGTACTGGAAGTTTCCAATACATACTGGGGGACACATTCCATATCTGTATCCTTTGATTTGGATCCACCTGGTATACTTTTGGAAGATCCCACTGATATCATTTAGAATGGGAATGCAACTTTCACCATAGAGGTTTTTGTTCCTTCCTTACATTTCTGGTTACCAGATTGGGCCGGCCAGTGCTAAAGTGGAAGAGTACTTTATTCTAGCATATTTTTAAAATGAATGTACAGGACAGAGAACATGGGTACTGGGTGAGAAACATGGGGGTGTGCTGTGTTTGTGGTGAGGTAATAGAGGGCAACCATATCCACACCACAGTTTAACATCACTGCATGGAGGTTTTTCACTGATATTGGATCATTCATGAGGTTTCCAACTGAAGATATTTTTTTCCCTTTCTTTTGCAGTTGTAGTGCTAAAATGGTATAGATTTAGTGCTTTAGCACTATGAGTATAGAAAAAAAATTAGGTATGGGAAACAGGTAACATGGATACAGGGGAGGATCATGGGGGAGGTGTTAAGTCTATGGAGAGAATGCAGGGAAATGGAAGGAAACATCTACACCTAAGCTTAATCACAAAAGTGGGAGCAAAGAATTATTGAAAATAAACGTGCAGATTGAGAGCCACGTTGTTGCTTCCTCCACATCTTTCTGGACTGGTAAATATTGCCCAAATTCATTAGTGTCTTCAATCCACTTTTCTTCCTTACCTTCGGTTAGCCTGTGTGAGTGAGTGAGTGCTTGAACCATTGCATGTGTGACGGACTATATTTCAATAAAACACATTTTTAGTTCATTTTTACTCTTCGGCTGGTTCGTTTCTTGAGTGAGCCTGTAAACAATGATAGGCAAGTTCTCACTCAGTTGCCTCCCTCTCGCAAGCCTCCGAATTCTGAGCTAAGTATTCCCCACCCTTAAACAGAGGTATTGGCATTGCAGGGTGGCCCTTGTGGCACTTACATTTTGAGGTAACAGAACTGTTGGATAATTTAGAGGACCCTTGAATTTCCACCAACTTCCATGGTTCCATCCTATGGGATCCTGAGATTTGTAGTCTGGTGAAGCACTAGAGCTCTCTGGCTGAGAATTCTGAATATTCCTCCCTAAACTACCAGTTCTAAGATTCTATAGGATGCTGCCAGGGCAGTTCAAATGGAATCATAGTAATATAACTGTGCAATGTGAGTGGGCCCAAAGGTTTGTTGGACGATCCAGCTGAAGCAAATGAACTAAAGAAAATGATGGGTGGAATGATGTGCAATCTGTTTCTATCCTTGATTACTTGAGGATAAGCAGTCTCTCCAATAGGATTTATTTCACTAGTGCTTAGGATTTTTCTTCTTATTCCTACAGTACTGACAGAGTATTTTATTGGAAATGGAAATCACTTTTCCAAAAAAAAAAAAAAGTACCATCATAAATTAAAATGCATCTATCAGGCTGGTTTTGCTGTCTTGTATCATTTCAGAGGTTGAGGAAGATTTCCTTCCATACCTGATGGACAATATAGAACAGAGAATGGAGAAGCGACTTCTAGGAAGAATAATGACAGACTGTAAGTTAAGATGAATGGGATAGCAAAGAGTGTCACATTTTCTTTTTGACATTATTCCTTTTTCTATGCCTCCTTGTAACAAGAATCATAGATCATAGAATCATAGAGTTGGAAGAGACCACAGGGGCCATCCAGTCCAACCCCCTGCTACGCAGGAACACACATAAAAGCGCTCCCAACAGATGGCAATCCAGTCTCTGTTTGAAAAGTTTGGAAAAGTTTCTTTTTTAGACTACAATCTCTATAACACCCCCCCCCCAAATACCATAGTGAGTGCCCACGGCTGCTGGGAGATTCTGGGAGTTATAATCCAGAGAAGTAACTTTCCTAGGCTTTGACTTTAATATACAATGTTGGTAAACATCATTAATTTCCATGACACTCTGAGGAAAATTTATTCAGAATCAGTCACATAATAACTCCTGTGCTATCATTTGGGTGGGCCTCCTTTTGTAGACAGTGCTGAATATTTTTAAAGAAGGAGCAACCTCAATGCTAGCATCTTCTTTAAAATGCAGAACAGGTGCCTTATTCTGATTAAATTACTTTTGAACTTAACCTGCCATCTCTTCTTGCCCGATGACTCTGCTAGATTACCATGAGGTACAAAGGGAAGACTCCTGTTTATGAAAGAGGCTTGGACAATGATTACAGTGTATTTTGCTAGTCACTTTTCAAGTTCAGAAGATGGTGCACAATATGCATTAAGCTGCCTTTGTACAGCTCCATTGTGTAACATTTCTGCAACCTTCTCCAACCTCTGTGTGTTAAGGAGCTCAATAAGCAGCCAGAGATGCTGGTGGATTTAAAGAGTTAGTGATGGATTTATTGCTTCCCCTTCCTATATCCCTCCACATATAAATCTCAGCTTTTTTCATCTGTCATTCTAGTGGCATTTATTTTATCAACCAAGCACATTCTATTAATTAAAAGTCCCTAGTATGCTTAGGGATGAAACAGATTATGGAGCTTATCACATGAGGCAGGTAAATTGCAATTACAGCATCTTTGGCTGGGACTTCTCACATGATGTTGTCCTTTTCTATTGTCTTCCTGGTATGAAACTGTTTAAAAAGTTTTTCTTTTACAAATACAAAGACCCTGTTAACGACCTCTTTTGTAAAAGAAACACTTTCCACGTGGTCTCCCATCAGAAGAAGAAATGAGGAACAATATCATTTGATAAGTCTCCCATCAGGAGAACAAGAAATGAGGAACGAGATAATTTGATAAGTCCCAGCCAAAGACAGCATTATCCTACTACAATTGTGATTTACCTGCCTCCTGTGATAATATCCTGAATGTCAAAATGTAATCAATACAATTTGCCTTACTGGATGTAGCTTAGAAGAGACCTATCTAACAAAAAGTACTAACTTTTCAGGGTTAATAAATGAGGTTGCTGGAAACAGGTTGGACAGCTTTGCTGGAAAAATACTGCCTGATCAAAAATGGTCACGAAAAGAGAAAACCCGGAGACAGAAACAATATTCTCGATCTAGCAGAAGGGGAGACAGAGGAATCTTTGATGAGACATGAACCAGGTTGTCTCAAGACCAGTCCTCACCCAGAGAATCAGGTAATGGGGAAAAACAGTTGCCCTTCTCAAAAAAAAAAAAAAAAAAATTCAGTAACACAGTAGCGTAAACTCATTGGAGGCATCACACTTGTTCAAGCTACAATCCTAACACACTGGCCTGAAAGCAAATGTGAAGCACTCGTAACATTTGCAGAGCAGGGGAGCTGGTTTGGATGTGTTCATAACTTGTTAGTTAAGTGGGCTCACTGAGTGCTTTCAAACTGGTTCTTCTAATCTGCAGGAAAAAAATGTGCATGGGAGTGGGTGCTACTGACAATGGATTCCTTCAGATGAGGTGTACAGATAGGGAAGGTCCTGCATTTGTTGATTTAGTTCTTGGTTTTTTTTAAAAAAAATATCCAAATGACATTTCTGCTGTCTTGGATTATTTTGGGGGCAATTCCCAGCACCAGCTGCAGCATTTTATTCCAACACTCAAGAAGTTTTTCAATTTCTTTTTTAGTTGGCAGCATGCTGCCAAATTCTGCACTAGTTGTGGGGGGGAGAGGAGCTGCAAAATTAGCATGTCCACCTCATCTTTAATATGGAGAACATGGGCTCCCCTGGATATGACAAACGTGTCAGGAAGTTGTGGTATTTGTTGCTGTTGTTCCTGAGGGATTTTTAAACAGCCAAACAACATTTCTGTTGTCCCAGATTTTTTTCTCGCAATTCCTGGCATTCACTACAACATTTTATTCCCACCCTTGAGTGGATTTCTTTTTAATTCCAAGACATAATGGGACAAAAAAGTATCCTTCACTCATCCCTTCCCCTCCCCAGTGCTTTTTTTAAAAGTTATACTGCACCTGTGAATCAGTGACTCCACACATTTCCACATCTGCACTATACTACGATAACTCCAAAAGTTTTTTTTTAATTAGAGAGGAATAAATTTGCCCTTCATACCATAGGATCACCTCAGCACCTTGCAAAATCCAAGGTGCTATATTGCAAGAAACAAGATTTCTTTAGACCAGTTTGCAAGAGCAGATACTTTAAAATGCATTTAAATTACTCCACAGATGTTCTGTATGTTTTACCACTAGATGTCAGTAATGCCTTTTTGCTTATGCACCTCTCCCCTGGCTGGCTGACATACCCCCTTTATTCAATAACAGCAAAGTCTTATAATTATCTATTCAGTGGTGGCCGGGAGTAACAATTACAGGGATTCTGCTCCAGGCTTTAACCCAAATTTTAAAGGAACTATCAGTTGCTCAGTTAAAGTTCAGAGTAAAATCTGGACCATCCCACTGATGTCAGAGCCACCAAACTCCACTGTATAGCTGTATGGTCCACTGAATGCAATGGTAAGAGTGTACCATATAGCAGATTTATCTGGAAGTAATTCATGTTCAGTTGTCCTTCCAGCTGAACAATGATGCTCAAGACTGCACTGGTAGCTTCAGTTGCAGTTCACATAACACATACTGTCAAAAGGCTATCTTAGGTGGTATATGTTTCTTTCAGAATTATTTTAAGCAACTTTTATGATCAAAGCCAAGATCAGATCCCATGCTGGAGTACAATTTGTGTTGTCGTTATCTGCCGCACATTATCTGACCTGTTTGTCTTAAAATTAGTTTAAAAGACTATTTTTAGGTCATTTTTTCAATAAAAAAATTATCTGGATTGTTTTAAATGCTTTCACCTTTTGTGCATGATCTCAGGGGCCTTGCTGGACTGGGAAGTGACCTAAATATATACATACATTCATACACAAAATCTAAACTGCAACCCACCACCACTACTATTAGCAGAATGAGGCAGCTCATTCAGCAGTGATTTTGGACACTGTGAAAGGACAGCAAATTGTTTGCTACTTGTTTTCTAGTGAATCTGTACTTTCTTATTACTGTGTTTGTTACTACTGTGTTACTAGACACACAGAAAAGGAGGGGTGTGGGATTTCATGCTTCATTGTGAAATTAACTTGGTTGACTTTAGCTACTATGTACTTTGACTCAGATGGTTACCTGAGTCAGCAAAACATCTTGGGCTCGCCCTGGTGGCCTGGAAGGGCTTCCTGGTAATCCAATAAAAAGCCAAAATGAAAGCTGGTATTGTTCTTTCCTTAGCATTTTTCTTTCATTCAGGTGGAGTTCCAAACCAACCTCTATACCAGTGGTTCTCAACCTGTGGGTCCCCAGATGTTTTTGGACTTCAGCTCCCAGAAGCCCTGAGCATTGACCATCGTGGCTGGGGCTTCTGGGAGCTGAAGTCCACAAACATCTGGGGACCCACAGGTTGAGAACCACTGCTCTGTACTATCTCAAAAGAGTAGTAGGTATGCCTTCAACCTCTGGCAGTCATAGTTTAATGGTGAATCATGTGCTTTACCTGTCAAAGAGCTCTATGGAGAAATCTCTGGCACCTCCTGGTATAAGTCCTTGGGCAACCAGCCTAGGAACGTTCTTCACCTAAAAGGTAAAGGTGGCCAGTCATAGGCTTCACAAAATAGTGGCTTTACTCAGGATAACTGAGGGTGGAACACTCCTTTGCCACAGTTCTTCATGACAGTGTTCATCTTGTTCAGAGACACAGGGATCACAATGTGTCAAAACCAATAGTGGCTGACTTCTATGAAAAACTGAATCACACTAACAAATTTCCTTAGGTGTGGTTATGACATATAAATAAATTAGTGTTTCCAGTTCACTACAGCTTCTTAAAACTCAGGATCTTCTCCAGTTACAATAGGGCAGGCTGAGGTATGGAAGATACCTTTAATCTTTTCAGTTAAGTATCTACAGTGTTTTCCTGTCTTTCTGTCTGGTACAAATCAACATACTTGATCACAAAGTTACCAAACTCAGTATGTTATCCAACCAGACCAAAACAAAAAACTGTAGAAAAGGTTTTGAACCTAATCTACCAACTATACCAGGTAACTCCTGCCCCCATGATTAATTATTTGGATTTATTTTTTGCTCTAGAATGTATTGTTACAAACTGGGTGAAATCAAACTTGATATTTTGATTTAGACTGACATCTCAAGCATTTTCATGCAACCAATCAGCAGACTTTGCCCTTTTCCCCCCAGAAAAGAACTGCTAGATTTGATCCATTTTGCATGGGACTTGATAGAAAAAAATATTAAGGATTGTAGGTGATGCCAATCAACCTTCTTGTTTCATTTGAGATGGTAAATTTCCTAGTTTGATATATATGAAAACCAGTGCAGATGAATGTTGAAACTTTCTTTCTAAAGCAGATCTAGATGATATAATGTAAAACTGGATGCAGCTGGATAATCATTCTCTGTATCCCAGAGATGTCAGTGTGACTTTGGTTTGGGCAGTTACACATTCTCTAACAATGTAAGATGAATGTGGAAGCATAATTCATGGCAAATTTGGAGTTTTCTTTTCTCTATCTTTTGTGGATGAGTTGCCATGCTAAATGCATCAAGTGGATGTTACAGAATGCATTCACTCTGCAGGCTCTCGTATGTAGTGTATACCTATCGCTATGCCAACAGTTCAAGTAAAGAGGCCACTGCATTCCATTGGAGCAAATCAGCTTAATCTTTAACTACACATGAAAACAGCCCCACCTTGTCAAAGCCAGTCACCCATTCTGCTTGCTTTCAGCCAAACAATCTGCAATTGTCAGTTAAGCTCTAGCTCTGACACGAAGTCTGAAAATGAAATAGTGTGAAAACCAGTTATTATATATTCTGAATAATCTACTTTATTAATCTCACAATTCCCATCATCGCTTACAATTGGATTATGCTGGCTAGGGCAGAGAAAGTTGCCGTTTCACAAAAATCTGGAAAGCCTCAGTCTAAGACAGATGGGCAACTATGGAAGCAGCAAAGGCCATTTTTCATCCCCACACCCATCTCAGGGGTCTACACCAGCACTTCAGATATGACTACAAGTGATATCACATCACTTCCACTTTGATTTTCATTTGGAGGAGGGGGAATTAAAGAGGTTTGGGGGGCACCACCACCACATATATCTGTTCAATGTTTTTGGTCATTTGGAGGCAAAAAACATCCAGCCACTTTTCTAGGGGACTTGGCCATACATAAGATAACGACAGAATTCAAGCCATAGTTTTCTGGACTACACTGTTACAGTGCTCTCATTCCACTTTCAACCTTCTGTGGAATTATGGGGTTTGTACTTTACTGAGGCCAAAGAGCTCTCTTTTAAATGCCCCTCTGCAAACTCCAGGATTCCATAGGATGTTGAAAGTGGAATAATAGCACTATAACAGCGTAGTATGGAAAGGCCCTAGATCTCAAAGGTATGTCCCTTTACTTTGGGAGAGGGAGACTGAAGCAATAATTTATGCCCCATGTAATAATCAGTCTGTTCCAAAGCTAGGAGAAGCAGAAGTTTGCCTTTGCGTAGGCCTACTGGAAGGGCAAGACTCTCCTCTCTCTTCATCTCTCTCTTCTGTTAATTGTGTGCAAACTACTTTTGCACTTTGAACTTACTTTGCAGCAATTGAAGGCCAACAACAAAAGGAGAAGGTGAAATGGTTACACTTGTGGAACTCTACTTACACAATCGTAAACTAAATACAATAGCTGCACCACAACCCAAAAAAAAGTACAGTAGAGTCTTGATTATCCGTCCTTCGGTCATCCGACATTCCGGATTATCCGACGTCGCGGCTGTTTGGGGGCGTGGCTGTAGGCATTTCCATGCCCTCAGACACGCCCAGACATGCCCCAGACATGCCCCCAAACATGGTGGTCGCTACGGGCCTCCAGATTATCTGACATTTTCAGCTATCCGACTATCAGCCCGCCCGTTTACGTCCGATAATCGAGACTCTACTGTATAACCATGTGTGTAAGAAAACATATATGTGTGTATGACACCATGATTCTAGCCACGGTGTTTATTAATAAATGTTGGTTTCAGATTTAAAATAAAAATAAAAACAAGGCAAGCTTTTGAGTGCTTCAGAACTCTTAATCAGCCTGGACATTACAGACCTTGGAATAAGAGAAATAACAGAGAGGTCCCAAAATTATTGTTGCTAGATACTGAAGCCACAGAATCTGAAGTTAGGCTGAAGTCCTAAGAGGGAGGTCAAGATCCTTTCTGAGTACTGTATATAAATCTCTGTCAGTGTGTTTCCACTGGGCTTCTGCTATACCAGCTGCACACCCCAGCTTGGCAGTTCCAGAGTGCACCCCGATGGCAAATCAATGGCCAGCAAGGCAAAGGACTCCTCGGTACCATCCAGCTGCATCCATACACCTGGGGAAAAGCAACAGCCATCATCCACCCAGACTTCCAACAAATACTCTGTAGATATGGTGGAGTAATAGCCATTACTCTTCCCAGCTGCAGTCAGAAAGTGCCCAGGAGTCTCCTGACCAGTCAAGGGATGGGATCTGGTACTGCAAAGGTGAGGTTGCACATGGGAGGGGGAATCATTGTGCAAGGAGATACTGGATGCTTCCTTCTACAACAACTGGAAAATATGTACACCAGCATAACAAAATGTTATGCCACAGTTATGTCCCCAATAGGATTCTTGTCATGGAATGACTTGAAGAATCAGCTTGAGGTCTGATAGTATGAATTTTTACCTCAGAGGAGATAATAAGAAGTTAATTGCCTGTACCTCCCCAGATGAAGAGTGGACAATTGTAAGAGGGTAGGGGGGCTACATGACCCCCAGGAGAAGCAGACCCCTGCCAGGAGTGTCTGCCAGGAGTGGCAGACCCCTGCCAGATACCCCTCATAGAAAAGTCAATCTTTTCCCCAAAATGCCCTCTAGGGAAGCATTTTTGCCACATTTTCAGCTCTCTGCACCTTTTTAGGCCCCACAAAGATCTTATTTACAACAGGAAGTGATCTGAGGGCCACAAAAACAATGTTGGAGGCCACATGCATCCTGTGGGCTGCCCTTTGCCCACCCTTGGTCTAGACCAAAGACTGCCAGTGAACTATCTATTGACTTCAGTCAAACAATGTTGCTCCTGGGTCAACCTGGAACAGAAGCAGCAAGCCATGTGTCAATCCCTACATCAGCAACCCTTCATTTTAAATTTAGGTGGGGCACTAAGTGAGAACCAGTGTGGTATAGTGATTTGATTGTTAGTGATTGTATAGTGATTTGATATGACTGGAGACCAGGGTTCAAATCCTAGTTGGCTGTGGAAACCCATTAGGTGACCTTGGGCAAGTCACATTCTCTCAGCTTCGAATCTTGCCAAGAAACCCCATGATGGGTTCACGTTAGGGTTGCCATAAGTTGCAAACGATTTAAAGGCACACAACAACATGGTACAAAGGGAAGGAGGGATGTTGGTCACTAATCCTCTTAACAATAAATGATCACTGATCATCTAGTAGCTGTAATAATATGTTTAATAACATATTAAATATATTATTAATCTGCTTAACAAAAGTTTGGATACATATCAAGTGACAGTTCTTTCATAAAATCAGGTAATATCTGGGGATGATGGGTCCAAAGTTAACAAATCTGTGACATTGTTTTCGATAGCAAAGTCATGAGTATGCACTTCACTTTTGCTAAAACCAATGGAGTTTTAAAATGTTCTTTTTAAAAAAACCAGTCATTCCACACCTTGATATAATTTGCTTTTTATGATTTATTGTACTCTCATCTGTGCAATTGTGTGAATTTAGAGTTTAAAAATTAATAAACAGGGGGTTCATAAACAGTGACTGAGAGCTAGGTTTTCCAAATCTCTTTCCAGACTGTCCTTCTTGCTGTAGTGTGTGATTAACAGAACTGAGTGCCATATTCAGAATGAGATTCTCTTTTTCAAATCTTACACACATTCTTATGTTCTTAGGTGAAGGAAACTTTATACAATAGTAAGTGCTGCATACTGATGTCTGTCTATCTATCTATTTCTGTGTTTGTACAGGAAACTGAATATATATAAAAATGTTCACTATAATCATCTGAGAACATCTACTGAATACTGAGTTTCTTCTGGTGAAATTTGTCTTCAGGGCAAGCAATAAACCAAACACTTCACATTTTCAAATGTTTGTAACCATTGTGATTTTATTTAACTATTAACCTGACTTTGTTGTAATCTTAGTTAAAAATTTTGCCTCTAATGCTAAAAATAATTTTGAAAGTTAATTAATATGACAAAATATACAAGAGATATATTAGATATATGTATCCATCCATATAACAGCTTTCATTAAAGCTATATTAGTTGCTTTATCTGTTACAAATTTTAATTTTGTTGCCATTTTATTAATCAGATTTTAATACTTTAGAGAATTTTTTTGTAAAGGATGAGGATATACATCCTATGATAAACAAATAAAGAAAATAAGTATTAGTACTACTCTTTGTTATCTGTTCCTTATATAATAAAAATGTAAATATATTAAAGATACTGAAATATTCTACCTTTAAAAACTGTTGTCTTCTTTTGTAATATGTTCCTGGGCTATAATAAATTACTTTTCTTCTATTATTTGTCCTGCTGATGTGTAGAGTTTATGAACGTGTATGTTTGCAGAATACAAAGGATAATTCTATTTCCACTCTGTCTTGATCTTGTTCTTTCTGCAATGAGAGAGAGAGAGAGGGAAGAAATCTTTTTTGCTCTCAAGAGAGAATTCTAGAGAGAATTCTAATGTTACAAGAAATGTGTGTCTGCTTCTGACTTTTTCTTCCTCTTCATATTGTGTTCAATACTTCAAAATTCCCTCCAAGCAATAACCAGTGATGGGAACATACAGAGCAGATTGATATAATACTACATGTATCTTTTATTAGTTACTACCAACAAGAAAGGAGGGTAGAGACTAAGAGTTCATCCAGACTGACTGAGGAGTTCCCTATTTTGTTCCTGTTCTTTCCAATTTTATACTGGATTAAAGTGAAACTATGTGAGGTGCTGGTATAAAAAGTCTCTGAGCATACCAGGAGCTGACAGAAAATATTCTATGATAAATAAAACATATTTGGATCTCAAAAATGAAATGGTAAAGAATTGAACAAAATCTGGGGCTTTCTAGCCTTTTTAACTAGTCTGGATATGTTCAAAGTTTGGCAGCACCCATGTGTTCTTTTTAACATCTAATCAGAAATCTAAAGGCAGCCTTTTACTATGTCAAGGCAAATACCAGCCAGACATGGCAAGGTAAAAATTATAACTGCTATGTATTTTTCTTTGAAAACTGTAGCCCATTTTTTGTTTCCCAGAAGGTCACTTGTCTGATACTGGGACATTTCCACTGCATTTATATTTACAAATCTAATGTGAGTCTATAATCATATCTCTACTTTTTAGATTACTTTGGTAAAAACAAACACAACGTGACAATAGTTCTAGGATATAAACTTTCCTTGAAGATAAAAACCCCTGTGATAGTCTCCCAATCAGGTTTCATGGAAAGCATTTGTTTTATTGTATTCTAATCACTCTAGTTGGTGAGGAATGCAGTATTACAAGTGTTTAAACTATTATTTCCATTCTCCTGAATGTAGTTTTACTCACTAATTTCAAATATGGTTTTGAGGCTTGCCCAAAAACATATAAAGCATTTCTTCATAGATATAGCAACACCAGAAAAATATTTTTTTTAAAAAAATGACCAATGTTTTTTGTCCTTTACACAAACATTCAAATCTTAACATGCCATAAGGTCCAAATCCACCATCCCAAACAAGCCATTACAAGGAACGATGACAATCAGTCTCTACTTTCTCATGCACCAAGTGATGTCAGCCTCAACAGCAGTACCAATCTAGATAAGAAAAGTCTTCTGAAAAGTCATGTCTTAAAACCTCATAATGAAGCAAACAAGCTTCAGTTTCACATGGAAGGCGCTACTTCACAGGAGGATCTCCTTTTGTTAACCATCTTCCCTGAACTTCAGACGGCAGGAAAACTCACTATAGAGATATTTCCAGACATTACATTGGCATGGTGGTGATTGCTCCTGAAATTCCGCTGCAAAGATACTCCAGAGAAGAACATAAAGCAAAAACAAGGCTTTTACAGGACTGGTATTTCCACCGCCCTTTGCTTATGTATTTGATTTCTTTACACCACCTGTATGGTGAAACGGGAGCCTAAATACCCTGAAGGCACCAGATCCCATCTGATCTTGAAAACTAAGCAGAGTCAGCCCTGCCTAGTATTTGGATGGAGACCACCAAAGAATAGCAGGTGCTGTAAGCTATAGTTCAGAGGAAGACAATGGCAAACCACCTCTGAATTTTCCCTGCCTCAAAAAAAAAAAATGTGGAATTCATGAGATCACCCTAAGTCAACAGAGGACTTGGAGGCATGTACACACATTTAAAAGGCTATAACTCTGCAACAGAGGATCTTTTCGCCCTCAGAAAGGCCTAAGTTCAGTCCTTGGCTTCTCTAGATATAGCTGGCAAAGAATCCTACCTGAATGCCTAAGAAATACTGCCAATCAGTGTTTCCAATGCTGGTCTAAATGGACCAAATGGTCTCACTCAGGGTAGTTCATCCCACTGTCCTGCTTTATTCACCAAATTTTGTGGGGGCTTCAGAATTTATGGTCCTTCTGACTCATTTTTCCAGTTCATCTCCCTCTTTTATTACTGTAAACCTGGTTCAAAAGAAAAGAAGGTATCAGTTGCGAAAAACCCACCATCTAGAAATGCCCTCAGTACAAGGAGATTGCCTTGTTTTAGAGCTTCCCTGGGACTGGGGATGTTACTTTTTAGACTGCAGCCCCTAGAAACTCCCAGACTGCATTGAGTCATTCAGGATTCTGGGGACTATAGTCCAAAAATTACCTTCCCACATACTGTTTTCCCTAACAATGCAATTTGTGGGGTAGAGAGGGAGTCATTGAGAAAACAATGCTGGGGAAAGGGTTTTCTTTTAAAAAAAAAACAACCACCATCTTTCAGTGTCCTAACCCTCACCCACCGCAGGGCTGGAACTAGCCAAATTTGAAAAAGGTACTCAATCACACATTCTCACTGCTTCACCTAAATGTAGGCTACTCAACAGTAAAGGAAGAACTTCCGTTCCATTCTTGGCACAGCTAGAGTCTCAAAGCATTAATCTTTAAGCAGGATAAACATTTAAAGAAAAGAAAAGGAAAATGCCATATAGGCGGAGGGTGTGTTTCTTTACTTAGAACGGTACAAGAACAGGGCATCCTTGTGAATCTGTAACTTGTATAACATTGCCAATATAATTGTTTGTCTAGGATCATCCAGAGAAATGGGAGTTGTATAGAACAAATTTATCTTCATGGAGGGACTGAATGATGTCTGAAAATTGTTATATGATGTGTTGAATATAGTCAAGACTAAACTGCAAAAATTAAAACAGAACAAAAAAAATGCATGTATTTTGAAAACATATGTTGCTGCTATTTTTAAATAACCCCCAATAACTTATGCAATATTATAAACACAACCGCCACCTGTCTCCTTTCTTTTCTGTTCTTTTTAATGTAGGATTTTTGCCTTTTTGCATGCAAATATAGTACACAGACCCATTTAAATCTTGGTAAGCAAGGTGTGGTGGTTTGAGCATTGCATTACAACTCTGGAGACCAGGGTTCAAATCTTTGCTCAGCTATGGAAATACCAGTGAGTGGCTTTGGGCAAGTCATACTCTCTCAACTTCAGGGGAAGGCAAGGTTAAATCTTCTCCAAACAAATCTTGCCAGGAAAAACTCATAATAGGGTCTCCTTAGGGTTGCAATAAGTCAGAAACAACTTGAAGGCACAAAAGAACAACAACCACCATTCCTTAGTTACATGTCACAATAAGCCATCCTTTGCATTAATCGTGGTTTGTTGCGTAAGTTACAATCTTCCTAGCAAATGATCAAAACAAACTGTAATGTAGGTTTCACATTTTTGGCTTGTTTCTAGTTTGTTTCTCTCCTGCTATTTTGTTTATTCCCATTTCAGTATAGACAGCTAGGGAAACAAGCCGGATGTTATTGGACGGAGAGTCCCATTATCCTAAGAAGCATAGCTAAAAGGGATAATGGGAGTTGTGGTCCAATGACATCTGGAAAACCTCATGATTCTCAATTCAAATCTACATTAGGAGAACTTCTAGACAGAGAGCTTCCCCTTTCACTGCAAACTATACTGAGAGATGGTTGGTGACTCCATGTCAGCAAGGCTGTGAATCTGCTTCAGGTTTTAGTGTAAACTTTAAAGAAGCTGTCTATAGAGTGGATCATCCTTTGGGGAATATGATTCCACAACTTGGATATTCTTTTAAAGTTTGGACTAAAGTTCACAGTGGATTCATTTCCCCACTGACGTGGGACTTACCAGCTACCATTGGTACTGTCTTTCTTTCCTGAATAGATTTTCTCTAAAAAAAAACCCAACAGATGGAAGAAACAATGGGAAAACAGGAGAGAGTTGAAAATTGAAAATGACATTGTCTGGATCTCCTATAAAGTTCTCTCAATAAGGCAGAGCAATTGTGCAACAAAAGCACTCTGATGGAGGGCAGGAGAAGAAGTATATTCAGCTTTGCTAGGAAAGTATCAGAAGAAATTCCATACGATACTTCATTCTATTACCATCCTGCTATATTCACTGAATTTTTCATCCTCCACTCATAATCCTTCCTGCTTCCCCCTCTTTCCCCATTTTTTTTTCTTACCAGGGAAAACCACTGGAATAGTGGCACAGTGCTTTTTAATTACTACCATGAGCATCTCTCTATCTAGAAATTCAGTGTAAAATGAGTTTTTTTAAAAAAAATCATTGGACAGGATCACTTGTTTGTTGATCATGATGAATATGGCAATATTGTGGGGTGGCATTCATTTCTGAATGATCACAGTTCTCCTGACATCGTTCCAAAGATGTTCTCATGCTTTCCAAAGAAGCCAGTTCACACATTCATCATCAAATATTGAGGAATGAAGTGGGGTGCCTGCATTATATGAATTAGTTTCTTGGAGATTTTAAAATTATAAATTTGAAAACATTTGACAGTATGAAATGATTACAAATTTTATTTTTGTTAATATCGTTTTATCATTATAATTTGTTGTTGTTTTAAATCTTTTGTTTCAAAATTGTTGTGAGCCACCCAAACTACACTCTATACAGTGGAAAAGCATTGATTTTTTTGAAATAAACATCATATTCTTATTTGAGAATCATAAAGTGACTTGATAATAATTCACTCCATAGGTTTAAAGCCAACAATTGGATGGAGTAGTATAAAGCACACTGCTGTTTATTAATCCTGCATTTTTTAAGGCTAAAAGTTCCTTAGAAAACACATTAATTGACTGCTTTAGAAAAAGAGTATTTCTAAGAAGTAAAATGGGGATGGTCAACTCTGAACTTCCAGATGACATTGGACTACATCTCTCACCATCCTTTGCCAGGAAGGGACTTTTGGAGTTGTCCAACAACATCTGAAAGGTAACCATTGTCCACTCTGGCAGAAACAGACTGAGGTGAGGAAAAGCAACCAGCTATTTAATGATCAAGATACTATTTGCAACACTGGAAACAAAGTATCTTCAGAAGAAATACAACTGAGGAACCTCTATTGATTTTCTAATTATGAAGGCTGCAGCTAAAATAGAAAAATGCACCAGGCACAATTTTACCTGATGAAGTCCCACTAACTGTAGGTCTACACTATAAACCTACAGCTGTTTAATGCAACCTTAACTGCCATAGCTCCATCTAACAGAATCCTGGATTTTGTAGTTTGGGGTAAGGCTGGGAATTCTCTTAAGTCGTTCAAAGGAGTGGGCTGAAGTTCTCTAGCAGATTTCCAAACAGCAAACTACAAATCCCAGCACTCCACAGGGTGGACACATAAGTAAAGTGTTATCAAACTGCTTTAACTGTGTAGTGCAGTCACCCTCTAAAAGCATGTGAACTGAAGGTACATCAGTGCGTTAGTACATTAGTGACCTCTCTCGATCTAGCTGTACACCTGCTCCCGTGCTCCCCAACAACCCATCTTAGTTATAGTGCTACGGAAAGGCCCTGGCTCGACACAACCAAGGCGCGGGGGGGGGGGCGGAACAAAGCTCGACCTGTACAGCTCCAGAGGATTAACTGTGAGAGGGAGCTGGCAGCGGGGATCGTAACAAACGAGGGCAAGGCCAGAGCACCTTGAGTTCTCAACTGCTGATTCGTGCGTGAATGGAAAGGACATCGAGAGCCGGGCAACCTGCTGCGTCTGCAAGGCACTGCCAGGAGGCGGCCACCCCCTCCGCCCGCCGCCAGGTAGGGAGAGGCACCTGCGCAACCCCTCGGCACGTCCTCCTCCCAGCGCTCGCACGCGGGCCAGCCCCCGGCGCCCTCAGCTATTTATACGGCGCTATTTTAACCTCTCTCGCTCATTGGCCGACCGGCCTTTGTGACGACACAATCGCACCCAGAGCAAAGTTCCATCGCCCTCCTTTTCCCCGGGAGAGCGAAACTAATTGAGGGAAAGGCGCGGCGGTCGACTCGCAGAGGCGGAAGCTGCAGCCTCCGCTTCGCAAAACCGCGGAGCGCTTGTCGGGTCGCGCCTCCCAGCTGGCCCTCGCCACGGAGGGCTGCCCGGAGAAGCAGCGCCCCTGCCGTCAGCACGCGGAAACTCAGTCTCCTGGGTCCAAAAATGCGTGGCGTGGGCGTTTCGTGGCGGGAACTTTGGCCTCTTTAGTTTTTTTTTCCAAGATCCGCAGCTTGGGGATTATCCAAATAATTTACCTTTCCATGGCTAGGGGGATAGCAAAAAACAATTGAGGATTCCTGTTAAAAAAAAATAATTGAGGATTCCTGTTAAAAAAAAAACAACTCCCAAGTGTAGTCATCAGTATCTGGTAGAGTGCGGTAGGAACCAGGAGGCCTGCTCTTGTTTTCACTATAAGATGGTGATAGAAAAATGTGAATTTGGGAACATGGTAAACTGATACTGACATGCACTCCTCCTTCCCCCTTTTTTCTTTTCTGCTTCCTTTCTTTCTTTGCAATTGTTTTCTTTGCAATCATTTTAAAAATCCAGTGTTTTTTTAAAAAAAATCTAAGTTAATGTTTCCTGGATTTTTGAATAGAATTTGAATCCAAAACTCGAGTCAGTAACACCTAGTGGTATATGAAACAAAGGACAACATAATTTTTTTTAAACACAGAGACACATGCAGGTAGTGTGATTTGCTACCAGTCTACCCAGAATTTCACTGTGACTTGCCCCCAGGTACATAGCCCAGAACAACACTGTGACCTGGACTAAGAGATGATTACTGGGAGGGAAACAGAACAGCAGCAACCTCATGCAACAAGGCTCCCTGCTTGCCAGTGCTAATCCACCTCTTTCCACTATGAAAGCCTTGCATAAAAATGTCCTTAGTATGAAATCCTTTCCCCAACCCTACTGGAACTTGAAACACTGCTTCTGAAATAATGCATGGCCTACTTCATTGTTACTCATGTTTACAGAAGTAAGTCCAGTTATTTTCACAGTGAGTTGACTCCCACATTCCACCACCAGTAAAACAAACGTGGTGTTTGACCTGTGCTACTGTCAACCTACAGCCCTAGCCAGTACAGTTAATGGTAGAGAAAGCTGGAAGTGGCAGTCCAGCAACATCTGGAGGGCTAAGTGATTCTTGCTTCAGTAATAGATTGACCATGGTTTTCACAGGCATAGGACAGTTTCTCATGTCCCATGTGGCCTATGTACCTTTCACGCTACACAGTTATATATCATCATAACTGCCATGGTTCCATCTAATGGAATCCTGGGATATACAGTTCAGGCAGAAGTATTTAGAATTCTCTGCCAGAGGGTTCCTAGTGCCTCACCAAACTACAAACCCCAGGATTCCATAAGATGTTGTCATGGCAGTTAAAACGGAATCATAGTACTATAATGTGTGAAGGGTCCCTCCTAATGTCATTATCACTTGGCATCAGGCTGATGAAGTTAATGTATTTCACATCATTAAACACTGCCTGCTGTATACCTTTTGTTCGTAATGCTCTGTTTTTCATATTTCCTCAGGGCACAGTCAAGCTGAGGAGGATGGGAAGCAATGGATGGGCATACCAGGGCAGACAGGGAGAGGGTTCAAAGAAGGTCTGATCTAGGACTCTGAGCTACCAGACATGTCTTTAACTGCTGCAGGAACTGCTAAGCTATGAGTACATATAATTAGTGCCTCTACTCCAAACAGAAAACATATTCAACAGTAGCCATGTTGGCTACGCAGCAACAAAAAACCCAAACCCACAAAACTGTGATACCATTTTTGAGGCCAAGTAAAAAGCAGAAAATGTTGTACAGCATGCAACCTTTCAAAGCACCATTGGCTTCTTAATCAGACAAAAGATGTTTAAAAAATCATACAGAAGAAGAAAAGTGATGATGTTGGAGTCAAAGGTCTACATTTTATATCAGATATTGCTTCTGTTATAGTTAAATTGATCTGGAGGGATTCCAATGCAAGCATAGGCCACTCGACTTCTTGACTATGGGGGGACTGAGACAAAGGACAGTAAAGTAATTTTTTTATTTATTCATTTTGAATATTTCTGTATCACCTCCTGGCCCACAAGAGGTCCTCAGGCAATGAACAAATCGAAGCTGATGAAAACAACACAAAAACAGTTTTACAACACATTAAAATACTCTTTAAAAACTTCTAAAAGCAGTCTAAAAATCCTAGAATCTAGTTTTGAAACAGTTAAAACTGCAATATCTAACGCTGAATGCCATGCAGAACAGCACTGTTTTGGATGCCCGCTAGGACCTTAAAAGAGATGGGGCCAGTCTAACTTCCTTGGGTAGGGAGTTCCACAGTTGATGTGCTACTACAGTGAAAACCTTGTTACGTATGCCAACCAGCCTAACTTCACAAGGTGTTGGAACAAACAATAGAGCTTCTTCTGAAGATCTCAAATATGTGGCAAGCTGATGTGGGAGGAGGCGGTCTTGCAGATATCCTGACTCCAAGTCATTTAGAGCTTTGTAGGTCAGCACCAACACATTGAATTAAGCTTGGGAGCAAACTGGAAGCCAGTGCAGTTCTTGCAAGACCAGTGTTATATGGCTCTAAAATACACTCCTAACACCTGTCTGATTGCCACATTTTGCACTAGCTGCAGCTTTTCAAGGGAAGTCCCACATAGAGTATATTATGGTCTGAGAGGTGGCCAGATCTGTCTTCTCCAAGAAAGGGCACAGCTGGTGCCACCAGCTGAACCTCCTGACCACCACAGCAACCCAGCTTTTCAGCAACAGCTCTGAGTCCTGGAGCATCCCCAAGCTGTAAACCTGATCTTTCAGAGGGAGTGCAAGCCCATCCAGAAAACAGGCTGTGATCCCAATCCCAGGTTGGTTTTCCTACTGACCAGCAGCACTTCCCTCTTGTCAGGATTAAGCCTCAGTCTATTTCAGTCCAATCCTTTACTGCATCCAGTAAAGTTTATGGCATTGTGCTTTGCTGTTGCAGCACTAAAGTTTATGGCATTGTGCTTAACCCTGTTAGCAGCAGTAAAGTTATTTCTCTTGGGTCCAGACTATCTCTATGCTTTGTTCTCTCAACAAAGTGCTTAGAAAAGCCACACCAACCACAGAGTTGAGAAGGCCCCAGAGCATCTTCAGATTCAAGGATTAGACACAACATAAAGCTTTGTTCCTTGTTTTCTGTTGACATATTTGTTCCTATCTAGTCTTCAGTACCTTGCTGCCAAAAAGTGTTCAAACAGGGTTGCCAAATGACCAGAAAAACAGCAGCTTGGCCTATGTGTGTGACCTTCACAACAGCACTTGCTATACAGAAATCTGTCAATGAAGGGTTTATGATACCATGCTTAACCTGCTTATTATGGCAAATCAGACTCCTATTAAAGAGACAATTAGAAGAACTGCTCCAAAAGTGAGCAACTATATGTAGATGAAAAATGTTTCAAAATACTGAGAGAAACACAGGAGAGAGCGGTAAGAGAAGAACTGACTGAAAAAATTTACATAACATGATTTAATAAAGCGTTTAGACAGGAGCTGCTAACCAACACTGCACTGAACTTTTTGTTTACCTTTTCTGCTATGAATCATAGCTAATTTCTCCACAGTTGCACATCTCAGTCTGGGTGTGTCATAAGGAGGCAGTGAATTAACCTTCTGTTTCAGTGCTTTTGTGTCGTCAGGTAAGTAGGAACCTTCACCCTGCCTCTTCCTCTCTCCTCCCAGCCTCTCTCTGTACATTGGGTTTGCTATAGCCCACTGACTTCTGCAATGTGACTCCGAAAGCCCTAGTTGATTAAATAAGGAGTTGGAGAGTGTATAAAATTACCTGCCCCCGCATTCCTTAAGTACAGGACATGCTGGAGCTGAGCTGTTAATAAATTTGTTGGTACAATTATAGCTGTCAGCTTTTTAACTGTTCCTGTTCCATTAGCAGCAGCCTGACACACCAAAATTATGGAGAAAGGGTTTTTTCTTCACTTCATCTCTACCAAGAAGAAATTAAGCTGCCTATATTTCTATATTTCACGCTATGTCCCAAGAGAAAGGCTAGTTTATCCCTAAACAATTACATTTTTGGACTACATCTCCTAGAGTTCACCAGCCAGCCAGATCAAAGGCTACTTTGATGGGGGCGGTCCTGGCAACTACAATCTAAAAAAGTAACTTTTTCAAGTGGCTCCTAAAAGCCATGAGTGTGCTTTCTCTCTCTTCAATCCCCTGTTGCTTAAAAACCAGCCCTGCGCTAGCACTGTGTAAACTAGAGCTTTCCAAACTGTGTGTCGCAACATATCAGCTGTAGTGTGTAGGTGTGTCGTGCGAATGTAACAAGTGGAGGGGCTGCCTCTCCTGTCACCATGGCAGGCCAGGCTCGGGAGAAGGGGCTCCCTATGCCATCGCCCTGGGCTGAAGAAGACCCCATGGAGGGTGTCATCGTGAGGCCAGGCTCAGGCAGAGGGGCTGCTTCCACTTACTGAATTACTTACTGAATTACTGTGTTGCAAAATGATGCATGTCTACAAAGTATGTCACCAACAGGAAAAGTTTGCAGAGCTGTGGTGTAAACTCTCCAGATGAAATTCAAAGTGATGGGAGTTTCTTTCACAAAGGGGCAAGTAAGCCTAGTCATGGAAATAAGGAACCACTTTGCACCCATCTCTTTGTTTAAAAACTGCTGCTATGTGCTCAAATATACATTTTGCATATTTAAATAAAATCAAAATGAATTTACACGACATGGTCTTGTGCCATATGTAGCTATTACCTTTGTCTTTTCCATTTGTTGTTCCACAGCATGGCAGTGCATTGTTTCAGCTGCCAATCATGAGTGACTGGAAGTCAGGATACATCACTTCCAGTTGCCTTTGGGAACATCAGGGGCCTGTCTTGGGGCAACAGTCAAACAGCATTGTGGAGGAAGTAGATTGTAGTAGTGGTGGTGGTAGGAAGTAGTAGTAGGAAGACAGCCAACAATCTGGCACTGACAAGGTGTGAAGTTGACAAGAGAGGCCTTTAAAAGTGATAGAGATAGGATTGTGGATTTGAGGAAGAAAGGAGACTTGTGATTTGAGGGGGCTTAAAGAATATGTGTATTGCTAGTAGTTATATTTTTCCACAGTCTTTAATAAACCTGTTCTATTGTTATTTTAAAATCGTCTCTGGCTCTCTATCAAGCCTGAACTGGGGTCAGGCCACGCATACCAAAACTAAAGACCCCACACAACACAACCACAAATTCATGTTAAAGGAGTCACCCTGAGGTCCAGTAACCCAAACCAGCAAGGGAATAATTGACAAAACAAGGGCAGGGTGAGTGACAGGATTCCTAGGGGCTGAGTTTTTAGGACCAGCCTGGGTAAAGGGATCTGTCACAAATGTGTAGCTCCACAAAGGATGCTTCAGCCAAAATGATTTTTTTTAAGTTGAAAAATTGCAGAGTAGGGCACCAGAGATTTTGTGGGTCAGTGGAGTACAAAGGGCCATACTGAATTCCAAAGAGTTTCATGCAGTCCAAAGGGAACACTATTCCCACCCATGTTCTATCCCTTAAATTTCACCCCATTAGGCAAAATGTTTTGAAGAACCTATCTAGATCTGAAAAAAGCTGCAAAAGAAAGAGTTGAATCTTCCTTCACCAGTGTGGCAGCATTGTTGTTGTTTTCCTGTACCTCCAAGTCCACTCCAACTTATGGCAACCCTGTTGCAGGGCTTTCTTGGCAAGATTTCAGAGGAACTCTGCTGGTGCCTTTGTCTAAAGCTGGGAGAGTGGGACTTGGCCAAGGTCACTGAGTGGGTTTCCATGGCTAAGCAGAATTTTGAACCCTGCTCTCCTGAAGTCCCAGTTCAGCACTCTAAGCATTATACCATATTGGCATTTCTAATGCTATAGTCTCAGTCAAATTTTAACATATCAAGACTTAGGGAGCTGAGTCAGTTATATGTAGAGCAAATTTTGAAGCATGATCTTCTGAATGATGTGTCCAAAGTCTTAAGTTTGTTGTTCTTTCCATTCAGTTTGCTCTCTCGGTATATTAGCTGGGCATGTACCACTTTGTATATACCCTTGGTGCTATGCCCATTTGTGCTTGATGGTACCAAATGTGAGTAGTTCATATTTCTGCAATATTTTCCATTTCAAAATACATTTGTATTATATTTCTCACACTGATACTATCTCTTGTTAGTTGAACTTTAACTGCTAATTCAAATTCCACTTGCCTATTGATTTCTAACAGAGTTATCAAACAGGGTGACTTGCAGCTCCCTACAGACCTCCAAAGCACTGATCTATCGCAGGGTTTCTCATAGATCAAGGAGGCAAAAACAAAAAAGGCTAAGCAAAAGAGGTTTTGTGTGTCAAACTCATCCCAAGCAGATTTTCAGTGTGACATGAAAATAGTTTAAAATGACACAATAAGATATTTTTCTTTGGAGACTTAGAGTTTTCAGACCTGCAATCTGTCATGCTCTACTGCAGGGCTTGTGAGCAGTAGTTACTTATTTTCCTTCTGATAGCCAAAGTTTTGCTATTCATGTTTTCCCCTACTCCTTATCTTCTTCTTTTCATTTCTGAATAAATCCAAGAATTTTAGTTAGAGTGGGATTTGCTGGATATTGACAATAGGAGTGGTTCATAATAATGAAATGTTCCTTTTCATTTCTGGTTTCTCTGCTCACAGTATATATAGTGATATTTAACAATGGCATATCGAAGGTTCATCCTGCCCTCATGATTTCCTGCATGTTTTTCAGTTGTATTTCCAGCTGCTTATGCTCAGTGGCGGAGATTGGAGCGTGCAGGGTAGGGGCAGGGGCGGAGCTATGGCACGCGGGGGAAGACTGACAAGGAGCGGCAGTGCCCCCCCAAAATTACCCTGAGTTGACACCCAATGAAAACATCTTCAGGGAAACTGGAGCATGTTGGCTTCTGTGCTATTTTCTAGGTTCAGGGAAGAGGCGTACAAAACTGTATATTGCAACTCTCTGTTTCGGTCGTACTGCCCTTGCTTGCACCAGGCCTAAATTTAGCAAGCCTACAGTATCAGACAACAAACAGGATCTCTTTGTGGTGGTTGTATTCTTGGACTCTTGTCTCTCATCTAGCACTTTGTGTACAAAGGTTAATTATCTTCTAAGGGGAACTCCCATTAGGAAACAATGAGGAGCTGCCAAAGTTGTCATAAAATCTGCATCTCCAGATCATATTTTTCATAACTATCCATTAGAGTTTCCTAGTTTGCTGAAAGGTAATCCTGCTGAGTGGGAGATGATGAAAAGTTATCATTCAGTCATCATTTTGTGTATCATTACACTGCTTTTACGTTTTCTTTTGCTATCCTTTAAAGCAATGGTTCTCAACCTTCCTAATGCCACGACCCTTTAATACAGTTCCTCATGTTGTGGTGACCCCCAACCATAAAATTATTTATTTATTATTTACAATGCTTCCCCCCTGGTAAAGGCTGCTTCGCCGGCCAGGAATGGGGGACGGGCAGGGAGGGAAAGAGGAACCACGCGTCTCCCCCAGGAAAAAACTCCGAGAACTCCCCCAGGCTCTGCTTCGGCTTCGCTCTTGTTTCCCCTGGGGGGGGAGTGTGGGAAAAGTTTCCAGAGTGTCAATGCTGGCCGGGGGGAGGAATCCCAGCACCTTTGTCTTTTGCGCTGGGCGCAGCTCACCCCCCCAGGAAAGTGCTGCTTTGCGGCCCCCTGGCCCTTCTGCAGCACCCCCTCCGTGGCGAGTGGGGCAGGGGCCGTGGCGAGGAGGGGACTTGTCCCCTGTGCTGCTGCTGCCCCCCCAAGCTGGCCTGTCAGACAGGAGGTTCGATTTCAGTCCCTTCTGAACAGGGGGCAGGAGGACACGAGCACATGGCTCGCGCTTGCACACCACCACTCCTGGGCCTTTTCCGCACGTTACCTTATCGCAGAGGTGGGGGGGTGCCGTTCGCGCAAGCAGGTTCTTGTGCGAGGCGCTCTCTTCGCTGCTCCTTCATCCTGCAGCTGGCTTCCTGGTCGCACGACTGCCCCGCCCCTTCCTCCCCCAGCGCAGCCTACAGCTCCCAGACTGCACTGTGGAAGGAAAGGGCAGGGCGGTCATGCAACCAGGAAGCCAGCTGCAGGATGAAGGAGCAGCGAAGAGAGGGCACTCCCCACCTCTGCGATAAGGTAACGTGCAGAAAAGGCCCAGGAGTGGTGATGCACAAGCGTGAGCCATGCACTCGCACCCTCCTGCCCCCTTTGGTGGGAGCGTGTGCGGCCACACGCACTCCCGCCAAAGGGGGCAGGAGAACGCAAGTGCATGGCTCGCGCTTGCGCACCACCACCGAGGAGGGAATGGAGCCTATGACCATTGGAAATACGTATTTTCCGATGATCTTAGGCGACCCCTGTGAAAGGGTCATTCAACCTCCAAAGGGATCACGGCCCACAGGTTGAGAACCGCTGCTTTAAAGCCATGTACTAGTTTGAAGTCGAAACTAAAATTAGGTGTAAGCCTGTGAAACTCCCTCTAATTCTGTCATCTCCTTCCCTGCCACTCTGAAGACCAATTTTCTAACACTGCCTTTGATCTGGCCAATTTCATCTTTGCAGTATTTTATTCCTAATTTTCAGGTAAATTTCTGAAGAGCTGTGTACCTAAGCTAAGTGTGCTACATCTGTGAAGTGTATTTAAAATAATTTAGGAAAATTCAATTTTTTCCCCCTGTGGCACCTTTCCTCTTTCTCCCCAAATCACTTTGCATAGCTTATGGTTATGTCCAAATTAGGGGTGGGACGAATCCAGAATTTTCCAAATCTAAATCTGGATCTGAATCTCTGGAATGTTCTGGGAATCCACAAATCTTATGAATCTTGAATCTTTTGAATCTTTTTTTAAAAAAGGGTTTAAAAAGCAAGAGAAAGAAGGATAATCTTGGGCAAGACACACTCTCTCAGCCTTAGGAAAAGCCTAGGCAAAGGCAAACCTCCCTCTGAAGAAATCTGGCCAAGACAATTGTCATAGTTTTGCCTCAGGATTTCCACAGATTGAAAATGACATGAAGGCCCTTTCTACATAGGAGGAAAATGTGGCTTAATTCCACATTTTCCTGCCTGTGTAAACAGGGCCACATACTACAGTAGAGAGATAATCCAAGCCAAAACTGGCTTTTCATTGCATAGCTCCTTCTGGCATCCTGGGGTTTGTAGTGTGATGATGCACGAGTACACTTTGGCAGAGAAGGCTGTGACACCTTGTAAAACTCCAGACCCCAGAATTGTGTCTGAAAGAGGTTTGCAAGGGAGCTCTGCAAAGGAATGTTTCAGCTGTCCTTGAAATCTCAAGCCTGTAGGTTCCAGTCAAGTGCTGAACTTAAATATGAAATGTTCAATTTAAATATCTTAGAATACAAGCCCAGATGTAATTTGTGAAATTGTTAGCAAAGGCCATTATTACTCCAAGGGAAAACTTCACCTACTTACTATCTTCCTTTGTATGTATGGTCTCCCAGGTTTTCAGGCATCCTGGTCTCCCTGGTTTTCAGGCATCCCAGTCTCCAACAATCTATTTAGTTGGCGGATTCAAAAGATTCGGTTTGCCTGTTTTGGCACAGTGATTCAGATTTGGGAATCTTGAATCCTTACCCAGGATTCGAGGATTTGAGGATTCGGTTGGCCCATCCCTAGTCTAAATTGTCTTTTTGTACACAATATGGTATGCAGGTTGCTTGAACTGTGTGTTAAATATCTATCTATTTGCATTGACATTTGCACTATGATGCAACCAACCCATGCAAAAATACCTCGCTCTGAGTCTTGGGCAATAAAGAACAGTGTGTATAACCTATCTAAGAATGTAGGGCTTTTTTTCCTTAACATGGTTAAGTGTTTTTAATTGCATAACTTAATGCAGTTCATCTCTGAAGCAATTACTCCTACAAAGCACTCTCTATATTATTATCATGGGGAGAAATATTTTTCTAATTACTCATGTTGCAAAGTGCGACTCTTCCTTTAAGTTTTGGCTTGGAAAGTTTGCAGTTACAGAGGCACCTACATTTTTTGTGAGGGTTTGGGGTGCAGAACACTCGCAAAAGTGGAAAAACCATGAATAACTCCTACTCCTGCAATCCTGCTCCCCCCATTTCACTTTTCTTTTGCCTTGGTGAGAGTTCATAGCACTGGGGCAGAGGCAAGGGAACAGGAAAGGGAGCTCCAAAGCAGAGAAGGAAGGGTGACAGCAGCCTTCCCCCTGCCCGATTCTCTTCCCTTTTGCCTCCGTGAGTTCTAAGCTCCGGGGCCCAAGGCAAATGGACAGGAGGGGGAGATTCAAAGAAGAGAAGGGAGTTGCCTGTGTCCCCCCTCCCCATTTCCTTGCCTTTGGTCCAGGCATTTGCTTTCCTTCTCCACACCTGGGACAACGGAAGGGAATGGGAGGAAGAGACCGGGGGAAAGGCACACGTGCACCCCACAAATAATCAAATTTGTAAAGGCCAAATCCATAAATGTGGAGGGAGGACTGTATTTGTATTGTGGCAAAAAGTCTTGGCTTAGTGTCAATGTGAGATACCTTTTAAAAGGTTAGCCATTGATTCTGCTATAATTTAAGGCTTTCTAAGCTTAAAAATTTCTCTTTTTTCAAAAAACTAAATTATATTTCACTAAGGTAGATATGGAAGCAAATTAATTCTTCCTAATGGCTTCCTCATTTATGCAACGTAATACCTGTTCCGTTTTACATACCTGCTTAATAATTTTTTACCTTCAAGCATATGCTATGCAAATCCAAAAGTAGCATGACTACATTGTTGTCTTTAGCTCGATTGCTTGAAATCATGGTTACGCCAACACGTCTTCAGATTGCAGTGTGGAATGATACTTATACCAGCTCCAGGAACATCTCTTAAATGAATAGCAATAGAACTTTTCTGTTCTGGGGAACTAACACCTACATTGCCTCTCTATTTTGTGGTATAGTAGTTTTTTATGATAATGTTTTGCTATGGCAGTGGCAGCACAAACACAAATAAAAGCAACCTTTTCCCTTGTCAACGTTACCTTTTTTCACCACTAACAGCAAGAAGCATCAGTGATCTCTAGGTACCATTTGGGCTTTCCTATAATGCTCCTAGCCTCAATGCAGTAATGGGGGCAAAATGATAAAATTAAAATGGCAGGGGAGGAATGCAGATCCCTCCTGATGTACCAATGGGAGTGACAAAAAGGTAAGAGATAACTCAGGTTGGAGGGGCTGATTATACTTCTGCTTCTGTCCCTAGATCATTTTTAAATTAATCCTCTGGGCTATGGAAGAAAGCCAGAGAAAATAAACTAAGGTAGCTATCATCAGTGGCCCTTTACTGGAGTGCCAGGGCCGGTCATCTGGCCAAGGTTACTATGTACCACCCCTGGCACATGTAACTGTATGCTCCTCTGTATCAGTAGGGCTCAACATTTGGTCTCCCAGAGGCATTAGACTTTAAGTTCCAGAAGCCCCAGCCACCACAGCTAATAGTAAAAAATTCTGTAAACTGAAGTTCAGATTATCTAAAGGGACAAAGGATGACAGCCACTGCTCTATATACCAAATTATCACCACATACTGAAATAGAGGACAGAAAAGGTGAGGTTAGGACCATTCTTCATGACATGCTAGTTTTTTCTATGCAGACTTCTCCCCACCTCCAGCCCCCATGTACATTTTGAAGTAGTATAACCTAGCTGCAGGCTTGCCATTTCAGTGAGAATGAATCATATGCTTATATTAAAATGCAGAGTATTTCAAAGTTCAAAGGTGTCATAATATAAGCAAACATTTACACCTTTCTTTTTGCTCCAGGCCACCAGTAAATCAGCGAGTTCCAAATGCAGACTTTTAAAATATCCAAGGCAAGAATATGCTGGGAAAGCACATTTTGTTCCCATTTATTTCCGCACAAGACTTAGGCATGTGATAAAATTCATGAGGTTACCCTCTCAACCCACTAGTGTCCAAACACTCGCTTAGGCTGGAAGGATGGGGCACACAAAATTACTGGGTACTTTATGAACATAATAAATTATACTTCCTTTCCCCAAAGGTTCTTTGAGACTACAAAAATAGTAATTACATCAGAAGGAAATTCCTCTCTCTTTACATAGTTGGCTGAGAGAAGTGAGGCTCCAGTTTTACACAGAGCTTTAGCGTTTGCTTCTTATGTATAAGTTATGATTATTTGTTGTATTAGAATCTCACCCTTCCTCAAATCTGCTCAAGCAATATACACTGTCTTTCCCATTTTATCTTTGCTATAACTCTGTGAGGTAGATTAGATTGAGAGTGGCATCACCAAGGTTACTCAGCATGCTTGTGGTTGACTGTGGATTTGACTCCATGTCTCCCCAAACTGACAATATATATGCCATATAGCACACTGGTTTCTTCTGGTGAACATTAAGAGAGTAATCAAACTTGGCATGAACATAGAAATTAAGTTTTTGAAAGTTATTTCCATGAAAAAAAAAATCTGTCCCTTCCAGTGTATTCCTATTGCTCAGAATGGCTTAAAACTTCCAAAAGTTAAACAAAAATGTACAGTAGAACAATATAAAAATTGAAATAGTACCCAAAGAAGGGCCTACCACATAAAACACCGTCAGCCCAGCATGACAAAAGTCTGTCAGAACAGAAATGAGTTACTGCAGTTTAGGCCTGCCTGGCGATAGCACCAGATATCACTTTGATATCATAATTCAGCCTTGCCATACCACCCCTCTCCACGTGTTTGTGAGGCCTCCGGACAAGCACGAAACTAGGCTCGGCACTTAATTGCTGAAATATTCTCTAACAATACAGGCAAGCCAGAAATAGCCAGATTGCAGCTTCAGGGACCTCCCGGCAAACACCACATTATGTATGCATGCTACGTACAAAAGGCTCCCTGCCCCGAGCAGGTAACTTGACAAAGACTGAACCATCCACTGTCAAGCGTTGTGTATTTACATGCTGGCTACACCATTGTTAATTCGGCTCTGATTCCATCATGCTAAATTGTGACCTTTCAGAGACATTGTCTCGCACCCAAAACTCATTGTTGTCCCCGAGTAAGGCATAGCCTGCAGTCACACTTATCCCTATAAAAGCCCCTGATTCTGAGACCTTCCTCGGATCGCTGCCGAGTTCCAGACTGCCTTGTTGCTGCTTTGCTTGGCGAGCTTCCCCTCAGCTCCACATGCTGAGCCACATCGAACCCCAGCATCGCTCTCCATCTTCTTCCGGGCTTCAGGAACACTATCACCCAAACCAGCTATCCCTCTGAAAATCCCACCATCTTACTCACACCTTTATTTTCCTTAGTTATCTGTGTTCATGTGTTGCTTGCATTGTGTGCCTGTATTTAATAAAGATCATTCATTAGTTTCAAACCGGTCTGCTTCTTGACTTGGCCTGACCCCGTAAACACTTGGTTACAAGATCCTGCTAAATTACCCTGCCTCTCCTAACACTAAAGCAGTGCTCTGAACTAAATTTCCCCACCTATAGTTGAGCACATTTAGGTGTCCCTCCCAGGACCCCCAGTAAACAGGGTAACAAATGTGTTCAAAAGACAGTAGAAGCAAATGGACCAATTGGAGCTCATATGGCACTGCATCCTGTTCCATCATTTCTCTGCCACAAAAGTACAATTTCCAGAATTCCTTGGCTAGTATGGCCAATGGCCTTTATACCAGATCTTGGGATAAGACACACTGGTACTGAAGGAGGCACTCATTTACATATTCTGGACATTAATCTATCTGAAGGCTTGAAAGCTTTGAATTAACACTTTGAATCATGCCTGGAAACAGATTTAATTCACTCCAGTACTGCTGTTGCCACATAGATATTGTTAGATCCCTTGTGCAAATCTCCACTGAAACCCTTGCTGCCTCACTCTTGCAGTTACCTAATCTGGGGTAAACAAAGGATTTGTCACTATTGCCAGGTCTGAAGTTCTCACAGATGAGCAATGTTGCTTTTAGGACAGGAATCTGTTTCAAGACAAAGTTATGTTTTTGATTGATTGATTGATTGATTGATTGATTTGATTCATATCTCACCAGTCTCCCAATGTAGGACCTAAGACAGCTTACAATGTAAGTTAAAACAAAATTGCTAAAACAGTATACAGTACAATTTTTTAAAAAAAAAAGCACAAAAAAATCAACTCAAAGAGAACATTAATTTAAAAACAATTAAAATACATCAAATACATATTACATATAACATATAAAAAACAACAGACCAATTGCACATCCTTCTACCTAACCAGTTAAAGGATGAAGGCCTGTTTGAACAAGGTCTTTGCCTGCCAGAATAAAGAGACCAAACAGATTGCTGTATGGGAGTGGAGAGTTTCATAGCCCAGGAGCAACCACCAAGAACAGCCTCTCTCATGTCCTCACCAGATAAACCCATGAGGTTGGCAGGATGGAGAGAACCATTAGCAAGGCCATGATCATAACCAGTTCTGTCTCCCCAGCAGAAAACACTGGAGTATTGTCTCTGTATAAAATGGCCTTGGCTGTTGTTGAAAGAAAATGATGGACTATATAGGGCTTAAGTCTGATCCAGCATTGGTCTTATTAAGCTGTTATATTCCTTTGTCATTGCTTAATGAAATATAACCTACAAATAGGCAGGCTGAGCATTTGCCTTCTTATTTCTGTCTTTTAAAAAAAAAGCTCTTTGAGGAAAAATGACAGCAGTGTGCATCAAATGACAGTCTTCCCCCAGTAGAGGAATAGTGGAATAAAGTATTTCAAGAGTTTCCTGTGTATTATGCTGCAGTCAGCTCAAAAGAAGATACAGTTTTATGTCATCAACGTATCCTCACCATGTTGAGGCATGTATCCATCTAAAATTGTACTTGGCAAAGCTTTCTTTTCAGGAATGCTTTGCTGTCGGTGAAAACAAAATTGGAGCATAGTGAAGCAGCACTCAGAGGCAGAGCACAATGCCTTGATCAGCTAATCCACTTGAGGAGGCCTTAATCCACTACCACACATGATCTCTAGTAAGCAACAACAGAAACAGAGAGGACATATTCACTAGGGGCTTATGTTCTCTGCAAGGATCCTCAGGCCACAATTGACATCAGCTGTGTTTAAACACAGCCAAGAGGCATCAGCCCTTCCTTATCTGAGCTCTTAAGGCCCCTTTAAAAACTATTCATGCATAAAAATAACAATGCTATAAATTGAATGAAAGGCTTTTAACACCACTGCTACTAGTGAACAAGATCAGAGCATGGAAAAGTTGCTCTTGTGGACTGCAATACCCAGAGCAGACATACCAAGCCAGTATGGCTTCCAGCCATGGTAACTAAGGAAGAGGTTGTGGGCATTATAATTCAAAAACAAACATTTTCCAAACTCTGAATGAGAGAAAAACTCCAGTTGCATGTCAGAAGAACTGGCTGATGGCTTTGAGGGAACTGTTTTAAAATAACAGTTAAATATGCTTGTCAACTGGACTGATTTGCAAAGATACATCAAGCTTTCCAGTTCCTGCAGGAAAAAAAAAAGCTGAATTTTGTGTGTGTATTTTTCTGCCAAGTTAATCTAATAGAAGATAGCATCTAACTTGTTCTGACTTTCCATTACCAATATATCACAATAATTGTATGTTCATGCCAAAGAAACCAGACATATTATTGTTGCTGTGTACAATGGTATTTTGCTGCCTTTTCCACATCTAGCCCACAGAAATCACTTCCTACTCTTTCTGCCATGAGAGAAGTGTTAATAATTATTTACAAGCAATACTCAGAACTATCCTTTCTTCTCCCCAGCTGCACAGGAATTCCTCTTGTTCACCTGAGGTATTTTTTCTGACAATGCTTAGGGCTAAGCTGGACACAATGATGACACTTGTCTAGTCACATATTTGCCCTGTTCCCATATACAGCTCTGTGTTTGCGTGTGTGCACGCGCGCGAGAGAGAGATTTGGCAGCAACAAGAATGTATGGGAAAGGAAAGCTGAACCGTCTATCACCTTACCTCTGCACATTTTCCCATTCAGACACATTTCTCTCATTCCAGGTCTGTCTTGGTGTCAGCATGAGAGGGATAAGAGGTCTTAGGCAACAACCACAATGGGGTTCAAGTATCTGGTTACATCTTTGACAGTCTGGTACAGTGATTACAGAGTTGGGCTCATTTGTACAGTACCTAGGTTCAATTACCTGCCTGGCTCACCTTGGGTACATCACTACATTTCCATCTATCCTGCCTCACAGGTTTGATCTAGGCATCCTCTGAGTTTGCTGTACAAGACATTTTAAGTAAAAGTTGTATGTCCAAATGGACACCCGGTGGAAATACATATAATTTAGTCAATGAACTGAGGCATTCCCACTCCTGCTTCAATGCTTTCTGCAAGTCGCTGCAAACAAAAAATAAAAACGATCTCCAAATATACATCTTTTGCAATCCTGGATCAGTTGTATTTTTAACCACTTTTTCTAAGCTTTAATAAGAGTTCTACAGCTTTTTTTCTTTTTGATTCAGGTATTTTCTGATGGTGGGCAGACCAATCAAAATAGCTAGAGTGTTGATTTTTTATTATTCTGCTCACCACTAGAAAACACCTGAACTAAAAAGGATAGCTAGAATATAGATATAGGGCTAAATACCCTAAAGGCACCAGATCCCATCTGATCTCGGAAGCTAAGCAGGGACAGATCAGGTCAGTATCTGGATGAAAGACTGCCAATTAGTATCAGGTGCTGTAGGCTATATTTCAGAAGAAGGAACTGGCAAATACCTCCGAGTATTCCTTGCCTAAGAAAACCCTATGAAATTCATGGGGTTGCCATAAGTCAACAGGCAACTTGAAGGCACATATACACCCAGGACATTGATGTGTATAAATGTATTTGCAACTCTATATTGACTTCTTCCTTTTAAAAAAAATTATTTTCAATGCAATCTGAACATCAAGTTTGGAGGTAGCAGTGATGGCTCGACTCATAAAACTCTGAATGGGAGAATGGAAACAGTATAACAATTTGTTTTTAAAATGCCCTCTCCATGAAGAAAGGGGCAGATCCAGCATAGCTCTTGATAGCTCATGGCATTTAGACCACCAGTCTCATACTCAACTTACCTGCAGAATTAACTGATCTACTGAAACCACAAACAGAGAACAGCAAGGCTTTTATAAGGTCCTGATGACAGAAATAAACAATCAAACGTTTTTGTATTCACTGCCCTGAGGTTTTAAAGTGAGCTAAACAGATCCATCCTTTTCTCTGTTTCAATTTCCTTGTGCAAAATTCAGTGTGTGTTTTGAATAAAAGAAATTACCACCACTTACCCTGTACAAATGGGGCAGTGTTGGCTACAGACAGAAACATGCTGAAACAATTAACTGTGGAAAGGATGCAGAGCTCAGTAGCAGGAACAAATTTAGCATGTAAGAGATTTCATTGGACTGACTTAGTATACAGCAGCCTCCCTATAAGCATAAGAACACAGATTTCTATTGTTGTATCTCATCATCCTCTTGTGCATATATCAAGCTTGTGCATTTTGTAAGCCACCAAGGTGGATGTGATTGAATAGCTGCATATGGTGATGCCTGAGACCACCCACTTGGGCTGCCAAGCATGCTGTCATGGGGTCTCACAATGCCATGGTAGACCATAATACATTGCTGCTGGGAAGCATCTTGATCAGCTAATCTTGTTTCCTCCAGATATGTCATACTACAACTTCAATAATCACAAAATGGTTATGGGATTATGACAGTTGTAGGCCATACCTATGGAAAGCACCAAACTGAGGAAAGCAAGGGGTTGGGTATGTGAGTTATGCCAATCTTTAATCTTCATAGCAGGGGCTTCTCACTCCTGCCACACTTCCAAGCTATATGTAGAATTGATGGATATAATGGGAAATTCCATCAAATAATTTTCTTGTCCTTTTAAAATGGATAATATAAATACAAAGCAGGCAACATGTACATATGGGGCCACATGTAGCCCCTGAGATTGATTTTCCAGCGCATGATCTATTCAGACTATCCAGATTGCCCTTTCTCTAGCCAAAACAAGGTGAATTTTCTCTCCTGGAAACCTCTAGAACTGCAATTTCCCTTTTAAATAGCCTGCATTAAACTGTTTAACATAAAAAAAAATCTATTTTTCAAAATCAGAAGTGCATTTCTGATTTGATTTGATTTGGCATTTTGGCAGTCCATGCAAGGTTGGAAGGTCACAGGAAAGATAGGTAGCTGCCAGGCCAACTGCAGTTGCCCACTCTTGGTATAAATTCTTCACTTTTGTCATATATAACTTAGTAAATATCAGATTCTTGCAAAAGTAAAGATATAGGATGAAAATATTTTCGATTGCAGAGAACAAAAAGGGTTTATTTTTTTAAAGTCCATATTCTGTTTTTAAATCCTGTGCTTTGAAAAATGTGCTTTAGGAGTTGCAACCACCAAATTCTGAGTTAAATGTCTTTCCCCAACAACTCCCACCATAATAGTGGGGGATAGAGATAATTGAGGGAGTTTCATTTTACAGTCCCAATTACTGAACACTTACAGGAATGAATGCATTCATTCTCAAATAACTTCCTAATGCAGAGAGAGTGAGGCAATAGAATAACTGTACCTGCTCAGACACCACCCATGAAAGACTGGACATTTCAGATTTCGTGGTACTGTCTGAAAATGAGAGTAGACAGGTAAGAAGGAAAGTGTGATGCAATGAACAGAAGACAAATTTCCCAAAAGAGTTGCTACGTGTCTTTCACCACAAACAACAAAAGAGTTTTGTGGCACTTTAGTAACAGATTGTTAATTGTTCAACAATAAGTAAAAAAGTATTCTTCCTTTCATAGACCCAAAATTAGACTGTTGAAAAAGAATCCTTAAGGGAAATGGTTTTTGTTGACAGAGACAAAATTTGGTTATGGCACTGACAACAAATTCCTGGCCACAGCATATATACCCAGAGTAGGGATGGTATTTTTCACAGAGCTTCTTCTCAAAGTAGCAATGAATAATTTCTGCAATTTTCTTCTTGCCATGAGAAAGTCTTCAAAAACCATGCAGCTTTCAAAGGCTATTTGCAGTTCAAGACTTATTCTGCATACCATTCACACACAGTTGTTTAGCACAGAAAACAGCATTTTCTATATGGAAAATAACGTTTCCAAGTAGAACTTCAAATTAATTAATTAATTAAAAACCTGTAATTGGGGATTTGTTCTGTGTAAAATTTGCACATGGTTGATTTACATAGAAAACATAATTTTCTGCATGGAAAACAATACTTCAATGCAGAAATATTAATTCCTGCACATAAAATACTATTTTCTGCACAGAAAACGTTCTTCTGTATGTAAATAATCTGCGTATGAATTTTACACAGAACTTGCAGGTTTTTTTCTGCATAGGAATTAATAGTTTTGTGTTGAAATATTATTTTCAATGCAGAAAATGCTGTTTCCTGCACAAAACCACCACATGTGAACTTTGCACAGAATAAGTCCCAAACTATGAAGACTCTCATCAGTTCAGAATTCTTCTCTTCCGGGTTTCTCAACACTTGGAAAACAAGTTTTTCTACCATATTTCCAGTATTTTTTAATATTCTTTCCATCTCTAGCTCAGAGGCAATCTATTCCTGAATTCTCAGCATATATCCAATTGCCTGAGACATCATATTATATCTACCTATTGTTGGTGGGCTTGTTCCAGTAAAACAAAGTAGCCCCCGTAAGCCTGGAGCTAGCATCCATGAAATGTTATGTCATAATAAATATGTTAAAGTCTCCCTCCCTCTCTCCCACCCACCCCTCTCTCTCTCACACACACACACACTTCTCTTTCTTCTCTAGTGGTCACTGTTGACATGATCTTCTCAAATCCAAACCCATGCTTAGAGACAGGCTAATTTGCCAGATGCTCTTACCTAAATCATCCCCCTCCTTGATCTTAGGAATAAACCAAACTCTCAGGAACAGACAACTGAGTTAGGCAGAGAAAAGTGGGTACCTCAAACATCAGAAGCTAAGAGTGAGCAATAGCTAGATGTTTTAGAACAAAGGTGTCCATGCACAATGTGACCAGTTGTGTACTTCCTAAACCAGCCAACTATTTTTTGTAGGAGTGGAAAATGTTACCCTGTTGAAATAAGATTCAGCTACTGGTACAGTTTGATTCTTTTCATTGAACTGAGGATGCTTCCTTATCCTTTGCACCAAGCAGCAAAATGTCTGTGCCTTTATCTGAAACTAAATATTACTAGGGAGACCTAATAGCAGAAAATCAGATGAAATCACTTGAAGGGCAAACACTATAGAGACTATAGTGCAGGGAAGTTGGTGTGCATTGTATCAGAACACTGAGCACTGTCACAAAGTACTTGCTAAACACCAGCACATTTTTAAAAATTATTTTTGTGAAGATTTGACAAAGGCTATTTAGGAAAGGACACATGCTCCTGTTTGTAAATGTAAGCACACACACACACACACACAAAATCCTTTGTGCACTTGAGTTGGAGCTTCTTGCATCGAGGCCAAATACCATAAAGCACTTTGGACATTAAAATTACAGTATGTATTATTTATAGTTCCTGAAGGTTTCTCTTTGGTGTTTCCTCTTCTTTGTAGTAAAAGCTATGCTGATTGCCAACTTGGCACCCCCAACAAAAGTGCCTTTGCTCTGCGGTTGCATTTAAATGCATCATAAATTTTGAAAGGTATCAGATGAAAGAGAGATTGTTGTTTTTCTTTGACCTTTCATCCTGTTGTGCTTACATCCTGCCCCTATATCTTTGTCATCTGAAATAACTTCATTGATTTGATGGATGGATTTTCATTTTCAAGAAGACATCCCATTCTGAAGATCTGACAGAAGTCAGACAGCTTCTCAGATACAGGACTCTCTAGGCACAGCAGCCTTCTGTTAATTTAAAGCATTAAAACGAGTCAAAGACTGGAAGGAGCATTAAGTAGGACCACTGTGTATAGGGCACTGATAATGAATCATGGCTACTGTTTCAGGTTTTTAAAAGTGGACAATATTCAATGTTTCCACAAGCAAGGTACATCCACATAAGGGAATGTTGGACCTGCATGTAAATCGTTATGTATAATCCAGCTTGTATATTTTGTTGTGCATACAGTTACTAGGAAGCCACAACAGTGGTTTCCCAGGACATATAATGAAATCCATGTGTGATTTGTCACATGGAGGGATTCTGCAGATGTGGGTCTCAACACATACACCCATATGGATGTGTTTTCAGTGTAGGAAAAAAGAAATTAGTCAGTCCTCAACTTTCATGGGGGCTGGAGTGCAGGATCTCCACAAAAGTGAACAACCACAAATATCTTTACCTTCCTCCACAAAACATGTATGATACAGGTTCTGCTGCTGCGAAAATCTCCTTCAGTGCCATCATCGTTCTCAGGAAGAAGAAAGATAAGGATGACAACACTGAAAAAGATTTTTGTAACAGCTGCAGTACCACCAGGCCAGCAGCCACCACTCCTTTCCTATCAACAGCTCTGGCCCTTTACTGTCTTTGCTACATTGACACCATGATGTGTCCACAAGGTCTCCATTACCTCCACTGGTCTCCAAGACTTCCTCTAGAAAAGGCCCTAGATCCTCACAGGACTGGGCTGGCAGTGGCGACAGCAGCAGTTAACCTTTATCTCCCTCCCTATCTCCCTTCCCACTAACAAAACATGAGGCTAGCAAGTACCAAGACAACCTCATTCATATGCTTCGCCTCTTCAGTGTGCTGTGTATCCCATATTTCTTGCAACCAAAAATATAAACTGCAGTAATCATGTGTCCAAAATCATACTGTTTCTAGTGCTTCTGAAAGTGCTCCTAAGAGGCAAAAAAAAAAAAAAAAAAAGGAAAGGCCTCAAAAAAAAAAGATTGAATTATTAGACTTCCATGTGCACAAGTCTCTTTTTGGACTGTGCTTTGTGATCCTCCACTTCTGGGGAGCAAAGTTATTGACTTCCATGTGCACAAGTCTTTTTCTGAACAGTGCTTCATGATCTTCTGTTTCTGAGGAGCAAACGACAGAGAGGCGAGTGCCAGGTGAGGAGGACAGGCTGCCAACACTGGCCTGACTTTGCCATGGCTGCTGCAAAAATCTCCTTCAGTGTTGTGAGGAGCAGGTCTAGACAGGGAGATTTGGAGACGGGTGGAGATGATGGAGGTGTACCATCCATAGAATAACAGAGTGTGGCTTCTATTAAAGAAACACCTTGAACTTGGTTCCTCCTCATCTGTGACTCTTTCCTCCACATGTTACTACCAGTGTTTTACTTTTGGGCTGCAAAGAGAGACAAGGAGATATCCCTCCTAGGAGAAAGGGAACCTTCAGCTAATTGTGTCTTCCTAAAGCAGTAAATCATTTCTAGAGTTCTAGCAGTCATTGATTTCTTGCAGGCACCTCCCCCTCCTCTGCAACCTCCCAAAGGACTCTTACTTGCAATCTAAAATCTCAGCATAACTAACAGAAAACAGGAGTAGCATTTAGTGAGGTTTATCAGATGACAGGAAGCTTAATGCCATAAATTCTGAGCCAGACTATCATAAGTAGTTTACAAAGGGCATGTTGCAGAGTCTTTCTCCCACCCCATTCTTTCCAAGGAACTCTAATTTGCATGAAAAGAGTGGGAAAGTGAATATAGCACCAAAGAGCCTTCTCAGCTTTTTAAAAAATTGTGTACAGCCTGGCCTCTTTCAACAGTCTCAGATCAGGGGAAGGAGAGACAGCAGGGTTATATTAATGAATAACCTGTTTCAAAATATCCACCAGGCAAAAGTAGTTGACTTTTTTTTCAAAGTTTCACTCATTGTGTTTCATGTGAATTATACAATGGCTTGCTTGATTAAGGCTGCAAATCAATCCTCTCTGTCCACTGACCTTAGTGCAAACCTGACTGAACTAAGTGGAACTTTTTCTGCATAGACATCTGCAGAATGCACAGTAAATGCAGCAAAGTTTATTTACCCAGAAAGGCAGACTGAACATAATTGGAGGATCACAGCACAAGAATCCAGCCAGGGCTAACAGAGTGGGATCCAAAGAGGTCTCTCTGCCTTTAGTAGTTGTATAGAAAAGGGAATTTCATCAAGTGTTGCTTGTTATGAGTATAACAAGTAACACTTGCTGAAATTTCTGCTTAACACAAATATTAAAGGTACAGGAGCCCGCACCAGACTTCAGTATAGCAACCAGACGTGTAACATCAGGTTTGATGTAAAGTTGAAGGCTTTCATGGCCAGAATCCATAGGTTGTTGTGGGTTTTTCAGGCTTTGAGAACGTGTTCTATTAGTATTTTCTCCTGATGGTTCACCTGCATCTGTGGCTGGCATCTTCAAAGGATCTGAGGCATGGAAGTGAGACAGAGTATATCTGCAAATTGCTTCCTCTCACCCAGGAACTACACAAATATATATACTCTGTCTCACTTCCATGCCACCAGATCTTCTGAACATGCCAACCACAGATGCAGGTGAAACGTCAGGAGAAAATACTAATAGAACACAGCCTCAAACCCTGGAAAACCTACAACAACCTAAACATTAGGCTTCTTAGCTGGGTGGCCCAAATAGAAAAGAGAGGAGACCTCTTGCACCTTTAATAGGTGCACAGAACAGAGAATTTTAGCAGATGTTGTGTGCAGGACAAGTTACACTTACTGAAAAAAATGCTTCTGCAGAGTTATTAAATGTGCAAGAGCCCTGATTCCCCCCCCCAAATAGTCACCCTATTTCACATGGAGATTTTTATACCCCCACAAGACCTCTACTAAAACTCTGGTTTTCCATTTGATTTTTTCAGAATTTCTGGGCTGGTTTCAAACTAGGCTTTCATTGTGCTATCAAACTGCCTCAAATGCTGAATTTTACAAAGGGATGAGACATCGCCCTCTTTCATTGTAAGCCCTCTTGTTTTTCCCCACAATCTTTTTTCAAAAGATTTTGTCATAATGTATGCACACGTTAAAGAAGAAAAGACAGAATAACTGAAATGCCATTTCTCTGACGATACCAGATAGTGTCTACCTGTAAGCACCCCCTCTGCTGCCACTCTTCCTCAGAAACCAACTTTACATCATCTTCATGATGATATATCCTGTCCTGCTGGAAGTGGCTGAGGCAGAATTCTTATGGACACCTACTTGGAGAAAAGGCTGAAGGAGCACAATGCGGTTTACTTCTATGCAGACATGGCTTGGATTATTTGTGGAATAGTTGGGTTCCAACTGTAGAGAGTGCAGCTCCCAGCATTCCTCACCAATCGCTAGGCTACCTAGGGCTGCTGGGGGTTGCATTTGGCTGGCTAAATGATTACGGTCCCTGTTTCCTTAAAGACATGTTCTCCCTTACTTCATGGGGTACACAGAGAAATTATCTTAACCAAAGCAAAGGTACTTGACTACCATTGCACCTCGCAAAAGCAAATTATTATCAGGCTTGACCAGTTAAGCAGTCCCTCCCTTGTCCAGACCCCAAGCGTACTATCATAAAATCATTGACCTGGAAGTGACCTTGAGGTCATGCAGCTCATCACCCTTTCTCATTAGACAGAGATAAGCAGATCAGATCTCCGGACAACTGGAAGGACTGTTCGATGGGGGCCACAGCCCTGGGGCAGAAATCCTTAATCCCATTCCCACCATTTCCCTAATTGAAACACCTCCCCTTCCCCAAGCTCCTATCAGCTGCTCTGGGAGGGAAGCGCTGCCCTCTCTCCCACACAGGCAACAACAGTTTAAGAGATTTTGACGATCAACCCCCCAACACACACACACACACACACACACACACACACACCATACAGTTCCCTACAAAGGAAGTGGATTGATACAAGCTTTAAGAAAGACAACAGGGGATCTGGTTAGGGAACTTGGGCAATGAAGCCTAGCCTGGCCCTCCTAGCCACAATTCCAAATGATCCAGGGGACGGACCCAAAGCAATATAGGGAAAGTAAATTCCATTATGGAAACCACCCAGAAATCACAGTGTATCGTGCAAACGTTCAAGTTCACCAGATGCGGCCTGTAACCCTACAGACCGAAGCTCCATTTTTGTGTGGATCGCTTTTTTTTTATTTATTCCTAGCTGTTGCGTTGATTTTTGCTTAATACCCAAGTTGAACTGTCGAATGCAACAGTTCTCATTGTACTCTGGTGGGTACTCGGTTGGCCCGCTTTCCCCATTTTTGTTCGATATGATTCCTTCCTATATACCTATGCAGATAAATTAACTTAAGCTGATGGTAGAGATCGCGCTGTTTCCGCGTAAACGAACAGGTTTCGGGGCTGCCCAGGTACTTTTCACGCCTCTTACTGTTGTGGTTCTGTTCGTTATGCCTAAGAACCGTGTTACTTATGCAGCTGCACCCTCTTCGAAATACCGCACAGGTTGCAAAGTAATTTTCCAGGCTGCAGCAAGGGAAAGGACGGCGCTCACAGATTACGAGGGGAGGGCGCCGAGACGAAGCCCGCGCCCTAGAAAACAACGGGAGCGAGGCACTGGGCGGGCGCGCGAGCGGGCGCGCTCCTTCCCTCCCTCGAGCGCTTAAATCTCCGGCGTCTGGAAGGAGCGGCCCGCCCCGCGTTCCAAATCACAGAGCTTCGCCCATCCCTACCAGCCTTGTGGGGTGCCCCTCTCCTCCCTTGCAGGTTAACAGCCCGAGCGGAGCCCTTGCGAAGCAGAAGGTGAGCGCCACTTCCGCGCGTTTAACTTGGCGAGGTCTGAAGAGGCGGGGTGAAGGCGAAGCCAAGGAGCCGTGGCGCTTGCCCACCCCGCGCCGTCAGCCATATTGCGGCGGAGACCGGGGAGGGGCAGGCAGCGACGCCCACACGCCCAGGGCAGCGACCGGCGGAGAGCGGCGGGAGCGGAGCAGGCGCCTTGCCCGGTCGAAGCGACAGGACTTGCCGCCGGCGAGGTAAGGGCTGCCGAGCGACTCCCCTCACGGCCTGCCGCGCCTTCTCCTCCTCTTTCGAGGGGCTGGCTGGCGGCAAAAGAAGGACCCGAGGGCTCGGCGGCGACGGAGCGGCGCGGAGTTGCTTTGGGCCCGCGGGGGGGGGGCGGCGGATGCGGCTTTGGCAACAGGTGCCGCGGCGGCGGCGGCGCGGAGGGAGAGGTTATCGCCCTGCTCCTTCCCCCCCGCGAGGGAAATTCGCCAAATAGGTTCTCGGAGCGGGACTTTCCGTTCTTCCTAAAGAGCCAGCTAGTTTCTTTTCCTTTTTAGCTTTGCCCATGTGAGAGGTCACCTTAACCTGTTGTCTGCCGGTTTTTCTGTCCCCCCCTCCACTTTATTTAGTAGTCATTCGGCTTTAAACTTTATACTCGGTGCGCTCGCCCTTTCTCACGGAAATTTAAATTCTCGTTCTCGTAGAGTTCAGTGAGAGTCGGTGTATACCGGACTGTAGCCCATCGCGGCTCGATAAAAGGCACAAGGAAGACCCAACAGGCTTAATGGATTTGCGCTTAGGGAAGCGTTCACAGCTACGAAACTTACAGGTTTCGTTACAACCTTAATTTAGCCTTTTTGTGTGTAATGACCAGTCACAAGGTATTCCGTGGGGCTTGCTCCGAAGTAAGCGTGCCTTAGTGTGTAGCGTTGAGGAGGATTAGGCGCCCCATTCGCCACCCCCCTCCGCCCAAAGTAGCCGAAAGGGTGGATTCCGTTCCCCCCATGTAAGTGCGCAAGAGGGAATATTTTCGCTTTCGTCAGTGGCTGTGGGAATCTGTGTTTGCGCTGAGTAAGGCAGGTTCGAAAGGTGACTCACTCGCCTGTGCGCGCGGGCCCTAAAAGTAGGGTCTGTCTTCCAACACTTCACTTGAAGGGTGGCGGAAGCTGAAAAAGTTCCTGTCTGAATGGGAAGACCGTAGGTTACATCATACCTACATTTTGACCTATAAGGAAATTCCTCTCGCTTTGCTTACTGTCGTTCCAAAGCAAAAATGAAGCAACGTCTCGTTTTCCTCAGATGGCCTCCCATGTCTGTCCTCTATAGCATGCCTACTCCAGAGTACTGTAATCTAGTCGAGGTCCTAGTGATCTCTTTGGAAGGGACTGTAATTAGTGAAAGAAGTGCTCCTCCACGGTGTTTGAAGGAGAAATTTCCCTTTAAGGGGTTTAGTTGCCTCTGTGTTGCCTGGATACTTGGCTTAGATAATCCCCCACCACCGTGCTTCCTCCCTCCCTTGGAAAAAAAGATTTTGAAATTACAGGTGCTTCTATGGGTGTGGCTGACCAAGTGGCCTTTCCTACTTGCGTTTGGACTGGGTGAGGCTCCTGGTTTTTTTTTTGTTTTTGTTTTCTTCTGAAAGCAGTGGCGTTACTAAGTAATTATTGGACGTGAATGAATCATCGCTGCTTACTTAACCTGTTTAAAACTCCTATCCTGTGCCATGTGTGTCTCAGTTTGACTCCAGTGCAATAATTATTTGGATTCTTTGCTCAGGTCTCTTAGAAGAAAGGAGGAGTACCCTTAGTCTACTGCATGAATATTTGTTTTTGGACCAACAGGAATATTACAAGAACCAAAAATGCCAAAACCAGTAAGTGCTTATCCCCTCCTGAAGTTTTACACTGCTTATTGATTAGTATGCAATTCATTTATGTTTTTCTAACACAAATATTATAGAAATTATGGAGATTTACAAATGATTGTCTTTATTGCAACTGCTTCTGGATGTTCCTTAGCATGTAAATGTATGTATTTCATTCTGGTGGGGCTGTCCCATACTTTCAAGTCAATTCTGATGTATGGGTAACCTATCATCAAGCTTTCTTGGCAAGATTTATTGAGAAGGGTTTTGCCATTGCCTTCCTCTGACAGTGTGTGACTTACCCATGGTCACCTAGTGGGTTTTCATTTCTGAGTAGGAATTCAAAGCCCAGTCTACTGGAGACCTAGCCCAATACTCAAACTGTTATACCATGTGGGTTCTAATTCTTTATCCATGCCCAGATTAAAATGAAAGCATTTTCCTTATTTTAACCAAAACTATAAGAATGTTGTTCTTAATTAAAATTTTAGTGAAAATATTATACTAGCAAGTGCAATTCTTAAAATTATGTTTTTTGGACAGCCTAATTGTGGGTTTAGTCCTGTGCGTGCTTTCCTTGGGGTAACCCCAATAACTTCATGGGACATTCTTAGCAACGGACATGTATGAGATTGTACTCTAAAAAGAAAATGGCAGGAATTCTGTTTTCTTTTGGCAAAAAGTCTACTCTTAATTTCATCTTATAATAGAGACTGAACATGCTACATTTAAAAGTAAAACTTGCCTTTTCTGATGTTTTTATAAACCTACTGCATTTTATAAACCTACTACCTACTACATCCTGAAATGTTTTAATATCTGACTAAAAAATTTGTTTGAATAGCCTTTTTGCACACACTGTGTTATGCCATAGGACTTCTTTAGACTGTGACATGACACACATTGGAGGAAAAAGACACCCTCAATTCAACTAATTTTCAAGTCAAAGACAACATTATGGCTAATTATGGTGTTTTTAAAAATTGCTTAGGTCTTTATAATAACAGGAGGAGCAACTTGTGGCTTCCTTCATTTAATTAGTACTATCTTTACTGGAAAATGCGCTCAAAAAATTAAAACAATAAATATTTCTATACCATTTTTATAAATATGGAGAGAATTTAGAGTTTCTTCTTGCTCTTCTGCATTTGGAGTGGTTGCTGTGCACCCCTTCTGACCTTGGACTGTACATTCATGCTGAATGGCTGCTGCTCTAAATTACTTTGTACAGGTCATATGGAGGCAAAAAATTTGCTTCTCCTGCAGAATTGGTATCTAAGAAGCAGTTTAATGAGGGATGGCAGAGTTCATTAGTTTAAGAGAAGGAATTTCTTTCAGAAAGATACTTGGACAGGCAGTATATAAAGTCCATAAAGTGAATATACCGATTTCTTTTACGAAAGTTGTAGTGTATAATTTTAATGTTTAATTTTAAGTGTATATAAGTTCTTAGTGGTCCTTGGGATATAAATCAGTAACAAAGGTTGTGGTGGTAATAGTTGGTAAGGAAAAAAAAATCACCATCTAACTGACTCCTGAAGATTAGCAATACAAATGGGATGTTCACAAATGTAGAGAATTATTTCTAAGAAGAGCTAAATTAATGGCATGCTGGTGCTCTCCATAGATGAGCAGCAGTGGGATGATGCTCTGGGTCCCAGAACATCAGAATACCATTGTTCAGTTGTGGATTATTTCAGTATGCCATTATATTCTTCCAGAAAATAATTTTCCAAGTTCTAAATGGATGATAGGTGAGTCCATTACCAAGGTTTGTCTCATGATGGTTTGTCTCATGACTTCATTTTGTTGCCGCAGCTGTAACCACAAACTACCCATAAAACTTTGAAAGGTGGGGGTGGATATTCAGCCTCCTAGCAGTAGCTGAGAAATTGCAGCCAGAGGAAGCTAACAGTGTCCAGGAGTCCCCCCTCTAATCCGTAAAAAAGGCTTCAAACTTTTCATGTTGGCGACACATTTTTTTAGACATGCATCATTTCGCGACACAGTAATTCAGTTTTACTAGCAAACCAGAGGTTAAACTAACCCCTTATGAGAGATACAGACACATGCATAAATTGTAATAACAGAATGTATGAGGACACAACATATCTCATGAAAACCTTTCATATATTTTTAAAGATATATGATTTATAAATAATACATTTCCAAGATTGCAGGCAACACACCTACACACTTCAAGTGACACACTAACGTGTTGCGGCACACCATTTGGAAAGCCCTGCTTTAACTCATTGATCCTGTATTTACATAGGAGGGGAAGTAAATCTTAGTTAACTTGAGCGAACCTCATTGTGAATTCAAAGACTGGGTGCTATGAGTTCCAGCGCCCCAATATAGTAAGGTCCAAGGAGGTTTATTTGGGGCGGGGAGTGAGGAAACCCAGTAGTTTGTTCTGCTAAGAAAACTATTGCCCTTGCTACTTCCAGTCTGGCTCTGGGACATCTGTTACTATGTATGTGTGAGCAAACAAAGTAAAATTTGTTCTCTCAAGGAATTAGGACCAGCTCCAAAGCCTTTGAAGTCTGAAAGGTTTTAGTGAAAAGAGCCTGTTTAAGGAGGCCTTTCGCCAATACAAGCTCTATTCCTTTTGAGGAGAATTGCTGCCACAAAGTGCTGGGAAGATCCAGCCCCTTTCACTTGAACTTTTCAGATTAAGATCCAGCGGTACATAAATTGCCAAAATCCTTCAGACCATTAAGAACCCTAATTTATAAGGGTGCTAAGAGTTCTTCATGATTGCTTCCAACTGTTGTGAACCTTTTTCTTAGGTGTGGCAAGTTGGATCCATGTGGATTGTAATAGTTAAAGCTGTGACTTGAGAAAAGGACGGATAAATATGTTTGCCAATTGCTGATAGCTGTTTCCACCCTTGGAAATGGAATTGTTTATTCAATTACATATATATGTGATGGATACTTTTCTGCTGAAATCTGACTTACATAGTTTTTATTCTTTTTGTCAAAGCTGATTTTTTTAAAAAATGGAATGAGTATTTAATTTTATCAGTCTCACAGTCATTATTTTATTAATATTTCTATAGCATTAACAATATCTCAATAGTGGAAAGTGTAATGCAGTCTTACGTTTTCTTACCCTCCCAAAAAATATTGTCAGAGGATTCTCACTAAGAAGTCATGACTGCCATTTTACGAGATGGTTTCACTGGTTGTGGCTGACTAGAAAATGGGGATTGTAGAGCAACAATCCTATAAGTAAAGATTTGACTGGGGAATTCTAGCTTAGAAAAAAGTGAGGAGTGGCAACATGCTCCTGATTATCTTATCTTTAATCTGGAATTGCTATAAATTATTTTTTATTTGTATGCTTTCTTAAGATCCCATGATAAAGAGATATAACTGTTTTAATACATAAGTGAATACAGAGGTATAGAAAATTATTTGTGGTGTGGCAAAAGTAGATAGAAGCTCTTCCCTCACAATACTAGAATCCAGAGTCATCCAATAGTTGAAGGATGTGAGATTTGGGATAAACAAAAGGAAACATTTCTCTACGTGCTCCATGGCTAAGCGATGGAATTTGCTTCAGTTGCATGTTGCAGTCAAGTTTAAAGGGCACATGCTTGAAGGATGCAGCCATCAGTGGCTACTGTATATACAACTCAGGCTACTATATGCCACCAAGATCAAAGACTTCATGTTGATGGATGCTGTCTTCTAGGAGACAACATTGAGAGAAGACTGTCACTCCTGTAATGACCTCTGAGGTTCTTTGAGCATCTGATTTGGCACTATGGAACTAGTTAGCTCTGATCCAGCAGTGCTCCTCTCCTCTTCTTAACTGCCATTGAGTAATGAGCTGCTCATGCTCATCCATAAATGAGCCAGGCTTTGAATCAGCATGTTCTCCCTAATTCTTGTGAATTTTTATGCAGGTTTGTGGAGCTGGTTCCAGAAATGTGAACAAGAGTAGGTTGTTTCACAGTTTTCAATAATGATAGATTTTATCTTCCTTCAATGCGGGATTTCATACCCTTGCTTAATTTTTTTCAAGACCCTTTGTTACCTTTGAAGTAAACCAGTACTTCTGTTTTCCCGCTGCTCCATCTCCTCCTCTTTCTGCCCTGGCCTGTTAACAAAAGGCCTTCCTCTCCACTTATATGAGGCTTTGTGCACTTTTCAGTCTAGCTGCATGGAGCACTGAGGTGGATTTGTCCGTTGGGCTCTGTGATGGGGTCCTGACTTCCTGGGCTGTGGTTAGTTACACAGAAACACTCTATAGCTTGAGGAGAGATTCTGTCATCTAATCAACAAAAGCTGCTTACGGCTGTGTTCTTAATTGTGCCTGAGCTGGGTTTGTCAGCTGACTCTGGGAGCTGTACCTAGTGGAGGTGAACTTACTCTTCCGTCTCATGAAGTCAGCAAGTGTCAGAGGGCCAAAATGCTGATTTAGTCACTATGGTAAATGGAGATAAGCAGACAATATTTCTCTTGCCAATGATCTGGAAGCAGTGTGATGTCACTAGGGTTTTGCCAGCATGGTTCTGTGACCATTCCTGCTAATACACTGCATGCTCAGTTTTTCACATGATTGATGGTTAAGTAGTTCTCTAACTTATTTATTGTATATTTCACCTTTCTTCTGAAATGGCACTCAAGGTGGCTTACAATAAGCAATTGATAGTTGTTAGGGAAGAACAAAGAGTCACATCAGGGTTACTTGGTTTAAACAAATTGGTCATCTTAAAATTTCAAAAGAGTGAAAATTGGCATAGGAATTTCTGTCCTGCAACTCTGCCCTCCAGCACTCATACATATATATATGTGTGTGTGAGTGCTGAAACCGCAGCATTGCAAGTATACTTACTTATTTTGAAACTTGATTTGCATTCTGTTTTTCTCACAGAAATATGAGACTCATGGGGAGGCACCATTCTCTGGTGGTAGAGAATCTTTGATGGAATCTGTGGTGCTTATCCCAGCTTCAGCTTTGAGACTATGTGCTGTTGCAGCACAGAAGCTGAGAATAGTGACCTGACTAAGGATGCAATCCTGAACCTAAGCCATTGTGCGCCTTAGTTGAAATGTCCACCAACAATAGTTAATTATCTCTACTGAGCTTGCAGTTTCTTGGATGATCTATTAACTAAAGTCAAAGTTTCTGTAGCATATGTTAGCTAAAGTTGGAGAGAAATTGCATGCCTACACCGAAAGCTGCATTCAGCAACCCTCAGGTGGCCTTGAATTCCATTTGGGAGAAAGGCAGGATAGAAATTCAATAATTAAATTAATAATAAATCTCTGTAAATTATACAAATGAAAGCTGTTTTTTGATAGTTGATAGACAATTTTAAATAGCATGATGTCCAGAGTCTGGAATGGGATGAAAACCTGTGTTAGTTCCTCCACAAAACTAAGCAGGAATTCCTTCTAGGACAATGGATGGCCAGATGTAATTTGGCTGTTGAATTACTATTTCAACAAACAGAAGCAGGCACTAGGAGTTGAATTGAGGCAGGATACAATTCATGGAATTAGCAATTGCCTGGATGCCTTTTTTAAAAAAAAAGCTTGGGGGGGGCGGTAATCCAGATTGGGATGGGTGGACAAAGATTTAAAGCCTTTCTAATAATCTCCATCCTCACACTTGTTATCTGCTCTTAGTATTCCAGCAATATTCATTATTAGGATGGTAGTAAATTTTAGGAGACTTTGTGCTTGGCTGTGTTTTTGTGAATAATCCCGTCACTTGACACCTTAACTGGTAAGGTTGTATGTTAGAATTGTTGCCAGATTCACAGGAGAGGTCTTGCTGTATGATGGCACAATGATATTTGAAGGAAGTAAGAACGTACATATACTTATGATAGTCTTCAGAGACTGATTTCTATCCTTAAATAGATGTAAGTCCCATAAAATGCTAGCTATCCAAAAATATCTGTACAGGCTAGGCAGGAGTTGCCTATCATCAATGACAGAATTTTCACAACCATTATGCATGGGATTTTGGACTTTCCTTCAAATGTAAGCATAAACTCCCAGTCAGCTTTATGCTCACACAGACTTAGAATGAAAGCAAGACATTTGTGGGACAGATTCTCTTGCTGCATGTGTCTCCAGACCTAACTTCTGTGAGAGGTAGACACTAAAGAAGATTGAGGTAATGTGTGCATTCAGAAAGAGATCCAACATGGTGTGGTGGTTTGAGAGTCAAACTACAGCTTTGGAGACCAGGGTTTGATTCTTCCACGTAGCTATGGAAACCCATGGGGTGGCCTTGGGAGCATCACACACATTTAGCCCCCTCCCCAAAACTCACAGTAGGTTCAGGTTACCATAAGTTAGAAACAACTTGAAGACACACAACAACAGCAAATGTACTCAAAAGAATTACAGTTATGTCAAATGGGAGTTATTCCCTTGTAAAGGTGTAGGATTTCAGCCTGACTCATGTACCTGCTTGCTTCCTGCAGTAGGTCCTGATCTGTGTGACTCACACCTGATATACTCATCTCTGTTCCTTAACTTGTGTACAAGATGGCTGGATTTTGTGGGTCAAGGCTTTCCCAGTGCAACACTTCGTTTTATTTGATTGTTGGCCAGAAACAAGTCATTAGATTACCTATTACTGGTGTCTAATGTGAAAGCTAGTATGGTGCAGTGGTTTTGAGTGTTAGACCGCGGTTTGAATTCCTTCCTAGCCATAGACACGCACTGGATGACCCTGATCTAGTCCCACTCAGCTTCAGAAAAAGGCAATGACAAACCTCCTCTGAATACATCTTGCCAATAAAACACTACAATAGAGTTGGTGTAAGTCAGAGTTGACTTTAAGTCACATAACAACAAAGAATTGTATGGTGACTGTCCTGTCTTCCTTCCACCAAAGAAAGTATGTTCTTTATTAAGAACACTTTCTAAATGAAGTTTAAGCATAATTTCTTGTAGCATTACCTTCTCCTTCGTTAATGAACCCCCAATTTGCATACAGCTGTTGCAAGAAAGCTGTATTAGGGAGGAGTTTGGTGACAATTGCCTGCTGCTTTTCCTTGTATATTTTGGTCATTCATACAAAGAGTCTGTTCTCACACAGTCTCTGCTACACAAAGGCACATGAATCATTTGTCATCCAAAATTAGACAGTGTCAACCTAATCTGTGTAAATATATAAACAAGTACTACGTTTCCAATGAAATTACTTTCTTTGGATATTATCTGTAAGCGAGTTCTGCAACTGACGTCGGAACAGGATTTTCTCCCAGTTTGAAAATTAGGGCACAATAACTGAACAAGTTCTACTGGTTTTGTGGATATTTTTTAAAGAAAAGTATGTTGTGGTTCTGGAAAGTCACAGTGATTAGACTCTCAGATCTTGCATGCAATCCATGTTGGAAAAGGGTTTCTTAGGAAGCCCATTATATCTTTGACCAAGATAAAATAGCACTAGATTTTTCCTTTGCCAGTGTTATAGCACCTAATACTTCCTTGTTTTGAAGAAAAGTATATAGAGAGGGTTCTTGTATGAAGATGAAAGAGTAACAGAAGGTGTGTATGCTTATTTATAAAATAAAATGAGGCAACACACATTTCTTAATGCTATACAACTCTTCCTCCATACATTTTGAGGGGAGGCAAGGATATTATCCAGTGTTGTACAGCAGGTTTAAAATCTTATTATTAACCAAATGGTAATGTATACAATCATTCCCTGAAAAACTTTGGTCTCAGAGGCAGTGAGAAGTAGCAAATACCATAATGCAGGAGATGGAGGGTAGCCCTTCTCTTGTTTATAAAATGTTGCTACTGAAGTGAAGTGGTCCATTATAAGTGTGGCTGTGTGAAGAAATTTTGTTAAATACCTTAGGGTTAGGGAAGAAGGTTCCTGTTCCAAAACCCACAGTCCTAAAAAACATGTATTTCTGAACAAAAACAAGGCTGAGCAGAATAAATAAATTCAAAATATGTCAAGGTACAACTTAAGTAGCATGGGTAGATAACAAGGATTTTTAAATGAACAGAACAGGTAGAAATTCAGTAATAAAGCTTCTAAACTTGGCCAAAACATTAACAAATGAGCAAAGGAAAAATTAGTTCAATCTGTTTGATCTGGTAAGAGGCCTGAGTGGCAAAGCAGCTGTGCTTATGGGTTCAGACCAAAATTCTGTAGAACACCTGTTTGTAAGGTATCTTTCCACCGGAGTTGCATATTTATTGTCCATACAACTATCATTAATAAGTTTGGAATAAACCAGTACACTAAACCATGATTTGAAGTGGGTTATTATCCTGGCTTATTCCAAAAACAGTAAGTACAATTTCTCAATTTAGACCAAATGAGAAACTACAGCTAGTTGAAGCATTACTGGTTGGTTGGTTGGTTCATTCCTTAGATGAAGGGAATGTATCCCCCTCCATATAGCTCATTATGTTTCAGATTATCAAGCTAGGGTCATCTGACCCACCATATTTTTAAAAGTAAAGTGGTCTTTTGTAGGGTTCAACTTGCTTGGTTTGGTTTGTTTTCCCAAACTTACATGGACAGAGATGTGTTACATTTGGATTAACAGCTTTTGCTATAAATTGCAACTATCATCACTGGTTATAATCCTGATTGAAATGAAACAACAAGAATTACACTTAAGTGTGTTTTTTACTATAGCATATAAGCATATAATGCTGTTGGAATTTGACTTGTGTTCTTAATGAGCTTTGATTTCATGATACTTAAGAAGTGGGTACAAAACTTTCTTTTTGGGGGGGGGAATGGTAAAAATAAACAAGATATAATTAGGCCTCTGAAGACCTTACTGTGGGAGCATGAGGGGGTGATGTGGGTTGCTGTTGATGGATGTGGTTTATGGATATTAATGGATCTCACTCTTAGTAAACATTACTATTCGGGCATTTCTCATTTTTAGTGGAGCTCCCTTCAAAACAAAAATGAATATGCTTCTGAAACCGGGCTGAAGAATTTTAATTCCTTGATGCCTGTTCAGTTATTTTCAAGGTGCAGACATTCTTGAGAAAAAACTTTTAAGTGCATGAATAGCTTTGATTGCTCAGGGCAAATGACACAGGGGTATTGAAGCCATAAAATATGCTGTGAAGATCGAATTCAGAATTGCCCTTAGTACCTTTAAACCAGTATATCTTGTCTTTCACTGAAGACGGCGCATGGGACTCAAGTAGTAATTTTGCGTACCTGAAAAGTTTAGATCACTGAACACACATTCACACCAGAATCATGCATTTTTATAATTTATAATAAAATGTTTATCACTTTGCTTAGTAAAATAAAAGTTAACAAAAGGATGGGATTAAGGGTGACAGTGTGAACAGTATAGAAATTGGTCACAACAGAAATGCAAACAGTTGGATTTTGCAGTCGGTGAGAATAAAAAGAACATTCATGTGATTTCAAGTGAAGCCAAACTTGTATAACATGTCTACATTGTCATTTAACTCAAACATAGAGAAAGTGGTGCCCTAGAAGCATTTTTAAAACTTGCTGTGGATTATCATGTACTGCTTTGTCTTATACTTGTACTAATATGATCTTAAAGTATTGCTGTTTTTAAGTTGGGGTAATTATTCCTTTTTTAAAGAAATTAGATTAGCAAGAGTGAGATTTTGGAAGGAGCATCAGAATACTGATTGCATGGTTTAGTTAACAGGAGATAATAAGGGTGATGGTTGAACATAGGAGGGTTGATTTAAATAATATTGATTTAAATGTCGGATTTAAAAATTTAAATGCATGATTTAAATCACCAAGAGAAAAGCTTAGAATGAATCATCAATTTCAACTGAAAAAAAAATCCCTGAGACATCCCCCTATGTTTTTTGAAAAATGCCGTAAATCTGACCGCTAAAATATGTTAATATATAACTCTAGGAAAATGTAGTGACCGTTCTTCTGTGACAAGGTTTGGGTGTCCTTTGTCCCATTTATTATTATTATTATTAGCCCACTTTTCTCCCCAAAGGGACTCAAAGCGGCTTACAGCCATTAAAAGAAACGTACTATCTCTCTGCCTTTCTTGGCCGGCCTACCTCCCTCCCGCCCCACAATCCTAAACCATTTCGCACTAGACTGTCATAGCACTATTATTCCACTTTCAACATCCTATGGAATCCTGGGGTTTGCAGTTTCAGGAGTGCCAGCCGGCCCCTCCCGAAGCTGCAAACCCCAGGATTCCATAGGATGTTAAAAGTGGAATAATAGCTCTATATCAGTCTAGTGTGGAAATGGCCCTAATTTCCCTTTCTTGTCTTTTTATGTCATGTTAGAGTACTTTAGTCGGCTGAGAAACAGAAACTGAAAGCTCTGAACTTAAAGTGAGAACTGGTAATTACTGTTCATTGCTGGGAAAGGGTAGAGCCATTTTCATGAAATGGAAAACTTAAGTGAATGCCTATGTTTCGTTGTAGGTAACTCAATCTGAGTGAGTGCAACAGAACGATTGATTCATTTTTGTGACATTCTAAATAGGTTTAATTAGCATTTGAGATTTACTTTTAATTTTTTTAAATGAGTGAATTAAAATTTAGATCTGATTGTTGGTTCCAAACTAGAGAAGATCTGGTGAGCCAATGAAACTAACTTATATGTTGACTTCCACTATTCAGTTTTTATTTTTTATTTTTTTAATTGAATTATTTTTATTAAAATATTTTTAATTATTTTTATATTTATCCATTATGGTTGCATTATTGATAAAGATTACTAGCTGAGTGTTTCATCTCTTACTACAGCACTTCACAATAGCATTTCACAGTAAGATATAAATACCCTAAATGTGCCAGATCCTGGCTGATCTTGGAAGCTAATTAGGGTCTGTCCTGGTTAGTCCTTGGATAGGAGACCACCTGTGAATACCAGGTAATGTAGGCTATATTTCAGAGGAAGGAACTGATAAAACCACCTCTTGATATTCCCTACCTAAGAAAACCGTATGAAATTATGGGGTCACCATAAGTTCACGGGTAGCTTGAAGGCACGCACGCACACATTTAACAATGAAAGCTATTTTACACAATACTGTACAGTATTGTTTCTATTTTTTACTGATAATTGTGAACTCTTAACATCAAGGAAAACAGTGTTAGGAGCTGCTAGTTTATCTCTAAGTGGCTTTCTGAGTTTGTACAGATTCAGTAACATGCATCACTGTCGCAAAATAGTTAACAGACTCCACTAGTGGCTTTTTTTGGTGTCCTTTTGGCATACTTTTCTCCCAGGATGAAGAATTCAAGGCAGCTTACCAAAGGTTTAGGTAGCTATAATGCTAAAACACAACTGAACACATAAGAGTGTTAAAACATTGAGTTAAAAAGTAATTTAAAATCCCATTTCTCAAAATGTGTACAACCCCAGTCTCTTCAGAGTCTCTTTCCAAACAATGCACCAGGTATCAAAAGCAGACCTGAATGGAAAGGTCATTGCATGCTGAGAACAGTAGAGAAACAGGGAGGGTGTCAGCCTAACCTTCCTGGGGAGGAATGCTGGCAGCCTGGGAGCAACCACCAAGAAAACACTTGGGAGTTTCTGGGTTTGTATTTCTGGAACAGTAGTTCTCTCTGCAGACAGTTACTCATTCTAAGAGGACTGAAAAAAGCAGACTGCAATTGATTGTACAAAGAGGAGGAAACAGAAGTCCTATTGAGCACATCTGAGCCATTGCATGTGGCCATAACATGGCTTGCGTCCAGGTTATTTGAAGGACTGTGTCTCCCTTGATGAGCCAGTTAGAGCACCAAGATCATCTGGAGAGGCCCTTCTCTATGTCCCACCACCTTCCCAGGCTTGTTTGGTGGGAACAAGGGAGGAGGCCTTCTTGGTGGCTGCTCCCAGACTTTGGAACTCTCCCCATAGGGAGGTCACAATGGCCCTGTCCTTACTATCCTTCTGTCAGCAGGTTAAGACATATTTACGCTGTCAGGCTTTTGGAAGCTGACTGGGGTGAGCTTTTAATGCTGTGCGGTGCTATTTTTAAGTTTGTATGGTTTCTTTAATGAATTTTAATGTTTTTAACTTTATCAATTTTAATTATTTTTTATTTTTATATTCATATTTATATTGAAGCTTTTGTATTGTTTTAGTCTGTATTGTTTTTAAATATGTTGCAAACTGCCTTGAGTCTCATTATTGAGAGAAAAGGATATAAATGAATAAAATAAATAACAGTGCCTCTTCAATTGCTAGCCCCATATTTGTGGATTTGGAGGATAGTGGTCCTAAAGATCCATCTGTACAGGTACAGATCTGTTGGTCTCCTCTTTGGACCATAACTTGGAGCACCTGGAAGTGAATGGTTATATTAACTGAGCTCAACTTGGTATCCAGTCAAATAAGCACTGAAATATTGAAACTAACAAATGGTTCCATGCACAAAGCTTAAGTTTAAAAATAAGTGTTGTGTTGGATATGTTACTCAGATGACTATTGTTCAGCAACTGATAAATAAATGAATAAGTAATAAATAGTTTTATGAATATAGTCTATTCCCATGCAGTTAAATGGTTTTGTGATCACAGTACAATTGAATAATAAAAGAATGCCAACATCAGAATTCAGCTTCTCCCTTTCTTGGTCCTTTTCTTTTTCCCCCGAGGAGGATCTGTTTCCATAACCCCATTGTTCCTCATTTTGACAGCCAAAGATGATATCCAGTGATTTTGAGCTGATTGTTGGCTCCTTGATATAGGATAGATCCAGTAGCTAATCTCATCTCTCTCCCTTCTTCCAAAATGGGCTGCTTGCTTCTGCTCTTCCCTTCTTGTGGTGTGTGTATAGGTACCTTCAAATTACTGCAAACTTACGGCAACCCCATTAATTTCATAGGGTTTTCATAGGCAAAGAATAGTTTTGCCAGTTCCTTTTGCTGAAGTGGAGCCTACAGCTCCTAATTTGTGGTACCAGTCAATTTAAAATCTGCATTGTGGTAGATTGGTGTTACTGCTTTGTCAGGAGGAGTTTGGGCTCCTTTTTCTCCGTTCAGGACATAAGGCAACTTATAACAAATTAAAAAAACATACTAAAATCCACAAGATACGAATGTTAAAATGAGATTAAACACAAAAACCCAGATTAAAGCATAAATCAGTAAAACACACGCACCAGCACAACAGTTAGCAAGATCAAGCACATTTTGGTGGGATAAGCCTTACGTAGTCAGCATACACCTGTCTAAAGTAGGAAGGGTGCCATTCTAACTCATTATCCAAATGGTGGGTGACTCAGAGGTCCACTTGTGATGCCAGTGCCTCCATATAACAATGGGCAATATTAACTCAAAAGGGAAGGCCTGCGAAAGGCGGTAACCTAGTAGGATATTTTACACTTGTGCATACTGGTACTAATGCAGGGATACCAGTCAGAGACCCGAAGAATGTCTTCTCTTGGAGGGGGAGTTAATCACATGCATGCAAGATCCAAGCAGTCTCATAATCACACAAGGCTAACTGAAGGAAAAGGGAGATAAAATGGGATAGTGAGAAATTAAGGCAAAGTGGGTGATACTTACCTATCCTACAGAGAAGAGATGAAGCAGTGTGGCTCAGACTAAGAGTCTAAGGGTAGTACAAGAATGGGAATTGGAGTAGCAGAGTGATGGCCTATATCCAGAATATTATGAATTATCTGGCTCAGAGCCAGGGTTTAAATACATTGTTTCCACCTTGAGGGGGAAGATGTTAATAGCTCTTTGGCAGAGCAAACAGTGGGGTCTGGAACAAGCTAATAGCTTTAGCATTAGGTGACAAAGGACTGGTCAGAATCATGATAGCTCCTTAATGTTTGGGCAGCTGAGGAAGCAAAGGAGAAATGCAACGGGAAGAGGGAGGCAGGTTGAAAACAATCAGTTGCTCTGGAGAGGCAGTTTTGGTTGCTATTGTTTCTAAAGGTCATATCGTTGAGGGACATTTGCAAGCTCATTATCACTGGAGCTTCCCTGACTATGACCTGGCCGTGCCCCGTGGTCCCATCTGACCTATTTTTGCATCTTGCATGTTCAACCAGTCCTCTTTGCTAGCATAGCTTTTCAGCCATAGCAGTGTATAATTTAGATTTTTTGCCAATTAAATGATATTTGCCTGTTATACCATATCATGGAGTGGTGGTGTACAGCCTAGTAACAAACTCCCTGGGAAGGGAGTTCCAGAACCTGGGGGCAGCCACTGAGAAGGCTCCCTCCTGTGTTCCCACCAGATGTATCTGTGAGGGTAGTGGGACAGAGAGAAGAACCTCCTTAGTGGATCTCAAAGACAGATTGGTTCATAAGGGAAAATACAGTCTTTCAAATAATGTGGACTTGTGCTGTGTACAACTTTGTAAGTCAAAACCAGAACTTTGAATTGTGCTCAGAAATGGCCTGCAGCCAGTTGAAGATGTTGCAACAAGAGAGTTGTGTGCTCCCAATGTGACCAGTTAGTAATCTGACTGCAGCTCTTTGGATCAGCTGGAGGGCAGTCCCACATACAGTGTATTACAGTAATCCAGTTGAGGTGTAACAAAGGAATTTGTCACCATGGCCAAATCCAATGACTCAAGGAATGAGCTCAGCTGACACAAAAGCTTTAATTGCGCAAATGTACTCCTAGCCCCTGCTGAAACCCGAACTTCCAAGCTCAGAATTGAATCCAGGAACACACCCAAGCTATGGACGTGTGTCTTCAAGGGGAGTGTAACCCCATCCAGCACAGGCTGGATCTGTATTTCCTGATCTGTCTTTCAGCTGGCTGGAAGCAGCTCCTGGTCAGCTGAAAGCTTTAATTTCAATTTGTTTGCTTTTATCCAGTCCGTTACTGATGACAGGCACTGGTTTAGGGCCAAAACAGCTTCCTTGGTTTGTAGTGGAAAGAAGTGATAGAGTTGGTGTCATCCACATACTGATGGCAGTGAACCCCAAACTCTGGGCAGTCTCTCCCAGTGTTTCAATTTATGTGTTAAATAGCATGGAGGACAGAACCAAACCCTGAAGGACTCTGCAGGCCAACCACCAAGGGTTTGGAGTCTCCCAGCATCACTTTCCGGGTTCATCCTTCCAGGAGAGAACAAAACACCTATAAAATAGCGCTCTCAAGTCCCACCCCAGAAGACAACCCAGAAGGATGCTATGGTTGATAGTACTTAAAGCTTAAGACATATCCAGTAGAACTGACAGACAGGCACACACCAGCCTAGCTCCCAGCTTACTAGGCGAACAAAGCCATCTCTGTGTCATAACCAAACCTGAAACCAGGTTGAAATGGATCTAGATCAGTGGTTCTCAACCTGTGGGTCCCCAGATGTTCGTGGACTTCAGCTCCCAGAAGCCCCAGCCACTATGGTCAATGCTCAGGGCTTCTGGGAGCTGAAGTCCACGAACATCTGGGGACCCACAGGTTGAGAACCACTGATCTAGATAATCTCTCTCATCCAGAAATCCCTGGAGGTATAAGGCCAATACATGCTCTAGAACAGTGGTTCTCAACCTGTGGGTCCCCAGATATTTGTGGACTTCAGCTCCCAGAAGCCCTGAGCATTGACCATAGTGGCTGGGGCTTCTGGGAGCTGAAGTCCACAAACATCTGGGGACCCACAGGTTGAGAACCACTGCTCTAGAACCTTGTCCCAAAATGGAGTGTTAGAGACTTGCTAGTAGTTACCCAGAAAATTGGGGTCTAGGGAGCACTGTTTAACAATGGCTCAATAATAGCCTCCTTCAGACAGCTGGAACTCTACCTTGTTTTAGTGTGGCATTAGCCACTCCCTTTACTCACTCATCCACTCGCCCTCTAGTATTTTTAATAAGCCAGGAAGAGCAAGGATATAACTTACGTGTAGTAGCTCTCACCTTTCCAAGAATCCTGTCCATATCCTTGAGTTACATAAATTGGATAGCATCCATTGTCACTGGACGAACAAGAACCAAAGTGACATCATCTGGATCTGCTCTCAATTATAGTGTCAAGTCAGAATGTATTTAAACTGTTTTATCTGCAAAGCGCCAGGCAAGTTGTTCACAGCAGACTATTGTGTGGCCTGGATTTTCCCCTTGTGGGCCTGTGTGTAAAAAGACCCTTGGCCACTCAAAACAGCTTCACTGGCCAGCTCCTTGCAAATGGACTAGAGGGAGAGAAGAAATTTGCCTTTGATGCCTTAAAACAACAGCAACAAATAGAAGTTCAGCAGATTGCACAAGGCCCATTTCTCCTGAAAAATCCATTCTCAAGGACCTGCTAGAATAAAAAGGGGTTTGCCTGCTTGCAGAAAGATAGTAAGGAGGGAGCCAATTTAGCTTCCCTAGGAAGAAAGTTCCAGAGCCTGGGTGATGCCACTGAGAAGTCTCTCTTTTGTGTTCTCTTAGCTGAAACATTGGTTAAGTGCCTTTCCCCGAGATCCTTTGCTGGTTACAGCATTGGAAGATATCCATTACTGAACAGACTCTTGGAGAAATTCTGTGCAGAACCAAGCAGTGTGCCAAATGCGAACATGGGCCCAGCTTGCACTCCATGCTGAAAGCTGACTTCACACATACTGAACATTTGATGTGTCTGAAATGAAAAATAGGAATTCCCAGCCTGTCCCCTTTAGTGTATATGAACTGTTTTATATGTGGGGCTTTTTACAATGATACAAGAATCCAACTGATTTTAAATGTGTGACCAAACTTGCCATTTTTTTCTGACAGCTGTAGATCAGTCTTTAGAAACTACATTTAGAAGATTTGTTTCATTTGTTCTCCTTCTGATACTTTTGTAGTTGTGTGCCAATTTATGACGACCCTAAGGCAACCCTACCATGCAGTTTTCTTCGCAATATGTTTTCAGAAGGGTTGTTGCCATTGCCTCCCTCTGAGGCTCAGAGAGTGTGAATTACCCAGTGGATTTCCATGGCTGAGCAGGGTTTCAGACCCTGGTCTCCAGAGTCGTAATCTAATGCTCAGACCATACTGGCTGTTAGTAGTAGTTAATAGGAAGCAATTTGGATCATTTTGGCCTGTGTTTGCCTTGATAAACTTGAAAGGCTTTCTGTATGTCCAAGGGATTAATCTGCATGTTTGGGAATTTCGTAGGTGAATAGGCATGGTTTCAGGTTTAGCAACTAAATGGTTCAAAGAGAGACTTCACTTCCTAATAAACAGGATGTCTATATTGAAGAAGAGAGGACCCATTACAAAAGAGAAAGAAAACATACAAGTGTTCTGAACATTCCTTAGTAATTCAGTGCAAACATGTTTTACATGGATATTGATTTTCATCAGGAAGTGCAAATAATATTTGGGAGTTGCAGGTTTTGTGTTTTATAAAGCATATGACTCTATACGTTGCTTAAGGAAGTGCAAAAAAAATTATCAAATGTCACTGTGTCATTGGGTTGAGAAGGAGGTTTTCTTAATAGATGTACTTTTAAGGTTTATTTTGTTATATCCAATCACAGTATTCTTAATGGCTATCTTTGCATATGGAAACAGTGAAGGAACACTTGTTTTTTTAACAAAAAGCTTTATTAAATTCTGTAGAGAATTAGTATTTGAAAAATCAAACTGATCTTCAACAGTTCCACATTGCATTGATTAATGGTTATAACTTAAGAGAATTACAGGATGCTTATTATGGATGTATTTTTATAATCCATTTTAACTCGATTTGGAATACTTTTGGAATAAATAATTCTGGATAAAATCAAAATGAGAATTCTGACTACTGTTTTCTGGTGCTTAGAGTCACAAGAATCAGTAGATACCTTATACCAGTGGTTCTCAACCTGTGGGTCCCCAGATGTTTGTGGACTTCAGCTCCCAGAAGCCCCAGCCACTATGGTCAATGCTCAGGGCTTCTGGGAGCTGAAGTCCAAAAACATCTGGGGACCCACAGGTTGAGAACCACTGCCTTATACTGCAACACTTTGTAGCATAACACCACCTTAAACCCATGAGAACAGTCCTTAACCATGTGCTTTATGGCATTGGTTTGCAAACTTTAATTCTATCATATGGATTTTTTTTTTCTGTTGTGATATGTCATGCCCAGCATCCACTAACAACAATTTAAATGTTTGACATATTCATGAAATGCAGAACTATATCTGTATATTGGCTATAATGGCTATATGGAAATCTTCACGCTCAGCAGGAGGATATCTGAAAATCTAGTACTTGAGTACAAACCAGAGGTGGCTGTTACTTTTACATGTTGCTTCTGAGCTTTCAGTGTGGGAAACAATATGGGGCCAGATGAGTATTGGCCTGTTCAAGCAAAGTAATCCTTTATATTAACTTCATTCCTAGTAGGGTCAGCGTAAGACAATTTCTAGTATAGCAACTGCAGAAAGAGTAACTTTCTTTTCTTATGATTTTCTTATGATTAGTGTACATGGTATATGGAAATACCTCAGTTATCATTACTCACTATCCATACATTCCTGTAAACTTGTTTTCTGCTTTCAGTAGAACTCTAAGGGCAACAGAACAGTGCATGCTTATTGGATTAATGTTGATTAGCCTGGAAGAATAATCACCATCCTTTTACCTCTTTAAACCCCAAAATAACTCCAGCTCTTAATATAACAGGAAGGACTATGTTATAATTTAAAAGCCGTCCCTTAATGTGGTCAATTCCTTGTCCTAATTCCAAAAGGATTTTAATTAAGGTGTCAAGTTCCATAGTAATAGCAGTCCTGCTTAGTATAATGGCATACCATGGAACAATCAACACTAAAATGTCATCTTGCTTCACTAAAAGCTCAATCCAATTCAGCAATAAGTGACAAAACCAGTAAACACTCAGGATAATGTTCAGCTCTGTTGCACCGGTGTACCCAAAGGGTTGATCTCCTTTTTAAAAAAAATGTAACAGTTGTGCCTCTTAAGCATTGCTACAGTTTTTTTTAAATATAGCATACAAAACCACTTTTTATTCCCAAGTCATAGATCCAAAATCCACACATAAGATACCAATAAGCTGGCAAACTCTTGTACTTAATGTGGCCCTCCATTTCCTTACTCTTTATTTTAATCTCTTTTCTAGGTCAATGTTCGAGTTACCACTATGGATGCAGAGCTGGAATTTGCCATCCAGCCTAATACTACAGGCAAACAGCTGTTTGACCAGGTTAGTATGGACATGTGTGCCACTTTCTACCAACTTTTCTGCAGGTGAATGGGTGGCTTTTTCTACAAGCAGAAAGTCTTGGAATGCATGTGTTTGGAACCTTGAAGATCTGCCTGTAAAGAAATCCAAATGCTGAGGTCCCTAAAACAGGGATCCTGTAACTATTGGGGGAGTTGGTAGACATGTTCCAAATTCTGTGGGTGAACTGTGGGCACTCATAAAATGGCTATCCTGTAAAGAGGCTTCTTGATGGCTCTTGTGGAAAAAGGGAAATGGAAGGAAGTTTTTGACATAAAAACAGGGAATGGCTTAAACACATTAGAGACTTACATGCCCAGTGTCAAGGACTGTAATGTAATGGTGTTGGATCAAAACTTCAGTAGTCAAGGGGTATTCCAAAGTAATATTATATATTCTTATGGACCTTTGGTAATTCAGAAATAGGAGAGATGTACCTTCTGGAATAAAGGATAATCATTCACTTTTAAAATGGGTAGGACAAACTTATGTCAGGATTGTCCTGTTCAGACATTACAGCTTCTCCTTATTCTTGCCCTCCATTAATCTTTTAGCATAACAGTAATCAGTTAATAAAAGTTGCTAGATTAATTGGCTACTAATGAACTATATCTAGGGTCCAAGTACATGTTCTTTTACATTGAATCAACATGAGTAATTGTGGAAATAAGTATTAATCATACTTAAAACTACTCAGCATCTGTCACTGCTGTGAGATTAACAAGTGGGAAGAAGAAAATACCCTGTAATAATGAGGAAGTGGTAATGACTTAATAGTCTATATCCCAAAGAATAGTGGAGAGGCTTAATGTGTTCAATTTGTATACTTTGGAAATGGGCTCCTGTTTTGTTCTTATTTGTGATGAACAGGCACCTTGCATTTTTAAGTAGAAGGTCTATACTATGCTGCCTAAAACCTGAGGTTTCACTCTTATTTTTCAAGGATTTGTCTACCACTTGTAATGATTTCAGAGAAAGGGAAGACATGCATAATATGGGAAAATTAAGAGGGCCTGTAAACATGCCTGAATATGAGGAATGGAGAGCAAGGAAGAGTGAGTCATTTTATCTTGTGGAGTGATGGTAAATGTGGGTAATCTTTGACCCATAACCATTTTGCTGTTAATTTTAATGGGGAGGCCCAGCTGGCAGAGCCATGATTGCAAGACTTACACATAGAGTTCTGGATTTAATAGTGGAATAGTAGTGCTGGGTTGTTGTTTTTCCAATTAAGAACTTGGAGAAATTGTACCCTGTTGAAAGGTATAAGATTGTTTCCCTTTGATACTTCACGAGGTACTTCTTGGAGTGAGGAGGCAGGGTGTACAGTCAAGGTGAGAGAAAGAATTGTATCACAGAGCAGTAACCTAAACTTTTAACTGGTTTTCAAAGTTGTTACAGAGTGAGAAAAGAGATTCTGTTAATAAATAACAAGAATTTAGCAGTCAGTTCTTTGCTGGTGATTTAACCCTTTCTGAGCAAGGGTTATGTAAGAATGAAGAGTTCATAACAGTTTTTTTTTCTTGTAGTAGAGGAAATGTAGAATCACGGGCTTGGCATAGCATGCTGTAGGGTTCGTGTTCTGAGCTCTTTATGGAGGATGTCTTGATGTTCTTTGTTTTTGCCACTGTCTCTTGCTCTCCATCACTTCACTCAGTCAGGGAACTGGGAAGGTGCTAGCAATAGCTTGCTTGATGCAGATTGCTGCAAAGCCAAGTTGTCCAAAGGAACTGTGGATCAGTTTCAGAACTGCCTTGCTAGGTGAGGCCAAGGTTCACTGAATCCTTCGTTGTGTCTCCCAAGAGTGTAAAAGCTCTTTCTGAAAAGTTCAGGCAGGGAATTATGAACATAAGTTGTCCTGGCTCCCATGCTGGATTGTCAGATATATACCACCTCTGTACATGAAGTTGTTATGGACAATAGTTATCGATATCATATCCTATATGAATTTTTTTAAGTCTGGGATGAACTGAGTATGGGGTGGTCTTTGCTGCCCCAGTTCCCCTGAACCAACCCTTTTCTGGCCCCAGAAAAGGTAGTGATTGCTTCTTCAGGAAGCTGGCATTAAAAGCTGTTCACCTTTTAAATAAGCCACAGGACACTGTTAGGAACTGCTTAACACTGTAAAAAATACACCTAAAAAAAACAAAACCCAAGACTGGACTTGGAACCACTTCAAGGTGTTTTGGCAGTCCTCTAACCTAAGGGTTCCAGAGACCAAACAAAAAATGGCCCCTGAGCCCACCAGATTTGCCACTCTGATCTAATCTTATTTTAAAGCTATCTAAGCTAATAGGTGTTATATGTTGTAACAAATTCCATACTGTGTATGCAGCCACTCAGTGGTAAGTTGGTAGAGGACTTTGATCACTGCAGAAGGTGGAAGAGACTAAAAGACATATGCAGGAGTAAGATAGACATATACTTCTCACAGCTAAGGAACAGGGATTCCTAGAGCAGCTGTTATGGCTTCTGCATAGGCTTAAAAGGTCCTCTTGTTACAGAAATGTGCAGTGTTTGTTTGTCTTTACAAATAATTGGTTCAACTGGAATGTAATTCCTCTTTTTAAAAATAAAATATCATGGCCTTTATTTCTATATTGTCACTGTTAGGTAGGTTTTTGTAGTTGATTGCTCCCCTTCTGACAGTAATGTCAGCATGCCAAGTTATAGTATTTAAACACACATGCACACATGCACTCACATACATTGAAAAAAATGTATGTATGCCACGGGCAGCTTCAAGTATGATGCTTTAGATGGTAGTTCCCATTATCCCCAGCCAGCAGAGTCATTGACCATACTGGCTGGAAATGAGAGGAGTTGTAATCATGTGGATCTGAACAAGATCACATTGGAGAAGCTCAGTTTAGACTGTCTTAGTATTCTAACAAGTGTGTTCCTGGGTTTCTGCAGCTTCTGTTGCTAGCAACATTAGCGGGGTATAAACTTTGCCCTAAGGGCATTGGGAGCAGAAGAGTGGAACTGAAGACTGCATGAATAGCACTAATTGTTGTACTTCAAGGTTTGGAGGAGGCAGCCTTTGATCTCTATCATACAGTAATTCTTTTTTTATATGTAATAAAAAACATTCGGACTTATTTTAGCAGCTAATAGTAAACCAAGGGCAATACAGAAAAAAAAAGTGAAAATATATTGTGGTTCCAAATGGTTAATGTTGGAAGAGGAACTGAGCTGATTTGGCTCAAGCACCATCAAGATATTTGGAGAAACAACATGGTACAGGCTTTCAGCTTTAAAGTAGGGATGAAGATCCTTTACCTTTCAAATACTTTGGACTAAAACTCCTCCAGTGCCTTACTTTTAGCCATACTGGCTGGGGCTGTTGGGAGCAACTGGAGGGCTAGAGATTCCCCTGCTTTCATCCACAAGGAAAACAGTTGCTGTCAGGGAAATGGCTATTCCTGTCTCCTGGGATGCAGATGGAAAGAGACAGTTGGGCATATAGGCTTTGGGAAAAATCTGCTGTATTAAGGAGCCAGAATTGCTAAAAATCCTGTGGGCTGTGTTCAATTCTGAAAATGAAGAATTGTTTTGCTTGTAGCACAGGAGCTTTCTAGTCTTTGACTTTTGTTAGTCCCTCTCAATCCTTTTGGTATTGTCCACTTTGGCTTCTGTATAAAGATTCATTGGAAATTATCTGCCTTTTTTATGAGATCATACCATGCAGGGGTCTTTCAGCTCTCTGTGCAGCTCTCTGGCAGAGAATTCTAAGTACCCTCCCTAATCTGTAGTTCTCAGCATTCCATAGGATATCGCCATGGTGGTTAAAGTGGAATCATCATTCTGTACCTGTGTAGTATGAAGGGGCCCTAGTCAGGGTTGAGGAGAAAATGAAGGGGCAAAATTTTGGGGGCCTAAACCTCAGCCTCCTGGACAGGGAAAAATACTGAACAATAATTGCAAAATGCTGGTATCTCAGCATCCCATGGAGTAGCAGTTATGTTTGCTGCTGGATATGGTAAAAGGTAACATTCATCATACTCTAGGGCTAATGCCAGCTGTCAGTGGACATGGATCTGGTACAGTAGTGGGGAATGTTATGCCTTCGGCTGTTGTTTTGCTATGGCTCCCATCAACCCTAACCAGTGTAGTGAATGGGGATGGATGATGGAGAACTATATGTTCTTCTTCTGTGCCCCAGTGAATTGAAGTACTTTCTCAAAAAAGGAGAAATATCCTAAGTTCCTGCCCTTACTGATCGATGTATAGCAAACACTTTTACTAGCATGGCTGCCTTGAGATTAGAGGCCCATTTGTGCTACACAATCATGGTGTTACAGTTCTCCTTCAGCCGTCATGGTTCTGTTCCATGGAATCCTGTGCTTCTCATGTTAGGGAGGGGTGTACCAAGGTTTGATTCCATACTCAGCTATGGAAACCCACTGAGTGACCTTGGATGCAGCACACACACTCAGCCCCAGAAAACCCTGGGATAGGTTCATCTTAGGGTCTTCATAAATCAGAAATGACTTGAAGGCATACATCAACAACAATTTAGAATTCATAGTCAGAGAGCTTTATTTGTTAATTGGTTCAGCACCTTAGATATCTCTTTTACAACTAGCCAAAAACTGGAATGGTTTCATTGCCCCACAAAAGAATCGCTGACAAAGGAATCACTAACCCCCCACTGCTGCTGTGCTAGCTTGCGAAACGGGGGAGTTCAGTATGTGTGTTTTAGGGAGGGAGGATACCTGAAGAAGCCAGCAAAAATTGGATGGGGGAGAGTAGTGAAATGGATGGATAGGCACTTATAAAAATTTACAGGTTTTCCAGAAGGGGAGGCTTGACAGTGTGAAATAGATTTTTGTCTGCACATGGGAATGATTTGGGGTTGATCTTCCTGTTTAGTACAAATAAGACACAGGGAATTTATTTTAGAAGAATTTGTTTAGAGGTGGTTTGGCAGAATAGTGCTTTGCTGTGAAATGTGTTTTATGTTGGAGCAGTAATTGTAGATTCAGAGGAGCATGTAATCTTTTTCTTTTAGCTTCCTTGGGGTGACTTTCCATGAAATACTGCAAATTTCATGATTTCACCCTTCATAGGAGCCATTTTGTGATTGTGCCCACATCACATCTTTCAAATAGCCAAGAGTTGCCCATAGGACCAACAAAATTAGAGATCCCTGGCATATCATTAAACAATCTTCTTTCTAGCTATTCCATTTAATTTAATTTAAGATGAAACTCAGTCCTCATTGTTGATCATCAATCATCCTATCATTATAGTAAGTGTACCCTAATTAGCTATGGTAAAATTGTTTAATCATAATCATGTTTAGCCTTTTAACTAAATTCATTATAGTTGAAGGATTCAGAATACATTAATAATCGCTTGATTACAGGTTTGTTGATACTTGTTCAACTCCACATTTCAAATTTTCCCAAAGTAAGCAAGGAAATTCCTAAACAGGATTGGGGAGGTGTGACTAGATATTGGAACAGCTGCTGCTGCTGCTTCTGCCAATGCTGCAAGTAAAGTGGATGTACATAAATGGAATAAGCAGTGGTGATATTGATGATTGAGGGTAGAGTATCTGAGCAGAGTTGGCTATGCAAAGTTCCTTGCAGTAGAGAGATAGAGCCTCAGTCCCAAAAGGAACATTATTCAAATAAAATTAAGAGTTGTAATCTTAAAAAAGGGGCAAATCTGCAAGAAATTAGGTTTCATCAGTGTGTCTCTGTGATCTCTGTTCATAATTACACGTATGCTGTCAGTTCAGCCAGTGTTTGTAAAGCAGTTACAGTGTTCATTAAAGAGTTTCTCAGATCTGGAAACAGCCAGACAGCTCAAGGACCAAAAAGGATCATTAATTGTGCTCACCTTGCTCTGGAGAAAGGACTTGAATGGTCATAAAGAACATTAATCAACTTCAGCTGAATTAATATTACTAAGTCTAAAGTCTGTTGTGTCTTTTGGTCTCAAAAGAAATTCTGAACCGCAAGACTGATTCCACATATGGTTCTTTTCTCAGTCTTGGGCTGTAGAGGCACTAAATGTGGATGTGTTTTCAATGTAGTCCAATTGACGCTGGGTTTGTGAGGTTAAAAAATGTGTTGCCACTTCTATATCCTTGCTAAAAATACTTTGAGCAAATTCCAGTATTGCTTTCCTTACAGGATATTAAAGGATTTTTTTAAAAGGGTATTTGGGTATTTGAATTTTAAAACTTCTTTTTACACTATTCTGACTCTGAAATTCTATGTGGGGAAATTGTGCATGTACCCCCAGGTATTCTGTTTCTGTTAAAATTATTTTGTGTCCTCTGCTCTTGGGCCTAAATCCAGTTTCTAAAGCTCAGACAACATTGGGCACACTGAAGCAACTGCTGCACTGTAAGTCGAAATTTCATGTATCCCACTGATTCAGTGATATTGCCTAGATGGGAACCAGCATTCCTATCCCAGCCTTAATCTCAAGTTGTTTTCATAGCAAACATAGTAACTGAAGCATTTCTAGGTAATACATAGAATGCTGAGAAAATTGTATGTCTCTTTTAGATGGGGGTGGTACTGGATTAGAGGCGTTTTGTTTGCAAAAAGGGGCAGCACCCAGTTTCAAGAGGGGAAAAAAGTTGAAATTCCAAAGAGAGCTACAGCTAAAAGGGGGGACCTGCCATAACTCATCAGGGCATCCTGGTTGAGGCTTCAAAACTTAACAGTGTTGTTTACTATTGCTAGCTGCAGTGGCCAGTTTCATGTCAAACTTGCAAGCTGAGAACTTCATAGAAGTAAAAGGGAGTCCTACTCATAACCTCTCAGGGTATATTTTTAAAGAGCTAAAAAATAGGAGAGATAGATTTCTAACGTGCTGCTGCTAAGATTCCTGAAGATAAAAATAGGAGAATAGGAAAACGGCAATTCCCATGGACTCCTTTTGTGGTACAGGTTTAGAGCTGAGCAGTACCAGGTGCTAGTTCAGCTAGAAACCAGGAGAAGGCTCTGTCTGATTTTTGACACAGAAAAAAAAAAAGAAGAGGAGGAGGCTAGGATATTACTGAAGTTTTTGAAAGAATGAGAAATGGGAGAAAACTCTCTGAGATATTGCTGGTAAGATTCCTGGGGTTAAAAAAGGGGGATGGGGGAAAATAGCTCCACATGCTCCTTTAGGGGCATTAGGTACGAACCCAAGGCCTGTTCTGATATTAGTTCATTAGCTTTTGCGAAGAAGCTGCATTCTGATTTCCTGAAAAGATTGGTGAGATTCCTTCAGCAGAAGGGCAGGTACCTTTTAGGTGGAGTTCACAGGTGTTATACTGAGCCACCAGTCTCTTCAAACTTATTTGCTGTTTCATTGGAATTACTTATGGAAAATTTTAATAGTTTGGGTGGGAGACTGTAACTTTCCAAATGTTCTGCTCCAGCTCATATCAGCTCTGGCCCACATGACTATCTCCTATGATAAGAGATTTATAACAACATCTCAGAGAATGACAGCTTGCCTGCCTCTTCTTTGCAGCTTTTAAAGAACTTCACAGTTAGTGTTAAGGGTGGCTCACAGTTCACAGCCGTAGGTCCTAGCTGACTTTTCCTTGAGCAAGATTCTGTTTCTTCCTCCCCTTTTGCTTTTGTACCATAAATCTGTGTAGATGGGGGCACTTACTCTTCCTGTTGTTAATGAAAGTACCTCAAACATCTCTTCAAAGAATTGTTTTTTTAAAAAAAAACTTTAAAAATATGTAAATACAGTCATAGTTACTTGTCTGCCTTTACCCCAATTGTGTACATGAATTACTCTGTGGAGGCAGTGCAAACCTGAACAATATGTCTTTTCCTTACTGTTTCAGACTAGAATTTCCTTTTGTCAGTTTTATTGGCACAAAAAATAAAAAAAAATAAAAAAGCACTTTCTGTTTTCTTCCTTCACTCTTTATTTCTTCCCAATTTGAACTAGAATAATCACTGTGCCTGGAATAGTTCCACCAAAGCTCGTTGATCAAACTTGCATTTCTTTGAGTGGATGGAGTGTGGCATTTGGAGTATTTGGGCAACCAGTGGTTTAATAAATCAACTGTAGCCAGCATTCTAAGTCTTCTAAAGTTTTCTAAAGATTGTTGGAAAGACTGTTGACATAAGCTTTTTGATAATCCTGCAGGTGGTCAAAACTATAGGATTGCGTGAAGTCTGGTACTTTGGTCTCCAATATGTGGATAATAAAGGATTCCCAACCTGGCTAAAGCTTGACAAAAAGGTAAATCAAATTTGAAACCAACTTTTATGTAAGACTTCTAAACAAAGATTTCTGTGTGTCTGCATGCCATGCTGTTTAAATTGTAACCTTCCTAAATAATAATGAACTAACTGCAACAAAAATGAAACATAAAGCAAAATATTCACACAGCTTTTCACTTTAAAAGCTATCCTGATTGGAATTTAACAATTTCTTTAAATGATGTTTGAGCTTAGGCACTGTCAAGACAAGAGGGGCCCATGGTTGTGCATCAGCCACCTTGCCTATATCTCTGCTTGCCTTAACAAACCAAACAGGACACAGAGATGACATTGTTAAGTGGGTGCACTTAGTCAGCTTTAGTCTGCAATGAAATATTTAGGATAGAGGGCCATTTAGAGCATTCTGTGTTAGAATCAGCACTTTGAATTGTACCTGGCCAACCCTAGGGAACCAGCTACACCAGAAGTTCAGGCCAGTGCACCTAAATATGTCTGTTGTGATTTTCAAAGATTAAACCTCTCGGCAAAAAAGAAAAATGCACAATTCAAGTTTTTTTGTTAGTCCTCTTCTCACTAGTGTGCTTTGGCAAACTGAGTACTTGCTTAATATATGAACACTGACAGTTGGAACTGTTTATACATAGTCTGTTCCCAGCATGTTCTTGCCTACCCCAAATCATTGGCTATTGTGTTTATTTCAATTAGCAGAACCTCTCAGTTATACACGGCTTAATCTTCTGAAGGCCTTACAGGACTAGTTGCCAGGATGCCCAGAATGGGCTGTTCTCATAGCTGAATCTCCACTAGTGTGGAGACTAGTCTAGACATAATTCTTATTCTAAAGGTTTCAGTGTTTTGTATTTTTTTTCATGTAGAATAAGCTTATGTGACACGATTTTCTCATTTTATGGTGGCTGCTAAGTTTGATGCTATGGTGAAAAATAACATAGAAGCATTTTACTGTACTCTTCTTTGTAGCAACTAGACAAGCACAAAGGCACTTACATTTTTTTTAGAGGACACTAGCAGTTCATGTATTTTACTCTGGAAAAAGTTACGTATGAGAGATTTACATTTTCCCCCTTCCTTCCTTGCAAACATTCAGTATGACCTATAGATAATATTGGTCTATGCTAGGAACACTGATAAACCTACAATTTGGCCTCTCATATTTAACCCGCCAACAGGTGAGTCAACGGTATCCAAATGGGACCAGGGAAAAAATATCTCCTACAGCTCTGTGTTCCAAATAGTGAGATTTGAATTGCTGTGGAATGTCGGGAGGGGGCTGCGTTTCTTGAACAATGAATATCTTTACTGTTACATCTTAGGGCATCAATTCTTCTTCTGTTGGAAAGCTTGTATCAATTGAAAAATCATGCACACAGATTCAAGTTATAAAGTTATTAGTCATGTCTCCAGATGTTTAGTCCAGAAACTGTTCTGTTTGTTTCATGTAAGATAAGACTATAGAAGGTTTTAAAACCCCACAGTATATTTTAGCATTGTTTTACATGGAAATTACCCAGATTTTGCAATCATTTTAGTCCCCTACAAAAGACTTCTGTGGTTCTTCATACATATAAAGAGGTTGCAACAGATGAACAATTAGTATCATTCATTAGAAAGTGCTTACTGAAGTAGAATGTTCTGTCCAAACACACAAATTATGTACCTGTATTATGGCTGATGCATTTTCAGAACATTTCATTTTGTCAGCCCCGCTCATCATGAAGCTGTGAAGTGTGGCGGTTGCTCATAGCCTATCCAGGGTCTGATATAAGTACACTGGGAGATTTCAGTTTGGGACATATGTACTATGATATTCGTGCAACTATTAATTTCATGTCATGTGTGTGTTAATGACACATTTCCATTGCTTTAGTTTACAAAATGAGGTCAGGTAGATTCTATATTCTGTCCTAGATTTTGTAGTTTATTTTGTGGGGTATTATTGAACCTGTTGAGTTATGTACAACAGTATTGTTTTAGCATAGGGCAGACAGTGCGAAGCAAAATCAGTCCCTGACCAGCAGAAGAGATGTTAGTCACACAGTAAAGTTGCGAGATGAAGGGCACTTGAAAGTACCTGCTGTTGATAACGATTAGAAACATATAATGGTCAAAGTATTTAAAGAGTCAGAAGGAAGGAAAAGCCAACAAATACATGCATTTACTTCAGAGTAGGATTTCTGAGCAAGATAGTTTTCCTGCCTAAGTGAATCACTGATCATTTGTTGATCAGAAGGAAGACAGACTATTTGGGAAACTATACAAATAGAGAACTCTTGCCTTCAAACTTAGAGGAGATGCATAGTCAGAGTTTCTGAACTGAATCTTTACAATTTATAAGATAGAAAATAACCTTTTTATAAATAAATTGCATTTTGTTCAACAAGCTTTTCTTTCCTGCTGTGGTTTTCTCCTTGCCCCCCTTCTGCCATTTTCAGGTCTCAGCTCAAGAGGTCAGGAAAGAGAACCCACTGCAGTTCAAATTCCGTGCGAAGTTTTTCCCTGAAGATGTGGCTGAGGAGCTGATCCAGGACATAACACAAAAGCTGTTCTTCCTGCAAGTGAAGGAAGGTATCCTTAGCGATGAGATCTACTGCCCACCTGAAACTGCAGTTCTCCTTGGGTCTTATGCTGTGCAAGCTAAATTTGGGGACTATAATAAAGAAATACACAAGGCTGGATATCTCAGTTCTGAACGCCTAGTTCCACAGCGGTAAGAACTTGTATTGAAAGAATTATCAGACAAACCAGTCTATAGAATCTGTCTTTAAAACTGGATGTGTGAAAGTTTGTAATTTTTGGTGTCCCACCGCAAACCTGTTGGTGGTTGGCAGTTATAGAATTGTGTTCTCCTTTTTTAAAACTAAGATACCAGAAACAGAAGTAATGAGTATGTTGTAGCTCTTTCTGTGTGATCACATAAACTTCAGATTTGAAACTAGAAGTTTAGAAGCGTAACTATTTACGTATTATATCAAATAAACTTAAAAGAAATGGTGGGATAGGGTGAGTGTTTTCCTTGCTTCTGTTGCATGCTGACAGCTGCCACCTACTGCTTCTCAACTGAACAAGTCTCTTATCACTCAAGTTTCTCAAAATTTTAAACCACAATTAAGAAATTATGGAAGTAGACAGCTTAATCAATTTGGGAATTTTCATGTTTGGCTTCATCATTTCTCTGTATCTGGAATCTTCAGTCCATTTTGTGGCAGGGGTTCTAAACTTAGAATCTGTTTAAGAATTCTAACTGTTTGGAATTTAGTACAAATAGGTGACCACCAAAACACAGGAATATGGGAATACAAATACTCCTGCTCTGTCACTTGTATGAGGAAGATCTTCCCCTTTTTATTCTCTAGATAATAAAATATTAGCAGTTTCTCTGACCTCTCCTGATCACTTACCTTAGAATTAAAAATCTGCACATTTCACAGACCATAGGCAAATAATACAAATTTATATTACTGCTTCATGTTGCTAATGCAGCCCAGCTGCCATTCTGGGTCTGAAGTCTATGGAGTTTAGAGCTCTTGGTCAAAAACTCATCAGTCTGTGTACGTGTGCAGACCTTTTCTTATTCATGCTGGATTTTACTCATCCACGCTGGATTTTCATTCTTGTAGTTTTGGGCACCTACTTGCACATACTTTTTTTCGCTAGAAGATCAGTGGGAAGGGCTTGTGTGTAAGAGTGCAGTCAAGATTCATCCTGACAACAGCAAAAGAGTGTGAAACACATCTGTTTTCCTCATATGGACTTTTATGGAAAGCTTTCCCTTGTTTCATGTGCTACTATTAAAAAGTTTTTATTTTTATAACTGTGAAGACTGAAAAAAAACACTTTTAAATACTGTATTGAACTTTTCCTAGAGGAGTTGTAAATTTCATGATATCACTTTTCTTCATATATTAGAGTAATGGACCAACATAAACTTTCAAGAGAACAGTGGGAAGAGCGGATTCAAGTCTGGCATTCTGAACATGGTGGGATGCTTAAGTGAGTAATGGTTTCTTGTTCCTTTAATGTTTTTAAGCTTCTCTTCATTAAACTTTTATTGTAAGGGGTTTTTTTTTAAGTATTTTCAGGATCCATAAGTCTGACCTCTTCATTTCACACCCAGATTTTAGGTGAGAGCTAAACAAGAGCCAGTGGTTTCAACAGGTTCTTAAGATATCCCTTGCTTTCTTGTGTTCTCCACATTAATTATGTACAATGGGCAGTTGAGAAAGATAGACATTCCGGTGTTGTGCATTCTCTGTGCATGGAGCACAGTCTGACTGGCTGCAAGTGTTGAAATCTTGAAAGTACAGTGGCAAGGGGGACATAAGAAATGGGAATTAGGGAAAATGGTAACCATTCTGTGGTTATGTGAACTTTTGTGTGTTTTTAACCTTCTTTTTGCTAGTCCAAGGAGTGTCTTTATCTTCTTGCCAACATTAAAATTCTGACTCAGTCTTAAGAGATAAAGTGTCCCCTCCACTTTTGTGAGGGTTCAGGGTGCAGAACCTTTGTGAAATTGGAAAAACTGCAAATAACTTGCCTGCGTGATTCCCTCCCACTCCCTTCTGGGGCTCCTCCCTCCACTCCCCTGCCTTTTAAGCGCTAGGGCCAGAGGCAAAGGAATGGGAGGGGAGAGCTCCAGAGAGAAGGAAGGCTCATACACATGCCTTCCCCCACCTACCTTGTCTTTTTCCTCAGTGCAAGTGCTCTGCGCCAGCACTAGAGGCAAGAGAATGGGAGGGGGCGCTCCAGAGGACAGAAGGAAGGCTCATGCAAGACTCCCCCTCCCCTCCCCTTCCAGCTTTGCACAAGTTCTCAGCGATGGGGCCAGAGGGAAGGGAATGGAAGGTGGGAGGGGAGAAGGAATGCCTGCTCATGCCTCCCCCCATCTTCCCTTGCCTTTTGTCCAGGTGCTTGCCTTCCTTCTCTGCACCCAGCCGAACAGAAGGGAACGGGAGGAGGAGCATGGGACGGAAGGCATACACGCATCTCGCAAATAATCAAATTTGTGAAAGTCAGCCCATGAATGTGGAGGGAGTTCTGTCTCTGCTAATATTTCTTGTGTATGATTTCTCTATGGACCACCAGAGAGAATGCCATGTTGGAATATCTGAAGATTGCCCAGGACTTAGAGATGTATGGAATCAACTACTTTGAAATCAAGAATAAGAAAGGGACAGATCTCTGGCTGGGGGTAGATGCCCTTGGGCTGAACATTTATGAGAAGGATGACAAGTAAGTTGGGGTTTTATTTATTCCTTTATGAAGCTGAAGAGTTGGTACTGGTGCCAAAGAAATTCTCTTGCTATTTGTATTCTGTATTTTTATAGCACTCTTATCAGAGCAGGTCACCTTGCCATTCAGAATAAGTGCTGGATGCAGTTGTGCTGGGACACACATGTGACTTGCGTTTGCCTGTCTTGAAGCTGTGACCTCTTTCCCCTTTAACTCGTCTGCCAATATGTTGCTTTAGAAGGGCAAGCAGGGGTCAAATGGAAGAATCTTATGAAGTGGGAAAGATAAGGTGTAGCACAGATAGGTCATGGAGGGCATTTTTAGTGCCAAAACATTTTGATGCATGCAGGATGAATAATTTCTAAAATCTGCAGAGCTGGGAGGACCAAAGGATGATACAGAATGAGGCCTTTATATAAAGTACACCTGAGTGGTCAGAACAACCAGCCATCCCACCACCCCTTTCTTACCCTGTCTGCTGTCTACAAATGGAGTGCCTTAAGATCAGTCAGCTTCCCTTCATTCTCAGCTATTGTAGGCAATATGCTTAGTTTGTAAAGACAGCCCTAAATTACTTTCCAGCGAGACTGCCTCTATGCTGTGAGCCATTCTGTGCATCAGTCTTTTGCTAGTGAAAATAGGGTTAACTTGGAAATGAATTAGGTTGAGTACTCCATTATACAGAGATTTGCAATCGATCTTTTTCAGCAGGTAGCTGTGGGATCTCTTAATTATGGAGGAGGGCTGGGGAAAGAGCAGGCTGGTAATCAGGAAGTGAAAGAAATGAAATGTAATGAGAACAGAAGGTAAAAAAAATTCTATTTCTGTTCACATGCATGTTTGCTTAATACAGAGAGGAAGGGCATGATCAGAAGCTGAGGAGTGTAAGGGTAAGAGCTTTTAGGAATCTGAAATAAAGAGCATGCTTGAAATGGAGCCAATTATATGTCACTAATAATTTTGCTTTATCATTTGGGTACACGATAAGCCTTAAATCTTGTAACCATATACACATGAGATGTACAAGTGGTCTGTAAGATCTGGAAAAGAGTAGGCTAGGTGTTGATACTTGTTTTAATCAAAATTAGATTAAGGCCACAGAGTAAAAGCAATCCCCCACCCACCCAGAATGCTGTTGCATGTCATCACCCAGAAAACAAGGAGTGTCACTATAGGTATTGCATGAGTGAAACTGCTTCTAATTTCTTGCATGACAGGCCTTTTTGTGTAGCCACAGTCATGCAAACAGGTTTTGCAAGCTATAGAAAGCCTGAAGAAAGGAACCTTTGCCTCTGAAGGAGAGTTGGGGGATGGGGAGACATGCACAACAAATGAATAATCCATAATTTTTATAACTTGAAATTAATGAGAGTTCCCCATCTGTATTTATATAATTAGAATTCTCACATATTTTAGATGAATTAGGTTCACAAGGAGAGCTATAGAGTGAGAATACTTACGACTGATAACAGAATTTAACAATGCTCCTGTTTTTCACACTGAAAACAAGTTTGGGTTCTTCTATACTTGTGTCTTTTGACATTGTTTTAAAATAGTAGGCAGTGGATTGAGATTAAAATGTAATCTTAGGTATAATTTAATAAATTGCATTTTTTTAAATCAGATAGATCCAGAAGTTAAACTAGATATATATTTCCCTGGGTATAACATTAGAATTCTGAATTAAGCATAAAACAATTAAACATTTTGAAACCTTTAAGAGATGTACTATATGTGGATATTAATAGATATTAATAGTTTTGCATGTATATTGAAGCAGAAATGGTAGTAATTTGCCATTAACTGCTGCTAAATTTTTAAGATGAATAAAAACTTTATACGAATGGTGCATATGGCATTATTAAACTGCTGTAAAGAGAGTATCTTTGATCTTTCTATCTGGTAATATTAGAAACAGTAGAAGAGTTGAGTGCACAGGAAACTGAGAAAGAAGAACTAACACATTCAGTCCAGTAGAGAAAGTGGGGAGAAAGTAGGTCTGGAGCAAAGGAGGAACAAAGGCAGGGGTAATGTTCTATTAAGAATCTGGGTTTTGGCAGTTTGGAACAAAATCACTAGCCTTTCTCAACTTTTTTTACCCTGAGGGAAACCCTGAAATAATCTTCAGGTTTCAAGAAAGCATTTCATAAAGTTACTACATCTGTGGCTCAAAATGTGTGGATTTTTTTTTCAATCACAATCTCTCAGGGAACCCCTAGTGATCTCCCATGGAACTCTAGGGTTCTAGGCAATCCAGATGGAGAAACCCTGCTTGATAGCATAGAGAGCTACAAGTTCACAGAAAGGTTCTCGTGTGATACAAAGTAAATCCACCCTTGGAATGTTAGATATTTGGAAAGAGGTCCTGTAATAGTTTTTTTTTATTTTTTTATTTTTCCTTTGTTAATCCATTGACTGGAAATTTTGCAAGGCTATGTTATCAATAGAGTAATTGGAACAAACACTCTAGGGCTCTGAAGTGGCTAGGGTCCCCATGGTTCTGCAGGCACTATCTATGCCTGCATGCACGTACACACTCCCAAGAGAGAAGTACTTCTTCTCTTTTGCCAAGAGTTGTCAAGTTGTCCAGAAAGAAGTGCTTCTGGGGAAAGGAGGACTGAGGATCTCTTCCCAATTCTCTTTCCCCAAGAGTTGGTAGTATTTACTGTCCACATCCAGCTATTGCACAATTAAATTGTCAGGTAGTACATTGGCAGTGCTGCCGTAAGATTCTGGGCTGGGTCACACCAGCTATGACTCAGGCAGCAGGGATGTGCAATGCTGCCCCCTGCCTTAGATCCAAAAGGGGAACTAACATGTATGAACAGAGGGGTCCTTTTGAAGTCTTTGAAACTGCGTTAAGCCCACAACCTCATTAATCCAGCCTTAGGTCCTAGCCACAGGAACTGAGAGCCATGGGGACACACATGCCTACACAGATCTATTTCTGAAGTAATTTTGTTAACATTTAGACTACTTAGTAATGGGTTTAGTAGGTCTGGAGCAAAGGAGGAAGAAAGGCGGGGGTAATGTTCTATTAAGAATCTGGGTTTTGGCAGTTTGGAACAAAATCACTAGCCTTTCTCAACTTTTTTTACCCTGAGGGTAAAACTGGGACAGCCTGTTCCAGTAGAAGCAAAAAGTGTGCTGAGACCTGTCCTTCCAATTACTTTTTGTTCTCCTGTTTCAGCTGTGTGAGGGTCTACTTTTGCAGATGGTCAGGAAGTCAAGAAGGCAAGACTGCTAACTGGGACTGTCCAATATGATTGTATTACATCAGCATTGTGCCATCTGCTACTTGACTGCCAATTCCTATCAGTTTAATGCATATCTGTATGTGCATTTTAATGGGCAGAATCCACAGGACTCTGGTTATCAGATATTCTGAAAGTGCAATAAATAAAAGAGTTTGCATCAGAAATTGCTTCTGTTCTATTGCAGATTACCCAACAATCTTTCAATACATTCTGATAAACCTCCTGGTCACCCCTGTTGTAGAGGTGTGGCACTTTTTAGCTGTTAGCATAGTCATAATCAAAACAAATTTCATGCACCAACAATGTCCTTAATTAAATATATTAATCTATAATTTTTTGTTTCTAGATTAACCCCTAAAATTGGCTTTCCCTGGAGTGAGATCAGAAATATCTCTTTCAATGACAAGAAGTTTGTTATAAAGCCAATTGACAAGAAAGCACCTGTGAGTATAAGTGATGAGCATTCTTGCTAAACTGTGAACATTAATCTCTGCATTTACTATAAAACTAATTTCATATGTTAGTAAGTACCCTTTCCTGTTAGCATACAAGTCAGTAGAATCTTTGTTGTAGACTATGGAATGAAAGAATATTATGGAAAATTTTCACTTGTTAATTTGTTTTTCTTCATCTCTAATGAGTTCTCGAAACACTTCAAACTATCCTTTGTTACTTCCTCTGGTTTATTTTCCACAAGGACCAGAAGGGCAATGCCTCATTAGTTCTCCCAAGCAACAAGCCAATGTGCCTCTGTTTTTGCAGGAAGATTTTCCCCGTTTTTCCAAGTCCAGTTTTTCCAAATTGTATTTGCAAATCACTTTTTGTCTCTGAAGCTGTTTAAGTATGTGAATATTATTCATTTTTTTTTAGTGATTGCTGCAGACCTTTAAATATAAGAATCCTCAAGCTGTTTGTGGAGGTGGGGTCTGTTCTGTTTGCTCATGAGAACAGAGAGAGAAGAATTCTGAATGTAATGTTTGGACAAACACTGGAATGACTAGTAGTGGACCAGAAGCAGGATTTTATAAGTGAAACACCCTGACCTTCTCCATAGTGTCCCTACAGTAGCAGGACCATATTGAAAGCCTTTAACAAATGTTCATGAACATTGAATGTAACTTATCTCCTATCATTGTCCTGTGAAAACTGGAATATTCTTTTACAACAGAAACATGCAAAATGCTTTTACAGAAACCAGCTTAGCTTAGTGAGAAGCGTTGTTGTTTACACCCCAGTGTTTACATTCTTATATGGTGCAACATGTTTGGCACTCTCTAACTGTAATCCTCTGATGTGGCCTTCTGATGTACGCTGGCAGAGTTGTGCATGCAGGGCTCTGAGCTTAACTTCCAGGGATGAGGCACTAATGCAGCATTTATTAACAGCTGACTCACAGAATTCAAAGTCCATTCCACATGCCATTGTGATCAGTTGTGAAAATGATATACAGCACGTGAGGCACTAGTTAAGAACTCTGCAAAATTTTAAAAGGTGCTTCTAAAAAAAAAGGCTTCCCCAACCTTTAAATCGTCCACATTTTGAGAGAAATGGCTAGCAAAGAGCACTGAATGTTGAACTAATCCAGTTACACATTTCTTTTACAGCTCTGCCTGAAAGCACAAACAATACTGGCTGTCCTCTGAAATTTTTCTTATATGGAAAATTTGTGGAGAAGCATATATATTTTCACAGACATTTGGTCTAGGTTTCTATTTCTATGTAAAATCCAATCATCCGTGAAGATTTGGGTTCAGATTTAAGTTGCTGGACTTTTTTTTAAAGATCTCCACATAAGCCTGATTCAATCTCAAATCCAGAGTACTCCCCTAGTATAGACATGGGCCCCACAGAAATTCTGAAAGCTTTACTCCTTTTGTACAGTGGTTTGGAAGGATAAAAGATATGCCTTATTTAGTTAATAAAAACTTGGACTAAAAGTGAGCCAGTGCAGGAATATTGATTGTACTGGGAAGTTTGGTTTCAAATCCTTAGCCATAAACTCACTGAATGACCTTGGGCATATCACTGTTTATCTTAGCCTAAACTGCTTGATATGTTTGCTACTGAGGTAATTTCATATCCATGATCATGAGATCCTGATGTAGAACTATGATAAATAAGGACATAATACAGTTTTGCAGTTCCATAGAAATCTAGTTAGTAAAATACAGTGCCTAGTTTATTCTGCTGCAGAGCAGAATAGTAGCTGTAAAGCAGGTTGTTTCAGAACAACCTGATACTGATCATAAAATTCATAATGTAATAGCTGTGAACCCACCCTCCCACCACCCCATGAGGAGATCTAAGAATTAAGAGCTGGAGGCAAGATGAGAATATTTTAAACTATGCAAAAACCTTGTTTATCATTTTTCTATATAGAAATATTGCAATATTTTTCATAGGGTGAAAGTTTGTTTTTTGCCTTCATATAGATGATAAATGCCAGTTATCTGATAAGTGGTTATGGTACTACTTTAGAATACATTAGCGGTACAACATGTCCTTTGAAGATGATCAGTCATATCTGTTGGCCATTCTGAAAACTGCATAGTATCATAAATATTCATTAAAACACTATTGGAAAAGTTGGTCTATAGACACTTGCATTATTCCTTTCCATAATAGCTTCAAAATTTCTTCTCACCTTCAGTCCTTGGTGTTCAGCACTTTCTAGAATGATAGATCTCTTAAACATTGGATATACCCTAAAAGCATCTTTTATCTAGGACACTAAGGTCAGCCTTGGTTAGTACTTGGATGGGAGACTACCAACGAATACTAGGTGTAGGAAGGAACTAGCAAACCCACCTCTGAGTATTCTTTGCCTAAGAAGGTACTATGAAATTTATGAGGTTGTCATAAATTGACAGGCAACTTGAAAGGGTGTGCAGACACACACACACACACACACACACACACTCACTCTTCACTCCTTACTGCCAATCTCACTCACACATATGCATTTCGGAGAAACCTTTGAAGGAAGTGGTGTTACAGCAATTACTGAAAAGATCAGGTTCAAGAATTATTAATGAATTTAAGCTGTTGAACCGGGCATTCATAGGCATGTTACCGGAAAAGAACAAGAACCTCTTACAATTAAACACATAAATCACTGTTAATGTGTTACTACCTGGATTTTCCATTACAAAGAACTAAGGACCAAGTAAGAGGTCTAGAAAAGCTGAAAGATACGAAAACATAGGTGAAACCCCTGCCTATGCACTTTTTGACCTGGTCCTTGTATATCTTGGTTTTTTCCTGCCCAGGACTTTGTGTTTTATGCCCCTCGTCTAAGAATTAACAAGAGAATCCTGCAGCTATGCATGGGAAATCATGAGCTGTACATGCGCCGTAGGAAACCTGATACCATTGAAGTCCAACAGATGAAAGCCCAGGCCCGTGAAGAAAAGCACCAAAAGCAGCTTGAAAGGTATGGGGTGGCAGGAAGGGAATATTCAGCTGAATGAAGGCTGGACTTCAGTCTGTTGACCAGCAGAAGTTGGAACAGATGGAGATTGGCAACTATGATAAAATAGCACCAAAGCAAGTTAAGGAGTCAGGAAAAATCAGTGAACTGCCATGTTTGGTTTTCTTACTACATGTGTGTGCATGCATACACACTGTACCTAAGATGCAGAACATAATGTGAATATTACTGTTGCAAGGAATTAAGAATGTTTTTAGTAATAGCATGGCAAGAGTGGTCAAGAGGCCTTAAACTAAATGATGGGAGATGATAGCTCAAATATCAGCCTAAAGGTGAGCTCTAAACACAGGGAGTGAATTCTAGAGAAGCTGAAGGAGAAAATGCGGTCCACAGAAAAACTGACAATAAGTTAATATGTGAGAACAAACAAATGTCTTCAAATGTCTCTACACCAACACACAGAGTTTGGGAAACAAACAAGATGAGCTTGAAGTTCCTGTGCAGGAAGGTAATTATGAAGACCTGGTAGGGTGATATAACCTATTAAAAAATAGATGTGGCAGAAAAGGAGGAGGAGTAGCATTTTATGTCAGTGGCAAATTCACTTGTACAGAAATCCATGAGAGTGATCAGAATTGAGAGCATTTGGATAAAAATAAATAAACAGAGAAATAATTAAATGCAGCATTTTGGTAGGAGTTGATTACAGGCCACAAAAGTTGATCATAAGTAGAACATGAGCAAGCAGTGTGATGCTGCAGCAAAGAAGGCAAATGCAATGCATTAATAGAAGCATAATTTCCAAGATGAGGGAAGTAATAATCCCACTATGTTTTATGCTGGTCAGGCCTCATCTGGAATATTGCATCCAGTTCTGGATGCCTCATTTTATGAAGCATATAGACAAGTTGGAGCAGGTTCAGAGAAGGGCAACAAGTATGATAAGAGATATGGAGAGCAAAACATAAGCAAAAGTTGAAGTTGCTGGGCATGTTCAGCTTGAGGAAGAGAAGAGTGAGGGAGTGACATGATTGCACTCTTTAAATACTTCCAAGAGCTGTCACAAATTGGAGAGGCAGGCCTGTTCTCTGCCAGACCAGATGTAATGATCTGACGTTACAGGAGAGTAAATTTCTATTGAACTACTGAAATTGAGAAGAATTTCTCGCCAGTGAAAAATGTTTTGGCCATGGAAACAATTGCCTAGTGGGGTCTCCTCTAGGCATCTTCACAAAGAGACTGGACAGCAATTTGCTGGGTATGCTTTAGCTGGAGATTCTGCCTTGAAAAGAAGGCTGGACTTCATGGCCCGTGAGGCCCCTTCCAGCTCTTATGATTCTGTGACTTTATACAAGCTTGATTTTACCTCAGTGCTCCCAAGATGTATCTTGAGAAATCCAAACCACTTTTCTTCAGTAATATAATATGTAACTTAAAGCAATTAACATAAAACAATTATGTGTGTGTACTATTTGGCTTTTATTGCTGTGCAGTGCTGTTTTTAAGATTTGTATATTTGTATATAGTCTTCTAATGAATTTTTTTTATATAATAATTTTATTGTAATTCCAACGTATAAAACATACATTCTTCATTGTACATTTACCGAACTGTTACAGTTTCCTCCCACTCCTCACCAGCTTACATAAACTGTTATATCATTGTCATGTTATATTTATGTATCGCAATAAGTTGATTGCATTATCAAGATAGTTCCCGCATTTCACGCCCAGTTTACATATTCCATAATATTTCTCTCTTTATCTCCTTTTATTTAACCTGTTATCATGGATAATGAATTATTACTTGACAAAAACCCCTTCATATCCAATACATTTCGCCATTCTTTAAAGATATCATCATCTGATTTTCCTTTTAATCTCTGACCAACTATGTCTGCATTGCAATTTTCAATTAATGTTGTCCACTGTTGCTCTACTGTAGGTATCTGTTAAATTTTCCATAATCTTGCATATTCAATACGAGCTGTCGTAATCATGTAAAGTAAAATTCTCCAGTATTTTTTTGCAGCAGATCCATCTAACATATAAGTCATATTTAACAAATACAATTCAGGTATCTTATATAGTCTTCTAATGAATTTTTAATATTTCAATGTTTAATGTTTTAACTTTATAAACGGTTTTTCAATCTTATATTTTTATTAATGCTCTTGTATAGTTTTCATTTGTATTATTTTAAATGCTTTGTTAGCTGCCCTGAGTCCCATCATTGAGAGAAAGATGGGATATGAATGTATAAAATAAATAATAATAATTCTTAGGGGAGGACAATTATGTGTGTGAGAGAGAGTATGAAATCTACTTCCTTTACCAGGAGTTGTCCTTTTACCACATCCACTAGCTGATTGAGAAGTGGTTGTTATGTGCTTAGCATCCTTCAGTGTTAATTACTGGAAAATCATGAAAATTAAAAGTAATTAACCCCAGTGTAGACATGACCATACAGTTTTAAAAGACTTTGTCCTTTCTGAGCTTCTACAAGTTTTATTTTTATATTCTCACAGGCAACAGCTAGAAAATGAAAAGAAGAAGAGAGAGACTATTGAAAAGGAGAAAGAGCAAATGTTAAGAGAGAAAGAAGAGCTGATGATGAGACTGCAGGAGTATGAGGTGAAGACACAGAAAGCAGAAAAAGGTACTTGTTTGCATTTCTTTCAACAGAGTTTTCTCAGATCTGATTAAGAATCTAGTCTTGCTATGTGTTGACACCTTAAAATGTGCTGTTGGATGCCTGTTCCTTTGGTTTCTTGGCTGACAGAAATATGCAGTCAGGAAAACATCTTCACAGAACACAGCAGCCACAGTGGAGTCAGAGTCCATGGTGCTAGGCTAGATAGACAGGTGTCCCGACCCAATATGAGTCTCTGTCCATTGGCTGATATCCTACATCAAGCAGTTGGAACTCCACCTGTACAGTTTTTTATTCTCTCCCACCTTGGCAGCTATCAAGGCCTGGAAGAGGCCTCTGCTGCTTACCAGTGTGTATGTGGGGGAAGGGTGGAATTCAGATGATGGAGAAGCAGCTGATCTTGGCGTGTTCACAGATGGAATGTGCTCTGCTTTTCCTTCCCATCTTAGCCCAGATCAGGTGCATCTTCATTGTCTGAACTGCCTTCCTTGCCTCCCAAGGCTTGACTTGAAGCCTTGGATGGGGTGCAGAGAGCTACAGTATAGCCTCCTCTGTCTTGTCTCAAAAGAAACATACATGATGCTGCCTGCATCAGCTATAACTCATGCATTTTCCCAGACAAGACAGCGTTGCTACTGCCTTACTGAGTAGCCTAAGCAATTTAACAAAAGCAGCTTCTAAACTCTCCATTTCACTTTTGTATCATCAAAAGCAGTCAATTATACTCAGTGTATTCAAAATCCAAGGGATGAGCTCTAGTGTTTGTCATTTCTGATGCACAGTTCCAACAAATCTGTCCCTATATAATGATAGTTCACTTGTAAGGAAAGTCTCATTTTAGGATTTCACTTTAAAAATCTTAAAAGTTAAGATTATGGTTAGAGTCCACACACTAGATGCACACCTTTAAAATGTTAGAACAGCTGTGATTGTTCATTTCCCCAGCAGGCCACCAGTAAAATCTGAAGTGGCACTCGCTGCTTTCTTTTATAGCCTGATTTAGATCAGCCAACATCTGTACATGAGGTTGTGAAAGCCAAATGAATAACATTCTGCTGTCCTCCTTATAGTCTGTGCTATTCTGATACTTTAGAATATGCAAGTTGCCTGCATTCCTATGTGGCACAATGCTGATGCTCAAGCAACTTAGCTTCAAAGGGAGAGCGGTCTGCATACCATGTAAAGCAACCATTGCTGGCATTCCAAAAATCAGGTGTGCATAGGTGGTACTGAGTTGGCTTAGTTTCTTTCTGACATTGGATATCATGCAAAAACCCAACATTTCAGTCATAGTTTAGCCTTTTCTTTTTCTTTTCAGAGCTCTCAGACCAAATCCAAAAGGCCAGACAGCTGGAAGAAGAAAGGAGAAGGGCTCAGGAGGAAGCTGAGCGTCTGGAGAATGAGCGTTTGGCTGCCCTGCAAGCCAAGGAGGAACTGGAGAGGCAAGCTGCTGACCAGATGAAAAGCCAGGAGCAGCTGGTATGCATCTAAGGCATTTGAGAGATAAATGTGAAGACTTGGATTAATGTTAGCAAACAGACTTGGCCAAATGTTATGCTAGGAGATAGTAAGAAGTTACTGGCCAGATCAGTGCAAAAATCCCACAGTAGTTTTGAGATTATTTGTAAGTCTTGATTTATTTTGCAAGTCTTTATTTATGAATAACCAAGTTTTCAAAGCATTTCTTAAGGAAAGTAGTAGAATAGGTTACAGTAGTCCAGCCTTGATATAAGTCAGAGTGTAAAGAATGATGGCCGTATGTGTTCTTCTTTTTCCCATGAACTGGTGCAGCTGCTGCAACCAACCAAACCTGGCAAAAGCACCCCCTGGCTAACATTCCCAGCAAGGAATCTGGCAGGAACATCGAGCCCCAGAAGGAACCCCAGATTGCAAACCTGAATTTTTCAAGAGTGGCACAACCCCTTTGTACAACTGCCCATTTCCCTAGCTCAGCTGACTAGAAGTGCTTTGTTGTCTGAATTACATTGTCTTTTTCTTCTCTTTATCAAACAAGGCTACAGAGCTTGCAGAATACACAGCCAGGATTGCACTTCTGGAAGAGGCAAGGAAGCGCAAAGAAAATGAAGTGGAAGAATGGCAGCACAGGGTAAGTGTAGAGAAGTTATATCTTCACATGTTTAGCATTCTGGCCCTCTTCACAAATCCACTAGTATGATCTTCTATTTCAGTGTCATTAATCTAAGAATATGGATGGCACTGTCCCAGACAGAATAATGGTTTCTGCTACACGTGCAGCCAGACTGACATAAGAGAACCTGTACAGGATGAGGTCAAAGGTTTATTACAGGCATAGGAAACTTTTGATCATCCAGATGTTTTGAGCTTCCAGCTCCCAGAAGCCTCACCTAGCAGGACAAATAGAAAGGGATTGTGGGCCTTGTAGTTCAGAACACTTAAAGGGCCAAAGCCCTATCATACCTGATCTGCTCAGTCCAGGATTTGTGTTCACACAGTGGCCAGCCAAATGCTAATGGAAAGCCCAGAACCTGTACAGGAATGTGGTAGTACCTTCTACTTGGTTGCCCAAGCAACTGACAGTGAGAGGCATTCTGACACTGGAAGTTAGTGCTTAGCCCTCATGACTGACAGACATTTGAGTGCCTTTTCCTCTCTGAATTTCTCTGGTCCCATTCCAAGAATGCAAATTGTGACCATTGTTATTCCTTGTAGCAGCAAATTTCATAGTCCAACAGTGCATTTTGTGAAGCAGCCTTAGAGAGGAAACATGAGAGGGGTTATGTTAAGGCTGCACTATATTTATTTAAGGTTTTTCTACCTGATCCTACGTGCAAGCCTCAAAGTGGTTAAAATTTAAACAAGGCATCTACAAAACTGCATCATAAAAGCTAATGACAAAACTACAGGAAAAAGCTGTGCAGTCTGATATAATTGCATTGGACTGCAGTGCAAGCTTAGAGTTTTGTCTATTTGCCTCCACCGCTTGGGTTGCAGTTTTGTGCACACTTACCCAAGAATAACCCAGATTGATTAATGGGACTTGCTTTTGAGCAAGATGCTTATTTCACTTATTTGTTTAAAAATAATACCTTCTACAGAGAAACAGTAAAAACTAAAAGATTTTCTTCTAACAAATCTGATTTTAGTTTTATCCCTTTTGAGAAGAGTCTTCTGTATTTTGGTTCACAATTAACTAGATTCCCAACATGTGTGCTTTCAACAGTTTGTTTCTTTGTCCCACTTTTGTAGGCTAAGGAAGCCCAAGAAGATCTCGTAAAAACAAAAGAGGAGCTACACTTGGTGATGACTGCTCCTCCTCCTCCACCCCCACCTGTTTATGAGCCAGTGAACTACCATGTCCATGATAACCTTCATGATGAAGGAACAGAGACCTCTGGCTACAGCGCAGAATTCTCCAGTGAAGGCATATTGGATGATCGCAATGAAGAGAAACGGATTACTGAAGCAGAGAAAAATGAACGTGTGCAGAGACAGCTGAAGGTAAGATTTTCAGGTCTCTGTTACTGAAAATGATGGCTTGTTCAAAAGATTATTCAGATCTGTGGTTGCCTGAACTAACTTTTCTGGAGATTAAAAGAATTGTAGTATGTTGGATAAGCCGTGCACCACAGTATTAATGGATTATGGAATTGTCAGGCTGCTGTAAGAGTTCTTTACTACCACCACTTTAATACTAATAGGAAAGGGCCAGAGGAATAGATCCAGTGGGTGATGCCCCTCTCCTCTCAGAATCCTGCACAACAGATACTTAATGGTTGATAACATGTGAGTTTAAGAGGAAAACCTTGAGAGGAAGGAGGTAGACACCAGGAGACCACATGCAGCAACAAAAGCCAGTGGGGCTAGTGTGTTAGTGTTTTGGCAATTGAAGTTGCTTGGATGTCACATCACTGAGTCTCTCAGAAACAAAGTGTAGGGATTTTGCATTTTTGTTTTCTAGGACATAACTGAGAGTATGATTTGGGGCATATCCATTTAGCTGTGTTTCCCCTGTTGGCTTGTAACATTGGCAGCCTTGAACACTCTGCAGGACATCTAGATTATATATGTGAATCAACTGTAAAGGCTTGTACACATGGAGTTTCAGAAATTCTGTGCCTAGCATAGAATTATCTGCCTGGAAGATGTAGTTCCTCAGTTCTTGGCAGGAAGCCATTCATGTCTGGTTAAACTAATTTTCCACAGTTTATGATACAACTTATTATTACTCCGGACACATTTCCTCGAATGAGTTGAAATTAGAAATTAGAGAAATTAGGTAACTACACATGAGTGATGTTTCTGCTTCTGAGCATGCAAAGTCCATGGATGCTGCTCTGCATGATAGATTATTTTGTGTAAACTGGTTGTTAAGACACAAACACACTATTGTTTTTGTTCAAACTATACAGTAGTCACTCCATCAGTGACTCACTATGTGGAATAGTGAAATGAGATCTTCAGTATTCAGAAATATAGTATTTACTTGTATTCCTTTCTCCAGAAGCTCCAAAAAGAATTTGCTCTTTAGATGGGAGCAGACATGTCAGCATTTACTATATCTTGGTACAGATCACACTTAAGAGGTTTCTAATTCTGTGCTGAGGCAAAAAAAACCTTATTTTTTATTACAGCACTATACAAGTTTATATACATTTTTTGTTTTTTAAAACACAGGTTGCCTAACCTCTCTCTTTGGAGAGCAAAACTTGGATGTGTGTATGTATATGGTTTTCCTTGTCAAAATTTAGAGAAAGAAACATGATACATACAGCAAGATAATACAAAAATAGAACATGAGGCTCACATAGAGGGTTTCGAAATTTGTTCTGGCTCTTGGACTATATTACTGTACAGCCTACCCCACTGTTCCCCATTTTAAAGTTGCTTGTCTCAGTTTGAAATGAAAAACATACATTTCCTGGATTCTGTGGCCTAAATCTACTTGTTGGTCCAAACTACAGAAGATCCATTGAATCAATTCTTATGTAAGTCCCACTGATTCAGTGGGTCTGTTCTGTTTGCGATTGATAACTGGATTTAGGCCCATGTGAGCTTCCTGGTTTTTCATTAGCATCTATATTTAATAAGTTCAACCAAGATAGTCTTGCTATAATTCACTCCTAAGTATTTGTATGTGTGTTTAAATGTTGCATAGACGCTGACTGATGAACTAGCCCAGGCCAGAGATGAGAACAAGAAGACACAAAATGACATCATCCACACAGAGAACATGCGACAAGGACGTGATAAGTATAAGACACTGAGGCAGATCCGGCAAGGCAACACAAAACAGAGAATTGATGAGTTTGAAGCTATGTAAAGACTCTGGGAAAGGCAGATTTTGAGTGCTGACTTTTCTTTCTTTTGGAAGGGTTACTGGACAGTTATACCAAAAAGCCCCCAAATCTTCACATTATCAGATGCTATTTTAATCTAGCAGATGCAGCCATCAACTTTTGAGTATATCAGAATAGCTGCCAGAGTTTCAGTCAAATCTTGGTAACATTTGGTCCCATCCCAGTGCCAAAAGGCCTCTTAGAATTCCTCACATATGCTCACAGTGTGCTCCTTAAGTAGAGGCAGATCTACAATGACAGTTATGTCCAGATTTGGGGATGAGGCACTATTAGTATGTTGTGCCATCTTCCTTGTTTTTAAACACCACACATAATTCACAGTTGTAAAGGTATTTTCCATCACTTTCCCCCCACCTCACCCTTTAGCATTTGTTCCTCTTGCAGAAATGTAGGTGGAAACCTCTTTAAACGTAGGCCTGAGAAAACATTTTAATTGCACTGTTGCATTGAAGAGGCTCCCACAGTGATCACACAGAAGAAATGTAGGCACACTTGGTTGCCTTTTTTGCTTGAGATAGTCAGGGATATTGTTGGCCTTCAATATTATTGAAGAGTGATACTCCAGCTTAACCAATCAGCTGTAGTGTAGTATTTATATATATACCTTTGTTAAAGATGTTAAGTGAGATATAATTCTAGTTTGAAAAGGGAGGTTAAAATTCTTTTGCTCTGTATATTTTGTTACTACTTTCAGAGTTGATGTTAAAAGAATAATATGTAAAAGAATTAAACAGTATCTCCTAGTGTCTGGGTTGAGGCAGCGTAAGAGACTTGATTATGATTTAGAAAATATTTGTAAAGATTTTTTTTACTTTAAATGAAAATTGTGATACATGCCTGTGATTCAATATATACAATTTCACTGTACCTATTTTTTTCTAACAAATTTTCTAATTTTTTAAAATGATCTAGTTTCAGACTCCAACCATGAAGGGACTTTGTCAACTTTTTATTTTCTCAGTTAAAGAGAATTTACATGGATTTCCTGTACCATGTCCACGTTAACCTTCATCCCCTAAATGTACCAATCTCAGTCTTTGAAAATCTACTAGAATGTCAGAGCACAGTACATCATTATCTCTGTTCTAGATACAACTCCCTATGCTGCTTTATACTCAAAAGTTTAAACCTTTGTATTCTGATGACAGTGTTGTGGGATTCATTTTTGTGCAATTCACCCACAAATAAAAAATCTGGAAGGCAACATGATTTTGAAGTTCTGTGTGAATTTTTTCCCATTGAGAAATAATCTCTTCTTCTTTCATAATTCTTAAATATGGTATTAAAATAATTAAAGAAGAAAGTAAATAAGACAGACTTTCCAAAGGAATGCTGAAACAGTGTAAGTGAAGGAATAAATCAGTACAATTGACTGTAGTGAATGTTCATTGATGATACAGAGGAGACATGAGTTCAGTTTATGGTTAGAAGGATTTTGGATAGCAAGACACTTGCCTTTAACACAAGAGAGCTATTGCCAGTCAAACAATACTTGGTTAAACAATAATTGGTTGGTTAAGCAGTATTAGGCAGGTTCACACATAATTGAGCAAATTCAGCTTTTTTTTTCAGTTAAATAAGTAAAACACAGGCTGTAAACAAAAGTTAGCTTTCCAAAGAAGTGGTGTGATCATTTCATTCCAAATCCCAGCTAACTCTGTACAGTGGGGTGTTCTTGCATATTTTGTAAATCAAGAATACAATACAACAATTATTTTTCATCTGAGTTTTGTTTGAAAGAATTCTGCCCAAGTGCTGCAATGTCTTGACTGCAGTTATAGATGTCATTTCAACACAAATGTGAGTTCTGATTGACAAACCTATGCCAAGTATTTGGCGTACATGAAATTACCACTCAGCTATACTGAAGGAGAGCAAAGCAGATGATGGACAAACTAGGACAGATATATGGGAAAAGGGAAATAATTGAGACAGAGTACAAAGCAAGGGAGTTGGTTGAAAGAAATCTTAACAAGAATGTGGGCTTGATTTAGGCAACAAGTAGAGTACTTTTTCTTTGTTGTTACGTGCCTTCAAGTTGTTTCCAATCCTAAAGTGAACATATTATGGGATTTTCTTGGCAAGATTTGTTTGCCTCTTCCTTCCGCTGAGGCTCAGACAGTATGACTTGCTCAAGGTCACCCAGTGAGTTTTCATGGCCGAGGGGGGATTTGAACCTTGGATGTGTCACACACGCTCAGCCCCAGAAAACTCTGTGATAGGTTCACTTTAAGATTGGTATAAGTTGGAAACAGCTTGAAGGCACACAACAACAGCAACAACTCCAATCACTGCCCAACACTCAAACCATTACACCATGCTGACTCTCACATATGCTCATTCCAGGGCTAAACTACACACTATATTAAATGGATAGCTTTCAGGGCAGCCTTACTTTTCTATTTGCAGGCAATGTGAGGGCCTCCTCTGTACTGGGCCCACCATGCCCAAGATTGTCCCCCACTTTTAGCTCCTGTGTGGAAAAGGAATAATTCCTTACATCAATAAAAGCCAATGGGAATTTCACAAGCAGCAGATAAATGCAACAGCATTCTACCATCCATGGTCTCCAGTAGCGGAGGCAATATATATACTCTTTGGCATAACTACCATTTGTCTTTCACAAATATGGAACAGCAGGGGAGGATGATGTCCAAGAAGCTGGATGACCATTTCTTTCTGCTCTTTGCTTCCCATTCAACTAGTTTCCAATCCATAAGAGCACTTTGCTTTTTATTCCACAACAGCTAAGTTTGCTCTGGAGTCTTTCATAAGGAACTTTGCCAAAAGACTTTTGGTAGTCTGAATAATCTCTGCTGTCTCTCTCTAATCTGCACATTATTAACAATTTCAGAAAAATACTAAAAGTTTAGTGAGACAGGAATTACCGTACAAGAAGCCAAACTGACTCTTTTTCAAAAGGCTTTGTCTTCTATATGTTAGGCACTTTTATCTTTCAGAACCCTTTCTTCCAAAACGCTCAGAACAGTTGTTAGGATAACCAGCCTGTAATTATTCAGATCCCCTACAACCCATTTTTGTAAAAAAGGGGAAAAAATAGTGACTCTTGAGTCTCCCAGGAACAGGTCCAGATGCATCCCTACAATCAGTCAATAAGAGAGATGGGAGTTGTGTCCTGCAGCACAAACATGTGCACCGCTACAGCTGTTGCTGTGCAAGCAGGAGAGCCTTGCGCAATGAGTTACTTGATGCCTCCTTCTGCATAGTCTGCAAAGTACAAGCACAACTGCAACCTCCAGCTAGGCCTTTATGTATCACCAACAGGATAGCAGCTGACATACTAATGTAACATCCAGATTAAATTTCATGTACTTAAAAGAGCTCTTTCATTGCTTAGTCTGTTCTTGGGCCTAGCCTTCAGAATCTAGAAAGCAGCGCAATCATGGAAACCATATCAACTTTAAGTTAGCACATGAATTGGTACTACTTGTAGTCAAAATCAACATAATTGAATTTCCAGTCTAATTTCACTATTGTTTGATTTGTGAGTAGAAGTTCTTATGCCTGAGCTGCCCTAAGGTACCCAACCAGACATCAGACACATTGATAATCTATAAGAAATTTGCAGTTAAACACATCTGGCATAAAAAAAAAAGGATCCAGAGTCTGATAAATGTTTCACTCCCACCTTACATAGAGAAGGAGACCTCAAGCACCTTATTTATGTTCCTTTGTGGCTTTTATTTTTCAAGGTTAAAAAAAGTTGACCAAGGCAATGCCCAATGCCATGAATAGCTTACTCTCTGCTCTTAAACCAGGAGATATTCTGTACAGGACTGTTCAGACTTTAAATGCAGATGCATTAGAGCACAGCGTAAGTGCTATGTCTGTCCATGTGTTTGGGCTGTCAAGTATTTTTTCCCACTGAAGAGATGCTTGGGAGGTCGTACCCATGTTGCTAGTTGGAATACCTGCAACAGAAGAAAGTGAGAGTGAACTATCTTGTCTTTGTCATTTAATTGCTCTGATTTTCTTTGGAAAGCTCAACATCTCATATCCTGCACACTGCAGCTCAATACATTATAATTCAATGAAATACCATCCATAGCTTTTTCACTTTTAGAGTATCTTACAGTAGTCATTCTGGTTGCAAAACAGCATATCTTAAGAAACCTACCAGTTTCTGTGTTTAATGCTTATATGCAAACAGAGAAGGAAGAAAAACAAACCTCACTCTGATTTCTACCTCGTCTCTTCTTTAAAGAACTGACATTTCTATGTGGCAAGAGAACCTGTTTGCATAATACCTTGGTGAAAATTTGTCATTTTAAAAATACAATATTTAGAATCAGTTATTGGAACCTATTAATTATGATCAAAGCAATCCTGTCTTTGAAACTTTTATCACACAATCATTTCATAAAGCACCACAATTTGTGAGCACAACTACAATTTGTATCTATTGTGACTTGACGTGATACCAAAGCATATGAGCAACTATACCTTTCCAGTACAAACTTCTCTGAAGTATAAAACATGCGGAAATGCTGAACTGCAGAGATCCAGGGACACTTCATGTGCAGGAGCCCTTTCACACTACACAATTATAGCTCTATGATTCCACTTTAATTGCCATAGCTGCAGCTATGGGATCCTGGGGTTTGTAGTTTGCTGAGGCACTACAGCTCTCTGGCTGAGAATTCTAAGTACCTCTCCCTAAACTACAGATCTCAGGATTCAATAAGATGTTGCCATGGCAATTAAAATGGAATCATAGTGCTATAACTGGTTCATGTAAAAAGTCTCTACTTAGATTATCCTCTTGTGGGGTGGAGGTCTAATGGAGAAAATGGGAGAAGGGAAGACGCTCATTGGCCAGAATCTTTGTTGTTGACATATACAAGTGTAAGTCTACCTTATACCTCCATATCTCATTTTTTGTTTTTGTTGCTTTGAGAAGGAGGTTGGTATTCCCTTCCACCATATGCAACAAGCAAACCCCCAGAACACACATACTTCTGCTCTAAGAGCCCCTTGAATGGTCATTCTGCAGCTGATGGAGAGCATGGAGAATCACAGAAATGTCTGGTTATGGTCCATAGCTGAACACAGACCAATGAGATCTCAGTGAAAGATGTCCTCAGTCTGCAACTGGCTGTGGGGCATTGCCAGATGCTTATCTGCACCCCACTCTGCCAGCCATGGCATGGCCATTAAGAAAAGCAGCAAAACTATGAGTACTGGGGCTGGTGAGCAGGAAACCATAGCAGAATTCTGCCTGCAAACCACATATGGACTGTGCCAGAGATTGGCCTCTTACTTGTGTCACTAGTCTGCTAAGTGTGTGAACCATACATTCAAGGCTATCTCCCTGAGCACACATATGTTGCTGTAGCTGCTACACTCAATTAACAGATATATTTCATATGTTGTTTAAATCAGTCTCAGATGTTACACTTACTACATAATTGGGCCTGGAGCAGTGAACTGGTCCAGCTGTAATGTCTTTGTGTCTGACCAATTTTTAAGTAGATGGCAGTGAAGAAAGAATGGATCACCACAAAGAGAGTGCCTAGCTGGACACAAAACAAGCTGACAGAAATTCCAATTAGTGTTGCTAATGGCCTGTCAACGTTCCTTTTTCCCTCTGCTTGCTTGCCAAGGAGGAGGCCATTCTGAGGGACAGCCAGAACAAGGAACAATAATGGAGAAGACAATGGGTTAATTCAACAAGCTCATAACTAGGTCAGTGATTCTCAGTGTGCAGCACAAGCTACAGTAGGGAGATGCTGAGTCTCACTGGGGAGGTTAGTCTTCCATATGGACTCCCTCCTGAGATGTGTGCTGACTTGGCCAGAGGCAGAATAGTAATATGTTTTGTCAAATGGCTGTGCCAAGAACCAATAGTGAAGCCTTTTGTGTTCTCCATACCTTTCATTTAAGATACAATGTGCCCCCATGATGACATTTAAAAGGACTTCACATAGTGTGATCTTGCTGCTGCAACCACAGGAAGAAAGCCCATGTCTCCCATTCTGCTTCTACATACTCTCCAGCATTTCACAGATGAAAACCAGGGACAAGCAGCAACAGAGTGTGGTCAAGATGGTAAAATGTATTAATGAGGAAGAAGGATCAAAAGTTAGGAGAGGCTGTGGCTGTTTGTTTTTGCCTGAGTCCACTGGGAAGGGCAGGATTCATCCCCCCTTTCCTCTCCCCCCCACTGACAGCAAACTACCCTATCCTGCTACTCCCCACACACACACAAACAAATGAAAGCTGCCTCCTTGGTCCAGGCAGGGATATCTTTTCACCACTACTCTGCTATTATCAAATATACAGAACACAGATGGGGTGCGTGTGCAAGGGAAGCTGGTTTCCATTAGGAGCGCTGGGGGAAAGGATCTTAAAAATCCCCACCCTCTCCAAAAGCTATCTATCTGTTCAGCAGAGAACAGCTCAGCAGGAGAGAAGAGGGAGTCCAGGAAAGTGGGATCTCTACAGCTCTCACTTCTCACTTTTCATAGAAACAGAGTTGGAAAGGATCCCAAGACTCACAGCCACTCAGAAGGGAGATCACAGGACAGATAAAATTAAGCAGCAGGCCACATGCAGCCCATAGATCTCCCCCGCAAACCCTGCCTTAGGCAAACATTTCCACAGAAGAAAAGCCTTTTTTCTTGTAGTTAGCACAAAGAGTTTTTCTTTATCCATAATCCTACTG